>CAXITT010000040.1:1337297-1384826 GCA_964033795.1 Lymnaea stagnalis
CCCCCCGTTCCCACAAATTCTCGACCCCCCCCCTCCCCGGGGCGTGACGTAATTTGCGAACGACCCCTTTTCTGACTGTTCACTTCTAAAAAATTTCATCCTCATCAAGACTGTTAGCAACTGCCTACAGTTTCCTCTCAACGTGTTAGTGTGGTAGTGTTACTAATGTAAACACATTCCTGAATTCACCAACAACGTAACGAAATGGTGATTTATTTGTTGTTAAATTTTTTATATTTCTTCTTATTAGTAAAATCGATAATTATGATAATATATATTTTAACTAGTCACTTAGTCAGACTTGCAGAATATTAATTAAACTATACTCATAGAATAGAAGTAACTGCGAATCATATTTTTATCTATCTATTTTCACTGATTCACTGTGCTAGTGCTACTGACTAATGAATTTAACTTAACTAATAGAAAATGAGTCATTTTATATTGTGCTAACCTGATTGCAGTCTCTCCCCTTATTACCCTAATAAACTAATGACTAATAGTATTACTATTACTTATTACCTACTTGTCGTTGTCGTTAGTAGTGTACCCTATACTTATACTATGACTATATGACAATCATCACTGTCATACAATTAACAATTTCAATGACAATAGTGATCATTTTTATATGATTGAGACTGGGTTACTGCCCTATTCCTTATGATAACTAATGACAATGAGTCAGAGTAGTGATGAGTTAAGAAATTTAGACAGTATAAATTATAAATTTTAGTATTTTTAGAGAATCGTTAATTTTCTAGTTTACCAATTCTCCAGAATTCTCTCTGCTTTCTAATTTTTGTAAATCATGTTAAGACTCTATTTCCTTATCTCAACTATTTAGTCTTCATCAACTTTGCCAGAGGAAGACTTTTGGGTCTTTTTCCGATTTAGGTCCTACCTAGAGACAGTTCTTTCATCAGCCCTTTAATGGGTTAAAAGTATTACTCATGCTGATGCCTTCGGTCTCGTCCGAGTGACAGGACCAAAATTATTCTCACACATCAACATACTGGTAGTCACTGGTAGTCTGGTAGCCAAACTTGTTTTCCTTATAAACTGTGTTATTCTCCTCACCGACCCGGACACCGATGACATTTTCTCTTCCCCGCCTCTCATTTTTTTCAGAAGAGATAAAACTCTGCAAGATCTGCTTGTGCATAGTCGTATCCACTCTGCCCCCTTTTTGGGACCAAGCCTTGTGGATGCAACTATTGCAAAACTGCTTGCCCTTTTTTCATCCAGATTCAACACATTTTACACATTCCCTTCCCTAAGAGCAGTTTTCAGATAAGGGATTGTTTCCTTTGTACTAGCCGCAATGTTGCCAATGCCATTGTTTGCACCCAATACCAGATGGCATATCTAGGTGAGACTGGACAGATGAAATCAACGCTGCCATAATATTGCGAAAGATAACCAATGTCCCATCTCAAAACACTTTAATAGAAGCCACCACAAGGGCTCAGGGGATTTAGCTACCATTGCCATTGTGCCTTGTACAAACACACCAAACCTGGTGAACTTGGAAACTGATTCAGACTGATGAAACCTTGACACCACATGACATGAAATGTGTTATTTTATTTTATATTGTTTTTACTGTTGTTTGTTCCTGAAGAAGACTTCTTGGTAACATGTTGTTTTGTTGCATACTTTTTTTACATTTTCTCATACTTTGTTTCACTCCCTTCCTTTTAATTTTTGTAATACATATTAATAATTAATTAAAATTAGGGATAATTTTTAAATACACCACAGCTCAAACACACACAAAAATAACAATAGTAAGCCTAGGTTTTATTTTAACACTACATATTAAATTATTGAAAAGTGACTAGAATTAGATGTAGCCTACTCATCAGTTACATTATAATTATATTAATTAATATAGATTGTAAATCATTACTCAAACAAGTGATAGGATAAGTCGTAAATAATAATGTTAAATAGAGGATTTAGGCTGCTGGTCGCTGGTACACATTTTTTTAAAGAGAGTTAGTTTAATTATAAATATAAGTTATAGAATAAGTATAAGCGTCTTTCTAATTAACTTCATGCAGGGTAATGCTAACACCTCAACAGAGCCCAGATCAAATTTTGAAAATGGGGATACAAAAGCTAGTAGTACTAGTAGAGAAAAGCATCACAAGAGATTCTCAACATGTAAGTTTTGCCTTTAAATTTTACTTTTTTAAAGTGTTGAGTTAATAAAAAGTTTAGTGAAAACATGGAAACAATATGCTAAAAATAATTTTTTAAATGGCAAGTACTTTTTTTATTTGGATCTTCCGACAGCAGAAGCAAGAAATGAAGTTAACATTTATAGAAGATTTCAGCTCTGAAACAACATTTGACTATTTTGACTGACTGTTTAATTTTTTTTAAGGCATAATTCAAATATTCTGTGTATACCTAGCTAAAATAGGATAGGGGCAGATCAGGGACGTGCTGGCACATGGAAACCCGTGACGAACGGTGTAGTAAGAAAGGCCCGGAGGCCCACCCGCACACCGGAGATTGTAATAACTGCCCAAAAAGGCCCATGACGAATGGTCGTCGCGTCGTCATGGGCCAGCACGTCCCTGGGGCAGATAGATAGTGAAGATAAACATTGAAACTAAGTTATACTAGTTATAGTTTTAGTGATTTCCAAATTTTTTTTCTGCTCACTCATAATACAATTTTAAGAATCAGGAGGGTCATTTTTTAACATTAGTGTTTTTGTCCTTTGAAGTTCTTACACTCTTTTGCTTTTTTTAATTTTATTTACCTAACACTACCAGGGATGCTAACTGTTTTTTCAAATTTTATTTAGTTACTCCAAAACAAAAAGAGGCTTTGTTGAAGCGATACAATTTGTACGATTCCTCATCAGGAGGAGTGGTTGGAATTCCATTGGATGTTTGTTTAGCCATGCCAGAGTTTGTAGGAAATAAACTGATTGGAGTCCTTATTCATGACTTTGCTAACTCCAGAACTGGATGCATGCACCAAGAAGAATTCCTCAACTTTTGCTCCTTTCTACACCCACTAACAAGCATTGAAGAAAAGAAGAAAGGTGGTCTAATAAATTTTCCTTAACATTTTTTCACATATTTTTGGAAGAATTTTAATTACAGTGGAACCTTGGATAACAAACTTAGTCTATTCTGTGACTCTGTTCTTAAATCAAAATAATTTTTTTCATACTGAGATCTATGTAAACTTAATTAATCAAAATTAATGTGTTCCAACCTTAGAAATATTATATTTTGCGATTTTTAAGTTTATCTTTAATGATAAATAAAGAATGACATTAAAATATCTTTAAATATAGACATATTAAACTAAAATAAAACTAATAAAATAATAATGTACCAGGTACTTTCTTTACTTAAACGAAGTGGCTATTCAGACCCGGGTCCGAGAAGTGAGAGGTTGGGATTAAAATTTTACAAAATATATTATTGTTAGGTTGTAAGACAAAATTTGGTATTATATGAAAAATAATTGAATTATTAGCTTACTTATTCAGCTTAACTAAGATAAACTACCACAAAAAGAAGAAAGTTTACAAACCTATAGTCCATTCAATTATCTTTCATTTGATACCAAATTTTGTCTTACAAACCCTACAATAATTTTTAAATATTTTTAATAAACCCAAACTCTCACTTCTCGGACCCTTCTCGGACCCGGGTCCGAAAAGCCGCAGCCTTACTTAAACACTAACACGATTCCTATTAATAATACTTTTTTCTTTAGGCACCTTAATTTAAAAGTCAATGTTTACAGTACCCCACTGCAAACGCACCAAGGCATTAATGAGCCAGTGGGATTGTGTGTACAGACGATTTTGTATGTTTGTACACTTTTAAGTAGCTTCGTTAACAAGACATTTTTTTTATTTGTTGGTTAACAATTTGTTAAATGGGGCATTCATTATCCAAGGTTCTACTGAAAATTCTATATTGATAACAATAATAAGATCATTTGGGGGCTTTGATAGAATTTGTAAATTATTCTAGCTTCATTTTTAAAAAGTTTTGTTATAAATAGTATTTACGAAACAGCTATTTCTTTTTTGTTTTCTTTCCACAGTTCTTTACGACTGCTTTAATGTTTATGGTACAGACTGGATGACACATGATGAAATTTTTAGACTTTACAAAGTTCTTCTGGGACACACAGTCAGTGATGATCACATTTTGGCCTTAACTTTCAAAGCTCTTCAACATCCAAGCTTAAAAGTCAAGGGTCAAATTAAAAAATTTGAATTTATGCAGGTTGTTCAATCAAGTATATGCTTATAATATAGTCATAATATCATCTTACTAATCGTGTACAATTGGATTTATATATTTTAAAATTGTTAATGCAGCTTTGACTTTAATAATGGCATATTATCTGGCCCATTAATAACTTTTGCACCTACAGAAAAACTGCTTATTATTTATTTAATTAAAAAACTGCACAGTAATTGAAATTAAAAATATTTTTATCAATATAATAAGTATTATAAAAATTCATATTTTGTACAACAATCTCCTCACCAAATAATCTGTAAAACTGTGTAAAAACATCACATTGATTCTTTTAATATCACATTATTCATTTACCTAATGCATCCGTAAATTATACATTGGTAAGACAAGGTTTAGTATGTACAGACTAATAACATATTACCAACATAGATTATGTACATTTTTGTGTGATCCCTGTGCAATCTAAATTGTCTTCTACCCCTTTAAGTGGGGTAAATTTGAGAATTTATTGAGAGTTATTTAATCTGTGCCAAGGGGTTATTTTTATGATTTATATATTATATAAATAAATTAACCAGTTACAGTTTAATTTTTTAAAACTTTAATTGTGAATTTTTGTTATATTTCAGATGGCATCTGATTCTGAAATTGAACAAAGATTAACAGTTATTTTCAACGTGCCACCAGGATAAATGGATAACTGAATTCCTCAAATATTGTTTGTTCACTCCTGCATTTACTATAAATAACAATATATTTTTATAATAACCCTATAGTTTACACAGAAATGTGCAGCCATGGGTTCACAAATTCTTAGATTCCTAGGAAAAACTCTAAATAGAAAGAAAATGGTGTCAATGACTTAAATTTGCTTCCATACTAAAAATTTAAAAAAATGGGGTACAAATTACAGTTATCAAATTCATAATTATGAGTAAGCTGTAATTTTAAAGAAAAGGAAAAGCAAAGAAAAGTTGAATAAACATGTTTTCATTCTCTGTCTTTCACTTCTTTTAGGATACTGTACGAAAAATAGCTCATGATATTGAAAAGATAAAAAACGCAAAATATATTTTCCGAATCCCTTAATGCTTGACCACACTTCAAACCTCATTCTATTCTATGAATTGATGAAAACTTAAATAATCTATGCTGTACATTATCAATAACGGCTAGTCAATTATCATTAATTTAAAATGCTAGAGTTTGCCATTCCTCAGATCTCACATGATAAGAATAATTATTGTTGCCGAGTGTCAACATTATTTATTAAACTTTGCATTTAATCAACCAGCTTTTTTAAAAGAAATTTTCATATTCCTGAATTTCCTTGACATTCTGACTTTTACTTCTACTTCTAAATCATTGACACTTTCAATGACAGCTGTAAGGTTATATCAACATGCAAATATATATCAGAATCTGAAATTTCTTAGACACATCAAACCATTCAAAGATAACTTAATAATTAAATTATAAAAATATTCAAAAGAAATTTAAAGTTTTTCAGGATATGAATTCAATCAACTTATTAATGTCGTTCCACAAATCTGCCTTTTGTCCCTCCATAAACAAATCTTCCATTGTTTGAGTTGCTGTTCCATTAACAGGATTTGAGGTTTGTGTTCACTGTGTATATTGCTTTAAATTTAAGTCACTTTTAACTTTTGACTAACTCCCTGGAACCAACTCTTCAAAAGAAAAAAACCAAAAACAAGGTTTCACTGTATACCACTATAACACGGTGCCATCATCATGGGCGCCCGCAGGTAGTGGCAAGGTGGGGCACTTGCCCCCCCCTGGATTGATTGCATAAAAAATTAAAGTAAAGAGAAAATAAAGAGAAAGTAAATAAGCTGATATCCTGTCCGTTCGTTCACCATACAAATACGCTACAGTAAATTAAAACTATATTAAAACATTACTAGAAATTTTTTGCTCCGCACACCCTGGAAAGTTAATCGATTTTTTTGCCCCCCCCCTGGAAAGTTTTCTGCGGGCGCCCATGGCCATCATTGTAGATCACATTACCAATTTGAAGTGGCTATTCGCACCCGGGTATCAGAAGTGGAAAAAGTGGCATAGCCGCTATTTGGACCCGGGTCCCTTTAGAGTAAATCCCATTCGGTTATCATTTGTGGTAATTTATTTTAGTTAAACTGAAGAAGTAAGTTTACAAACATATAATCCATTCAATTATCTTTGATTTGATACCTCATTTTGTCTTACAAACCCAACAATAATATTTTTTAAAGTTTTTTAATCCCAACTCTGATACCCGGGTGCAAATATTCACAGCCCTATCAATTAATATTTTTTCAGACCTGAATTGACAAAACTGAAAAAAATTATAAACATCAGATTAAAAAATGATGTGAGAAATCCTACTTACTTCCACTTTCTAAATTATTAAATTTTTATATTGTTACTGCTTATTATTTTTTTTATTTCTATTGCATTGGCTATACAAAAACTACTATACTAAACACATACCATACCGGTACTTAAAATGCTATATGAATATGCACCTTGGTTCATGTATTTTTAATAATTTATGTGTATAAACATAATATAACCAGATGATTATTTTGCTACTTATGGTCTTCTTTATTGTTTCTGTGTTCACCTATTTTCTAGTACTAGTAATAATAAATGAAAAGAATCTTTAGGTTCATGTAATTAATTTAAAGAAAAAAATTATCTAGCAATTATAGGTTCGCCATCCTCAATCATTGTAAACACCAAATGAGTGGTCATCAAATACTATAATTATCCTTACTGTAAGCACTCACAGTTAAAAAAACAAAAGGCAGACAATTTTCGCAGCTGTATCATTTTAACCAACACAATTTGTTCTAATATGGTAATGTACAAAGGGTAACTTTTATGATTTTGTAATAAGTAGGAATCAATATTTTCTATCTTAACATGCATGTTTGTGATAACTGCAGGATACTGGCACAAAAAGGTATCAAAGAGAATAAACAAATAATTATATACTAAAACTGGCGACATGTTTTTGAAGAATGTATGCATATTTGTTTTATCGATATCTGAATCATTTTTAAAAATGAATTTATGTACATTCTTCAAGAGCACAATTAACAGAATAGACTTTATGAATCGCGTTATGCTAAACCTTATTGACAGTCCTCATTACAATTAATGAAACATTAAAATTATATCTCTAAGCCGTCCAGGAATAGGCAAGGTATAAACATTTCCCATATGCTGTCTACATGCCTTCCAAATTACCTGGGAACAACAGCATTGTAAGAGCCATGGTTCCTTTGATGCCTTTTCAAAGGCGTGAATGATTTTCGGAAATGTATCACTTCCTTCTAAATGGAACCTTTCCAATGACTCAGTTTTATTATTTTCTCTTGCAAAATGTCTTAATTTTTCAATGCTATATAAAAATTCTTTGTAGGCTAAAATTATAGAATTTTGTGACATAAACTTCAAAATGTAGACGAAAGACTTTAAATCTTGTTCAGAAAATACAAGATTTTCTCTTACTTGACTAGGTCTGCTTAAAAGAGATAAAGTCCAGAGTGAAAATGGAAGTATGTTCAAGGCATATAAAATGCAAATTTGGAAATCTGGCACTGACCATGCACCACAAGCATCAGCATCAATGCCATACCGCAACAAGACCCTCAAAATAGGGTTGCTTATAAAATGTATGGGTCTAGTTGAAAGCATCAAATGCAAAGCCGTTCCAGTATGAAATAAGGGATTTGAATCAAAGTGGTCATAACTATTTGAAATGAACTTTCCCTTATGACTTAGATCAGCACCATGTCTCAGAAGTAGTTCAATGCTTTTATGAATATATTTATCAACAGGATTTGCTTGAGGTGATATATCTGTATCATTTATTTTAAGGTTGGGGATATTGCTCAAAATACATTTAATTGCAGAAGAGTATGGCTGCCTCCCAAATGCTGTGCTCTGTTCTAAATCATTCATCTTCTCCTCAATCAATATTTCATCCACATTTGGATCAGCCCCTGCCTGTAGCAAAAGAAGTGTAGTTGCAATCAGATAAGGAGCACATTCTTCCATTGAAATGCCGGTCAATTTATGGCTAAGTAAACTGTACAGAGGATATGTTCTTGAAGGTCTTAAAGAATTCACATCTTGGTTGTGCCTGATTAGGACAGTTGTAATCTCAACCATAGCTTCATATTGTTGTGGTGTGAGACAACAGCTGTATGAGTAAAGAACATGAAACAAGTTCATTCCTTGAAAAGCTTTCTTCACATCCATAGGTCCCTTGTCTCTTAAAACCACATCAACACATTCTGGAGCTAACATCCTGAGGGCACACTCAAATGCCTCTTTTTTTTCAGGATAATTATTCAGTAAGAGCCGTAGAGCATGAGGGGAATTCACTTTACAAGAAAGTGACAGATATAATCCAGATGAATTAGGGTTGTGGACTCTTCCAAAATTTATATTTGATCTTTCACTTTGGACATGCCAAAAGTCAAGAAAGAGCTCAACACATCCAATGTGCTTAAATATAGCTGCAATATCCACAGGTGTCCACTTTATCTTTGCATTTTCTTTTTTGAATAATAGAGTGTCACACTTGACCTTCTCATTCTGGGTTACAAATTCATTAAACACTCCCCAGTCTAAAAGTATTGCATCATTTTGATATCCAATATCTTGAACAATAATTGATATTAAGGAAGTGTATCCAAAGCAAGCTATAAAATGCAAGTATGGCCAAGTCAGAGGAATGTACGGTGGTTTAAAACATCCTCGATTGAGCAGAAGTATGAGGGCAGACATGTTATTATGTAGTATGGAGTAATGTAGAAGATCAAAACAATGTTCATTCTTCCAAGCAGCCATATCATTCGATGAATATTTACTGAGTAATGTCTTGAAATCTGTTGGATCTACATGAAGCTGAATTGCATCTAGTATTAATGAAAAATCTATTGTCTCTTTTACTTTCGGAATAGCAGCAGTGGTTTTAACTTGATTTGATGATAAAAATACAGAGGGACAATTCTGAACTATCTTATCAGTATCAAGAGTATCCATGTCCAGTCTTGTCCTTATTAACCTTAACAGTCATGTGGAAGTATTATTATAAATGTAATATAAATTTAGATTTTATTTCCTCAAGACTCAAAAGTCAGTAGGCCAAACAAATTAATTGGTTTAAACTTCCAAATAATAATTCATAATTATTCATTGTTGAAACAGAAGGAAAATTCAAGTATCCCCCTACAAGTAGGGCCTACTGTTGACACTGTGTTACTCTGGATCAGATCCTAGTATTATCTATTCACCAGGAAGCTCATTTTTTAACTAAAAGGAGTGGATCTGAGATGAAACTTTTGTTGTGTCTAGCTGAATGAGTCTGAAAATGAAAGCCAGCGTTGACATTTGATGTTATATTCAGGATAATATTCAAATTTAACTGTAATATTATAAATATTTTTAAACTAGCCCAGTGGTCTGCAAATCGTGGCTCTTTAGCAACCTGATTGCGGCTCCGAAAAACATGGTTCTTGACAGGTTCTTGAAAAGAAATTGGCTCTCATAAAATGTTTTATTGTCCTGCTGCTGATTTTTGGCTCTTTTGACCATTGAGTTTGCCTACCACTGAACTTGCCTTATAAGTTATTAGATTTATTTATATGACCCTACTAATATTAAAAGCAATAAATTAAAAAATAGTGTACAGTGCAGCCTATATTGCAGTTATTAATGTATATATCTAGATAGTTTCTAGATAGATTATATCTCTAAATATATCTTGCTAACAATCAAACTTGTAAAGTATAATTTCTTTCATCGTATTAATCACAATGATCATGGTTGACTTGTGCTAGACATAGAAGTCTAAGCCACTCATATTCATATACTCATCATAAACATATACTTAAAATACCATGTTACGGATTGAAAGGGGCATATCTTATTCTTAGCATAAGTATAGACTAGCTGGGGCAAAGCAGCCACATTGTGTGTGTAAAATACAGGAAGAAGTGCATAATATAAAAAGATCTTGCGTTTGATCACATACATCATACGGTCATACGCACCAAAAGAACACATTTGTGTAAGGTTCATCCACATATAGTAAGTATGCACTGAGGGGAGAGGGTGGTTTGATTTTGGAGATTTTGTGTAAACGTGCATATGACCTGGGGAGAGGGGTCTCAGAAGAAATTACGTACATTTATTTAAAAATTCTACAATAATCACCCTGAAATTCGGATAGTCAAAAACTAGCATATTTTATTTATAACGCGAATGCTGTAAAAGATATCAGGGGCCGTCCATAGAGTACGTCACGCTCCAGAGGGGGAGGGGGTGTAAGAAAGTGTGACAGAGGGGGGGGGGGTTCAGGCCATGTGTGACGTCACACATTTATTTTTTAAAATTTTATTTCTAATTTAGTTTTTATTAGTAGAATTTAATAGCTTCAAAAATAATTTTCAAAAATTTTGTAAAACATTTGAATTTATTAGTTTTATGTCAAAATAGCATGAAATGCGCATCTCCTGAATGTGTTGCTCATGATTCCTCTCACTAGGAGCGCTAGTAATTATTCTACTATTAAAGTCATTTTAATAATGTGATAGTTCTTTTAAGTGGAAATTTTATATTTTAATACAGTTTAATAGTGAAGTGTGTTTTAGATTAAATTTTAATTAGGTGTTAATTTTTTTAAAAATTTCTTCGAAAGTGTGATGTAGGCCTACTTTAGGGGAGGGGATAGTGGAAACATGGAAGGGATTAGAAGTGCGATGGAAAGGGTTAAAAATGGTAAAAATAGCGTGATGTACTTTATGGACGACACCTCACGCAATGTTTTGTTTTGTTGGAATTATTATCATCATAATGTGGCCATGGCCATGTATTTTACAGATGAACGAGCTAGATAGTACTCAACAGTAGAGGTATTACTTTAATATATAGTCCACAGTATGTTCAACGGGCTTGTGAGATATATTTTGTTGGGCTACGCCAGTGGTTCCTCTATTCTCGGCGCAATGCCAAATTTAGGTTTTCACCAGGTGCACTGTGTGAACTTTGTCAAATTCTAAAGAGTACACTTTGCCAGTACATGGATGCAGCAACGAAACACTACCAGAGCCAGAGTGAATACATAATAAACAAAAAGGGTTGGGTAAAAATAAATAGAATATTAATCATTATGATTATGCAGGCTTAGGCCATGATCTTAACTGTCTTGAGTCTTAACAGGATTGAGGGCCCTGGGCAAAAAATGCCCTGAGGCCCCCTACTCCTCCCTAATAAGTCTCTAACCTCTTAGACTTAGAGTAGTGTTATGAAACGAATTTGAGGCCAGTTTGGTTCATGCATGATCAGTGTTTCTTTCAGACAATAATTTCATCTATCAGCGCCAAAATTAGGCATAATCATAATGACAATGAGTAATGTCACACAGCCCAAATGACGTCAGTGAGTGTACTATCTCTCCAAATAAGCCGTAATAACTTGTATCAAAATGTAAATAATATGAATAATGTCTATCACATTGTTTTTTACGACTATGACTTTGCGTCACTTAAGCCTTAGTATAATCTTACGACGTCTTACGTTTTATTACTGTCATCAGTCAAAATGAATACATGCTGCGGTACCGTAATGCAGTATGTAAATTCAGTTGATTGTGTGTTGCCATGTTTACATTATCCTTATCTTTAGATGACCCTCGACCTTTGACTCTTAAAATAATTAAAATTATCTTACTGCAAAAGGATGATAATAATAATTTCAATTGGTTACTTTATCTTTGTTCAATTCTATTAAATATATAGCTAAGGAAAAAAAATGAATTAGAAATCAATGACCTTTATTTTAATTTTATATATTTTATTTGCGCCTTTTATTTGTGAGCCCGGTTAGCTCAGTCGGTAGAGCATCAGACTTTTAATCTGAGGGTCAAGGGTTCAAGTCCCTTATCGGGCGATATTTTTTTTTTTCGCAACGAAATTAAAGACACACATTTTCGATAATTTATAATAAAAGATAATAAATCCAAATGAAATAAATACGTTTGGAAATAATTAAAATATAAAATTGTGTCTTCGCAGCTTGTGCCCTGCGGCCTACCTCCTAATCAACAACAATCATGTGTGATCGTATTCACTATTCAGAATTTATTTCTAGACGTTTAAAATTTAAAAATATGTACTTGATTTAATAAATATGCAAATAGGCTACAGAAACAAATTAAATTATTTGGCTTTTGTTTAAAGACCGTTCTTTCCCACATCACAATGCTACTCAGCGTTTTATTTCTAATTTTGTTTTTTGATACAATTTGAATTGCAATTCATCTCGTTTTCATTAATTATAAGACGTATTGCTTGAATTGCAATTAAATTTGGAAAGTGGCTACGTTACAAAAAGTAACCACGCATTACAGTTATGATATTGCCTTTGTCGTCTCAATTTGAACGTATTTTGTCCATCTAAATCACCTACCATAATTAAAATTAGAAGTGGTCTGCATTGATAGCACTCAATTTCATTTTTATACATTGAAAAGGGTATTCCTTTGCATTAAATAGGATTATAAGCATGAAACTGTACATTTTAATTTATTGTTAATGTTGCCAGTCAACCTCTTTCTAACACAAAGACATTTTCCTATTTTCTTAGTACTTACTGGGGTCTGATATCCTGATACTGAAATAAATATTTTGTAGTGCTTTAATTTTATTTTAAAAAATGCTATTGAATTAAGTTAAAGTATTTAATAAATAAATTATTAAAAAAATAAAAATAACAACTATAGGGCCTATGCTTATATAATTATTATAATAATTTGCCTTTGGCCAACAATGCACAAGCAACTCAATTCTCAAGGTTTATCAGTTTATCTATTTATTTTTTTCTCCTTTAAAACTATACTTTTAAAAAAAAAGCAAAACATTTATTGCTTCAAACAAAGGAATACTTTCTACGTCTGGCAATTATTTTTTATTATTTCAAGTCGTTTAGCTGATACGTAAGATGATAACGTTTTGCATGTTGAAAGTCTGTGGAAAAAATGACAGGTGTTTCTCCGGTATCTTTGTTACAATTACAAGATTAAATATTACTGTGCCGTTTCTCTGAGTCTGTGTGATATTTATTTTAAGTCCAGTATAACTTAATGCGCTCTTGATTTTCTTATCGATTAAAAGTTGCTTCAAGTTAAAGCTGGAAAAATAACAGTTACTAAAACGAAGAGTAGTAATAGGGAGGAAAAAAAGTTAGCTAACGGAGTTAGCTTTGTTTTCTACCGCCTGAGTAAAATATTTTTATAACCCAATCAGGAAGAGTTGTATAACTTCATCAACAAAGGTGGCGCTATTGTTTACAATGGCTGTGTGAGGCAGAATCTCATTCTTGTTTACAGATACAAGATGCTACAAAGATTTCGTTTATTTCGATCCTTTGACATGATATGGTTTGTTTAAAGGAAAAGTATGGAGACAACGAAGGGGAATGCTTTGTGTTTAGATGAACATCTTCTGACTGAAAAGAATGAATCGGATAGAAAAAATAGCAATATTGGTGAAATGACGGAAGACAAGAAGAATGAGGATGATGCCGATCATGACAATAAAACTCAGGAGGTTTGTCCCTCAGAAATAACTTTGACAGAAGAATGTAACGATTCTCGTGATGACAGCATTAGTGGTGCATCTGAATCTGAAGGAGCTACTGGATCTGATGATGCCAATACCAAACATAATATTGTTGATGAAGATCAGTTAACATTTTTTTCTAATAATGGACCAGTGTTTCCTGCTCGTCAAAACAGAGATCTGCAGTTGGCAATGTCACATTCTGGCATAGATATGAGTATTTTAACAAATGCAGAGGATGCACATGATGTCCAGGCAAACAATACTATGAAAAAGGCTATTTTGTCATACATAGACAAAGTTGAAAATCAAACTTCTACTGTTAGGTCACTCAAAAGATCATCCTCTGGGCTATCACCAGGCAAAGAATCAAATTTAAAATTTCTTCCAAGTAGCAGCAATACTATAAATCATACAAATAACAATGAAATTCTTAATAAAGTAATAGCATCAAGTGTAGATACAGAAGCAGAGTCATTGCCACCCTTGAGTGCATCATTTTTCAACTGTCAATTTCAGACACCAAGTTGGATTGATGATCCACTGATAGGTGTTCCTCCAAGTGCCATGGAAAACAAAAATACACATAGGAAAACTGGGGCTGATATGAGGATTTTGACAGCATATATGCGGTCCTTGAATGAAATGAGACTACCAGAAGCTATACCACCAAATGAACTTGATAAATATTTGTCATCATTTTTCTTAGTGGTAAGAAAAGCTGATGGTAGTGAATATGAACCATGTAGTTTACGTGCCATGCTTGCAAGTATCGAACGATATTTAAGATTTAAGAATTACCCACTATCACTAACAAGGGACTCTGCATTTTCAAACATGAGAAATGTACTGAAACTTAAACAACAGACCTTACGTTCTATCGGGAAAGGACAAAAGACACCTAGTGAAGTATCACCATCTTCACTAGCCAGAGAAGGAAAAATAGCCCATCTTTTTAAATCTCAGGAAATGGGACCATACACACCGAGTTCTGTGGTATTCACTTTATGCTTTTACTTTTGTATGTACTTAAGGCTCCGCAAATCAACCGAAAACAAGAAACTACTTTGGGGAGATATTGTTTTATGTAAAGATGATAATGGTAGAGAATTTCTTACATTTTCTAGTCAGATGCTTAGACGAACTCAAAGTTCCTCCAAGTTAAATTTAAAACCGCGCATCTTTCGTGTTTGGGCTGACCCTAGCTGCCCAGAGAAAGATCCTGTTACAATTTATAAATTCTATGCCCAGAAACGACCAACATCTATGAATACAAACTTTGCCCCGTTCTATTTGGGAATCAATGTCTTATATCCAACACAAGGGCAGTTGTGGTACAGGCCTGCAGCAATGGGTATCAATAAACTTAATGAAATGGTTCGACAAATAAGAGATATAACTGGAGTTCGCAGCACTTCAGATTTTCATGGTGATCTTTTTAAAGCAGAAAAGCAAACTTCAGATATAGACATGAGCAGCAGAGATGACCAAAGCCCTTCCAATGATTTAACTGACAGGCAGGATTCTGAGTGTGATGTGAAAATGGAGGCTGTTGAAGATGGAGAGGAAGATGACGGAAATTCTAACCTTGCTATTGACTTTAGCCAAGAACAGCATGATCCTCCAATAGACTGCTCTCACCAAAACGGAATAGCAACTTCATCTGCACAACATATTGGCATGGCAGCTTTTAGGGGGGGAGTTCACACCACCACATACTCAGATGAGGAGAACAGTAATGATAGCTCTTCGCATCATTCATTTTCAACCAATTTGAATGGGGATTCAGGACATGATTTGAGAAACGGTCAAATTCATGACAGAGAAATAGACCTAACTAAAGGCAGCAGTCCTGACTTTCCCCTCAATTGCTCTACTAAAGGAAGGATGGCTTTTAATAGTACCGGTACAGAAGGTTTCAATAAAATTTTCCATCCTGGTAAGTCAAATCTCTACCCTTGCCAGTATTGGTGTAGAAAAACTTTAACTTATTTTAAAGCCTAGCAAAGTTTGTTTATAGTTTAAGCAAAGAATCGTCCATGACAAAAATTTAAACAAAAAAAATTAAGTACTTTATTAAATTATGTTTGCTCCTAATCAGTGGATTACACATTAATGGCAGACGCATTGGCCTTAAATTGATTATTATATATTTCATGTATTTTGCTTCAAAATGACTATTGTAAATAAAAATTGTAGGTAATTATTGTATTATATCAAAATTAGTCAATATTAAAAGAGGTACAAATCTATTACAAAAACCAATAGAAGAGCTCATCTAATTCTTAAAAATTGTTCACCTTATAGCTAGACCCTGAAACTAGCCTCTGATTGCCTTAAAAAATTATGAATCCACCAGTGACATCGCTGGAAGTATTCCATTGAGCATAACGTTTAAATGTCAATGCAGTAGTTTACATGCGAAGCAGCTCCCAGGGAGAGGCCCATGTACAATTGTTTATGAATAGACATAATGTTATAGCATATTTGAAATTATTTACTACAGGGTAAAAGAGAATTTGAAGAAAGAAAAAAAAATAGTTTTATCCTCCAAAAATAGGTGCCACCTTATTAAAAAAATAGAACTAGAGGAAGCTGCTCCCACCTACCAGCTATGCTGCTGGTACATGTATTGGTAAATTTACGTAATCTGGGCCACTCTTTACCTCGGTTGCCATCTTGGGTGCCATGACAGCATGTGTCATGGCATCCAAAATGGCGGCAGCGTAAAAAAAAAAAAAAGTACTGCAAAAAAACGACAGCTAAAATGGGGAGGGAAAAGAGAGAGAATGTGATGTTTTAGCTACTTACCCAGAGAAAAGAAAATAGGTTTAAAATATATTAAAAAAATAGAACAAGAGGAAGCTGCTCCCCCCTACCCGCTATGCTGCTGGTACATGTATTGGTAAATTTACGTAATCTGGGCCACTCTTTACCTCGGTTGCCATCTTGGGGGCCATGACAGCATGTGTCATGGCATCCAAAATGGCGGCAGCGTAAAAAAAAAAAAAAGTACTGCAAACACACGACAGCTAAAATGGGGAGGGAAAAGAGAGAGAATGTGATGTTTTAGCTACTTACCCAGAGAAAAGAAAATAGGTTTAAAATTATATGTAATAATTTCAGCCGGTTCATTAATTTTGTGGCGAATGTAGCAACTTGATTGTATCCCTTAGATATGTGGCAAGAAGTGTCAACGACATGCATCCGCCCCCTTTCCTGGCCAAATTTAGCCGTATACATTTTGTGGCGAACGTAGCAACTTTATTGTATCCCTCTAGATATGTGCCATGAGATCGCTCCCTTCCCTCAACTAATATACATGTGCTACAGTTACTTAGTGTTGAAAGAAAAGTGTAAAAATGAAGAAAAACAATACATAATTTTTTTTTAATAATGAAAATTGAAAACCCAACTTACAGATTGATAGAATTCACTTTTACACATTTTATTGCAGGTTCCAACAAAAATAAAATCCTTAAGTTGTCAGAAAAATCAATACAATACCCATTTTCCAAAATGCTAGAATAATAAAATATTATAATTTACCATCCAAGGAAATTATAATTTTAAAAATCCCATCAGCATATTAATATTTAAAATAAGAAAAGTTAACTCTTAGTGACAATCCGAGATTAAACAAAAGGGAGAAAATAGTATTCACATAACTCAAAGTGGCGCAGAAAGTGTAAATTGACCCATGTATCTCATCTCTTATAGCCTAGTGTATGTGTTTCAGTGACAATCGGGCAATATCTTTTTTTTTTATTATAGTAAATGCTATTTTTTGTGTCATTTCTGAAAATAGATGCACTTTAAACTCTTTTCACTGAATATTTACAAGAATATTAGAAATTTATTAAGGCATTTTCATTACAGATCGCAAAGATGTAAATCATTGTATCCGAAAAAGGTGCCAGCTTCAGTGACTCCATGTTTTCAATTTTTATTGACAACTTAATTTTGAATGGGTTTTTTTTTTTTTTTTTCAATTAGGGAACAAAAATATTTTGTTATTGCTTGTTAAAGTAAATAAAAAATGTTATGGTAGTGAATGACAGTTTTCAGTCATAAATGAAAAAACTATTTAAATACTTATCAGAAAAAATGTCAAATTTTATAAGTCATTTTAGATTTAAGTGACACACAATAGTTTAAAAAAAATTAAAATTAAAAGCTATAAAGTAGTTCTTAATAAAAAAATTGTTTGCGTATAACACATATTCACTTGCTAAATGCATGTTTTAAATTCAGGTGTTGGAGTTTCTGAAACCCTGAGTGTAAATGAAGCCAAACAGCAACTTATTGATATGGTGAAAAAAATGGAGTTTGCAGACATATTGGAATTTGACCAGTGGCTGAAAAGGGTTAAATTCAGCACCGATCCACATACAGGTTGGATTTTTTTTAAACCTTACTTATGCGAATTATGAAATGTTTAGCAATTATTTTCTTTACAATTATTTTGTAACTGTTATGTAATAATAAAATCTAAAATGAAAATAATTGTTTACATTTTGGATTTTTTTTTTTTTGCTGCACTAATGTTTATTTTTTTTCTCCATAAATTTATAAATTAGAAATTCTATCTTCCTGTTATAACACAATAGACATGTGTAGTTGAAATAAAATATGTTTTAAATAGAGGCAAACAATTTAAAAAATGTATTTTATTCAAATATTTTCCTTGCGCACATAATTACAGGGTACAAATTCCTGATACATATATTATATTTTTTATTAATTAATTTTTTTTAAACTTTAATTTCAGGTGATGTTGTATACAAGGAAGGAGAGCTTATGAATGTTAAAGCTATTAGTAGCACAGGTTCTAATGGTACAAACATTACCTTGAACATATCACTGACACCCCAAGCAATGCAAGGAGATGGACCTATAACTGTCACAGCCCTAACTTCCATTCCCTCTGATCAGCAACGAAATTCTTCCAGCAGCAAACTCAACTCTCAGCAAAATCGGCATCTATCAACATCAATAAAAAATTCATCCACATTTCCAATAGTTGGTTTGCCCCATGGCTTTGTCACCCCATCAACTGGTCAGTTGTCTCCAGACAAACCTCTGGACTTAGTTACAAGTCCGGTAAGTAGAAACACTAAATCATCTTTATCGTTTCAAGCTAAATCAAACCAGTCCCAAGGAAGCAATGGCGTTTTTCCTTCCATGACCTCCACCAGTGGAACGTCACACCTAAACCCTTCCCTGGCCAAGAGATTAAGACTCTCTGCAGAACAAGCTGAGGCATATACAAGTGCTTCCATCATGGCCAGCCTGAGCTCTGCTAATTTGATGAGTGAAAGGCTGCGTCTCCAACTCATGCAGGCTGGTCTGCGAATGGGGGACTATGGTTTAGATGCTCACACTGCAGGTCTTATGGACATGACTAGCACTGAAGCTCTGCGGTCCCAGCTGTTGCATCACTATGGAATAAAATCTGAACCAAAGTAAAAGACTGATCTAATCTTTGGACATATGTAAACCAATATATATATTTACACACATATACATATCTCATATCTGCTACCTCTATGTTTAATCGCAATGCCTTTAATTTATTCATGATCTGCACAAGATGCTTAAAGTTATTTCTTGTTTTCCCTTGAGATTGTTATCAATAAATAGTTACTAGATATAATATGCATGGTCAAAGGGCATTTTTTTTAAAATTTTTTTTGGTATGCATCTTTGTGTAAAATAAATTTTTTTAAATGTATTGCTTACAATATTCTAATTTGCGCTGTTTTTCGATGTTTGATAGCGATTTACCTGCCTTTACAATTTGTTGATACAAATGGTCACATTTCATGGAAACATTTATCATCTCACCTGAAAACAACCTCATATTGATCTCTTAATTTGTGATACTTATTGGATAATTTTCTCTTTTTTTTTTTTTCTTTCTAAAATAATTATTGTTGAGTGTTTGTCGTGATGGTATCATTATTACATATTATATCCTGCTGTCACAATAAACAAAATAAGTTAATTAAAAAAATATAAAGGGATGTCATCAATTATATGATTAAATTATATCACTTGCTTTTTCACTTCACACATGATGAAATAAATTTTAAAAAATTAAACTATTATTGTTAGCACATACTAAGTCAATATTTCATGACACATTATGTTAATTGTAGTAAATAATATGTGTGTCCTGCTAACCTAAAGAAACGACCTCGACTCTAAATTTCTTTCAACATAACAATTTCACTTTTTGAAAAAAAATGAAGAAAAAAGAAAAAGTTTAATAATTACTAAAAGTAAAATATTTTTGTTGTTATTGCCACCTTTTATATATTTATTTTTTAACGTCTGAAATAGTTTCACCTCCAAGTAGGCATATTTGTCTTGATCAAGTTGCAACTGTGCTGCAGATTTTCCCCAGCTTATGGCCTGCCAAGATATAATTATATTTAAAGTACAAGTTATGGGATACATTGGTATTCCATAAATTATATCTATAGTGCCATCGATGATATTGTAAATCAGCTATAACAAAAAAGGAAATTCATATTTTCACGTTTAGGGATTGTGTGAATAGTAGCTGCGTATGGTTGGAGTAATTTCTGCACACTCTCATATTTGAAAAATGTGATTTATATTATTATTTTATTGTTTTATATGGACGTCACATATCTTTGAAAGGGATGACACACATTGAAATGTTTCACTGAAAGTTGTACATTTCTTTCTCATCTTTGGTGAAGGTTTTTTTTTCTTCTTCTCTATTAAAACTATCTGACTTGAAAAGACAACGAAAAAGATATAGCGGATGTATATTTCTTTTAATTCTGCTAATTGTCACATATAAATGTCTTTTATGAAAAGATTTATTATTCTAGACTATCAATTCAAGAGGTTCTAATATTGCTTAGATTTTTAAACAAAAATTCATATGAATGAATTTTCCAGAAGTGGTATTCCTTCCATCAGTACATGTAACTTCTTTACTCAAGGCACATATATTTATTTGTAATCTTGCTAAATGATCTCTCAAGGGTTTTTTAAAACTGCTTTTTGAGTACCTCAAGCCAGCTGAATTAGCTTAGTAAAAAGTGACCATTTATTGTCCCACTGTTCTAGTCAATTTTTTTTCTGTTACACTGTGTATGTGTATCTAGACCTTTTAATAATTTCATTCAAGTGCAATGTGTTAGTCTCTTTTTATCAAAACTCTGAGATTACTGTCACCAGTCTTGTAAAAATATTCATTAGCCAGTTGAGATTCCCCCCCCCCCCTAATGTTTAAAATGATGATATCCATACTAATGTACATGTCTTTGTTTTACATGATAGACCTTTTAATAATTTCATTCAAGTTCAATGTGTTAGTCTCTTTTTATCAAAACTCTGAGATTACTGTCACCCGTCTTGTAAAAATATTCATTAGCCAGTTGAGATTCCCCCCCCCCCCTAATGTTTAAAATGATGATATCCATACTAATGTACATGTCTTTGTTTTACATGCATCTACCCTATTTTGACAGTGTACTCTTTGTATCATAAGGTTATGGGTAAACTTGACATTTGGTGTACTCTATAATGTAATCTTGCATTGGTCACAAAAGTTAACAGTAAGGCAGCAAAATGAGTTCCAACAAGCATAAACTTATCCATAATAAATTCCGCTCTGACATATTAAGAGACATACAATTATTCTGACTTTTGTGTATTCTGCAAACCATGTGCATATCGTATGCTGAAGAGAAATATTGTCAGCATGGCAGGGATAAATTATTGAGACAATTGCAAAAGGCAAAAATACCATTATAAAGACGGTTCTTAATGAATCACATTTTTATTTTGAGACTTTTAAAATCAAATTTTAAGAAAGTTTATGACCTGACTTGGATCTATCATATCATTACGTATCTCTTGCAACATGTAAATATTGTAAAAGACCTGTTAACTGTACAAATATTACTCATATGATGTCATACAAGACTTTATTTTTAATAAAACATTCTGGGTCGGTATGGTTACCGAAGTAAAGATAGTGCACCTTTTATGCACGCACAATTTTTAAAGAACTATTTTATTATGTTTAAACTCTGTGTTTAACTAATTGTAAAGTCCTGTTTTATTGTCCTATTGTTTCACACTTCTTTATTCCTTTGATACATTCACAACCTCTGTTTTTTTGTTGGGCTAAGCTTATAAATAATGAAATATTTCTATTTTATTTATCTGATATGTTTACATATTGGACAATGTTTCTTCCAAGTTTCTTTTACAAGTAATGTTACCGTTTTTTTTCTTTCTGTATTACTCTTTATTTGCTGATGTATTTGTTTTGTTGCTTGACAATAAAATTTTTTTTAAAATGTCTGATATGCTGGAGCATCCTAGTTTCAATATTATTAGCAGAAATGATAGTGACTAGCCCTCTAAAATTTAATTTCAAAGTCATATTAAAACTTGTGTTAGAGTTTGTGTGATTTTTCTGCTGTGTTAATGTTTTAGCAGTATATGATGAAATTTAAAAAAAAACAATCCCTTTGTTTTATATATGCACTTCTGTTTGGGCACTCATTTGGAAAGTCACTAATCTACCTGTAAATCACCCTTACTTTTTAAAGCACTTATGCCTCCCTGCAAAGGCTGATCTCTCATTGTATAGACTTTGTTGATTCCTGATCATTAGTGCTGTTGCCATGTCAGTTATTTAAAAAGATTATATATGCACCACAAACTTTATCACTCAGGTGGATCTTCCTTTACCACTATCACACCACTGTGATTAGGGTGGACACATTGCAAGTTGTAATTAGAATGCCTGCAGACCTAAACATACTCTTTCATCACCTAGTCAGTAAATCTATGAAATATTTGTAGGGGGCATAGTAATGGACAATGATGTTGTTCATATTGTACAAACTGTTGAAATTTTACCTCACTCAAACTTCTATACCTTTACATGTTTATTATTATTATGTTTACACAAATCTACCAACGATTGTTGAGCAAGTGATCTCCCTTTCACATATCTCTTATCTTCCTTATATTCATTGTGAAGCTGAAAAATAAACTGCACATTTCAAGTTTAGAAAGATCACCATATCCATTTTCATGTCCAGAGGAAAAGCCTGCTATAATTCTTTAATCTTTAACAACGAAATATATTTTATCAGATTTTTAATATCTGTGTACACATGTATAAAAGTGCATATTTTTACTCTGCTAGGATTAAACAGTCTTTTAATAAATTAAAACAAATTTGTTTCAGTTAGAAATAGCCTGTTGTCAAATTTTGTTTTAAAAACTTTCAACAATTGCATATTTATACACCTTAAAGTTAACTTACATCAGAACCATAGTAAATACAACATTTAAAAGATCTGAGCCAATTTCATCATTAATTTGAAATAAAGGTTTTATGGGGGAAGGTCTATAAATGTCAATGACCTTTGTAAAGGTAAATAAAAGTCAGTAGTTAAATCAATTCACTTTTAAGTATCTAGACCTTACTTTACCATTGGCTTTTTTTCATTGTTTAATTATATATACAGCCTCTTCTATGTTTATAGAAAGAAAAGCATTTCCATAAAATGGCAGACAATTATCTGGAAATCTGTAGCCTAAAATAAAGATTTTGAAGCCCACTAACATTTTCAGATTTTAGAAATGCACTTGTTTATTTTAAATATCATTCAGATCTTAAACTGCAGTTGAAAATCTTTAATCTCAGGTTTAACTGTTTCCATATATCCATATATACTAATTTATATCAAAAATAAGATCACCAATTTATAAGTCCAATTTAAAGATTATATTATTTTCTTTTTAAAAAAATAAAAAATCAACTACAATGCAGTATCTTAATCTATATTTTCTCTACTGTTACACCACATCAGGTCTGTATATCATTTTTGAATTCACTCTGTTATTTATAAAACTATTTATTTCATAAGGTGGAGGACACTAGTCATGATTCTCATTTTTGTTTAATTGCATTCTATTGTTTTATTTTTTTATCTCCATAATATACTTGTGAAATATGTTTCTGCAAATTGAAAACTGCTTGTAATAGGTGTCATAACTTCCTTGCTAATCTTTTTTTTTTTTTTTTTTTAGAAATATCACAATGAAAAAAAAATTAATCTTGCTAAGCACCTAATATTCTTTCATAAAATTCAGGTCCATAAAATGATTTGTAGCTTATGACCTTTTTCTTTAAGGAAGTAAGCATTTGGTGATTTTTTAAAAAAATCTAATACTATGCAGTTTTTAAGTTGCATCAACACATTGATAAATATTATGTAATATAAATATGATATACATTTTAATATTTATTTGTTTCTCTTTTTATTCATGTTCCATTTAACTGAAGAAAAGCTGTTGATAACTTTGAGCAACTAACATGACTTCTATTCCTGTCTCTTATATATTTGTCCTGACAATTTTTTTTAAAGTTCACATACATTTTCACAAAAATAAATCCTTGGATATGAGGAATTTAAAAAAAAATAAAAGTTCCGTCTTTATCATTAGTGAATAAAAATCAATTGTTTAGGAACAATCAAGTTTGGTTAGACTAAATATTGAAAGTCACATTAATATTTTTTTTTATAAGATGCATGTATTTCAAGGGTTGAAAAAATATTAGTAGCAGAAGAAAAAAAATGCTTCAAATCTGAACTTCTTAAAATATTAATTTTCAACACATTTAAAAGATCTCCATTCATGCCATATTTTACATACCATAAATATTAATCCAAGTATTTTAATTGCATTTATAGGTGTGCCAAGAGGAAATTTTAAAAAGGTGCCTTGCTCCCACCATTTATTTTGTTCCAACGCAGTTAAACTTTTTATTAATCTTATTGAAAAATATTGGGGCAATACCTTTTGTAGCTAATCTTAAAGATGACACAATCTCAGGAAAACGCTTCCAAAGAAAGAAAAAAAGTAATAAATTTCCTACCTCTCAAAGCTTGTCATAAATACCTTGAATCAATTGCTGTTTAGCTGTTGTCATTTTATCATTATTTGCTGTGTGTAAATGCTTAAATCTTAGCATCTGATATTATTGTTATTATTATCAATAATAATATTCTCATTTAATTAGAACTGCTGTGTATGGCCTCAGGGGAAGCAGATCATTTAAAGCATAGAAACATTGTGAACATTACTTTTAAGAATAGAACTCTATATCGTGTTTTGTGGACTTTTATTTTGGTCAATTTTGAAGTGAAAATGCCAAGAATAAATGGATTGAACTATAAGCTATAACGTTCAGCTCCATTTCTGAAGAGAGAAGATTCTTTAGCTTTGTTTTAAAAAAAAATTTAATGCATTTATTAACTAAAAGCCAAATGAGTTTCAGCTTCTTTTGTTGGTGGAAAATGTTGTACACTGTAATATTATGAAAAAGATGTTATTGCTGACCTGAACTACATGAATAAATATATCAATGAAGTATACCATTCTGCTTAGCTCCTAATTTATTGACAGCCTAATTACATCATCATTCTAGTTTTATGTACATTATGCCTGGTGTTGGGGAAACAATTACAAAAAAAAACATAATCAAAATAAATATTCATATTGAATTTTATTTCTAAGGAACTGCTGTATTGATAATTTTTAATGAGATCATTTTGTTCTGTATGCTTCTCTCTTAGATACTTTTTCCCATCAAAGGTACATTGACTCTCAGTAAAAAAAAAATTTTTTTATTCCTAAGCTGATTCACTCTTGTAACCTTAGCTTACTTAACACATTTTTTAAAAATTTAATGTTTTTCAAAGGTTGAAATATTTCTATGAATATTTTTTTTTTGCCAGATGGTAAAGCAGTAACCTTAAAAGTCAAATTTAGAATTTAGCACAAAAAACACTTTGCAAGGAACTAAAAAAAACAACAAATATTTTTCAAATGTTAAATTGTTAAAACTTGAATGCAGTTGAATTAATTACTTTTTCCTGTTATTTATAGATTAAAACCTTGTGGTGTTGCAATAGATTTTTTATCTTTTTAAATTTAAGACAAAATATGTGAAGTGCAGGAGCTAAAATGAGGTTTCCAGTTGATTTTAGGATTAGCTTAATTCGAATAATCAGTTGCTTTTTTTTTTAATCCTTAAAACTAGTCTGGTAATAATTAATTGATTCTATGTTTCACTACCATGTAAAATTATACTTTGTTACATATCATCTCTTTTCCTTAGCAACAGAAAAAAAAGCAACTTAATTATTATCTTGAGTCAGTTAGTATACTTGTGAGAGTGCATTTCTCTTTATAAAAAAAAAAATATTTTTGAGTATTTTTCTCTAAATTAAATCTCACTCAAGCTTAATAAAGAATGCTTGTGACTCAAAAAGCTAGGTAAATGATAAGTTTTTAAAAAATTGTAAAATAATTATAACACTGGTCTTGAGAGGCTTGGAATTTTTACATCTGATCTTGCGCTCATTTCACCTGTCGGATCCACAGAAACTTTATCAGTAGATTTATTCAGTAAAAGTAAAGCAAATTTGAAATAAGGGTAATTTCGCATTTGGTAAATCTCTACAGCCATCCTCTTGTCTAGAAAAGTGTGTCCATAACTATAGATTTATCAACCCTGTATTATTATGGTGTATAACATACTGTATCAATAACATGTTATAGGTGAACTGCTGCGTTTTTAAACCAACATAAGTTTCATTAAATTGGTACTGGTTTGTACACACAACACACAAAGCTTTGGCTTGCAGAGAATATCAGATAATAAATCTATTAACGGTGAAATTTCTGTCTTGATGTTTATTGTGTTCAAGAGAAAACATTTATCATGTGTCCCACTTTCATCATTAACACTTAAGACATTGAACAGCTCATTATGCTGTAAGTTGTACTAAGCTGTTGCATGAAATCATAAATTTAAATTTGAGGCATCATAGGCATTTGAAGATTTTTTAAATTCTGGATCTTTGATTATGATGCAGGTATTTTTATTCTTCTGATTTTAAAAGAAAAATAAGCTAACAAATAATCTTAAAGAAGCATATTTCAAATACTGAATTATGGAGAAAATAATACCTGTTTAATACAAAAGAAACACATGAAACACAAACTTGAAAAAAGACTATTTACATTTACAATGTTTTTATTACATGAACTAGATCTGAATTTCAATCAAATGAACTTCTAACCTGATTTTTAGTGTTTAAAAAGTTATGAAATTACAATAGAACCTGCAGAAAAAAATACAATGAAATTCTATTGAACATTACATAACACAGTAAACCAGGTCTGACTGTTAAAATAACTGAAAAAAAAAAAATCAAGTATATGATGAAGATACAAAGCAAAGGATATGGCTGCATCAAATTTAGTAATTTACACAAATTTCATTAAAAAAAATATATATATTTTTATATAATTTTTATTTGTCAACCAAAAAATGTAAAAAAAATTCTAAAATTAATGTTCAGATTGCAGCCCATTTAAAGAAGAGATATTTTTAGGCCAACATAAGTATGAAAATAAAGTGTTTTTACTACCTAGAACATTTTTTAAACTTGTGTCTGTATTTGCAAAACCAACATACATCCAAAATAAAATTAGAAGATCTTTGTATACATGCTCTTTAAAACAAGAAAACAATCTTTTGAAAACACACTTAGAATAGGTATAGTGTGAAGAAGAGATTGAGAACTCAAGAATAACTTAAAACTTTTCAAGATATTCAAAAAAATGTGTCAAAAATGTATTTTGTTAGATCTAGCTGTGCAAAAAGCTAGACATAGCTTTTCTGAAAACAAATTGGCGAAACCAAAAAACAAAGCTATCACACTAAAGCGCACAAACATGCTAGAGAAAAATTAATTTAAAATTTTTTTTTTTAGAGATATGAATTTGACTGCTCCTGGGATTCAGTTTCAAATTGCCCATTGCATTGGTAAGGATTCTAATTTAATTCTTGTCGTGTTTTTTCCCTTTGAGCAGTCAACATTAAATATAAAAGATTCTAACTTCACCTGCTCTAAGACTCACCATTCCTGTCAACCCATGAGATAAAATCATGTGCCCAAAAACCTAAATGAACTTTCAAAAATGGATACTAAAAAATGTGAATTATTTATTTTGTTAATTTTGCTACCATTTACGACAGATAATTATATTTTATTTTTTAAAAAAAAGAAGCTTTGTCAAGGTTTAAATCTAAATGCATTAGGTTTGAACGCTGAAATTGTTATGAACACTGTCGGACAAATGAGGCATCTTAATTGTTCTTTCTAATTATAGGTAGAATCTTTTTTATTTTTGAACAGTTTCCTGTTATCTTTCATTCATTGTGAAAATTGACCAAAGTATTGCTGGCTATTAAATTTCAAATTAACAATTATTTCTCAAGATAAAAATTAACACTAAATTATGGCTTGAATGTTTACATTAATGTTTTTTTTCTTTTAGTTTCAGATGCCCTGAATCCCTTTTCCGATCGATTGCATAGATAAATTTATATATTTCTGTCAGTTAAATTCAACCTTACAAAGGAACTGTTCTACATTTTGTTGTGATTCAATGTTTAAAAATAAAATAATTGAATTTCAATTTAATTAATAGTTACAAACTTTCGGCAGTTTGATAAATGAGAAAAATAATAAGATACAACCATCCCATACAAGTTGATAGGTATGCTTGGTTTCTTAAGTTTGTTTTGTTTAAAATACATTCAATGCTTCTGTTTTGTGACAGCAGATTATTCCAGTCTTTCAACAATAAAATAAGTCTTTGAAATTACTTTATAGTGATTGACAATATAGAAATTACTCTAACACACAACTTGTAGTGGTCATATATTTGAATGAAACTTGACCCACTTTGCATCTTTTGGGCCAATGGCATATATTACGGTTTTAAAAAAAAACAAAGTGCCATATTATATTTGACTTTATAGATAAGGATTTTCTTACATGATCCACCTTGCTGTAGCAAGACCAACACAATTCAGAACAAGTGGTAATAAGACACAGAAGATACTTGAAAAGAAATAAAAATAAACATCATACAATAACAAAACAACTATATGAATATGCATTGGTACATTTGAGAAATATATTTTTCTTAAAGTGCTTTGCTCCAGGTACAAGAATCATCATGAAATATGATGGATTTATCAAAAATATATTGTTAAACAAAAGTGGGAATAGAGAGCCATATAAAAGTATAAATCAAGTATTCCACTAACTTATAAATGTATGTGTACATCAGGTGATGAATTTAGAAAAAAATCAGTAAAATAAGCATCACTAACAGTATTGCACTTTGTACAATGAAAATTAAACAAAGAGAAATTAAAAAAATTAAAGGAATGAATAATAAAAACAACCATAGTAGATTTTTTTTGTCAGACATTTAGAACTTGTGCAGTGTCTAACTCTCTTTTGAACTTATATTTTGTGCTATTTTAACATAAGATAGTGCAACAGTAAAAAAAATTAAAATGTGTTGGTAAATAAACAAAAACAAAATTTCACCTAGAATAGGTAAGCTTTTCTTTTAAGAATGAAAGTGAAATAAATGAAATTCTTAATGAGAAAATCTCTTTATCATAGCTATAATGAAATTTAAATATTTTACTTAATTTAAATATAATTTATTAACTTGTAAAGATACATGTATATTTGCATGTTCTTTAATTATGCAGTTACATTTTATTAATTTTTTTATTTTCCAAATCAGATTTGATTCTCCATTTAATTTTCACAAAAAAAGTTCATAGCACAATTGAAAATATTTAAACTAGTATGTAATATGCATGTTAGGACAAGTCAAGCATAGATACAATTTTTTTTAAGTTGGAAAGTCAAAAAACAAAAATTTTCAAAGTTAATTCATATGTCACCGGGCAATCAGTAGAGTATCATAAACATACCATTTTTATCAAAGTGTGTAATATTTACATTTGTAAACTCCAGGTTTAGCAATAAAATTTAACAGGAAAAAAACAACTTAAGTAATAACTGCTATGGTATATAACATTCTAAATCCCTGCAAATAATAAAAACAACTTATTATATACCCAAGCTTTTGTATCCCACTTTTTGTAGAAGCTTTCTTTGACACCAAAAGCAGGTGGAGACATGAATTATCTGTAAGTATGCTCTAGTAACATATCCCTACATGAGATATAGAAACTGGCTTGGACTTGTTGAAGGATGTTCCAGTTACTTAACGGGAAAAACTACCAAAAATGTAAATAAGGTTTTGGTAGATTTTACTCCAATTTCACTAAATGTTGTTATGTTTATTATGATTCTTGTGCAATAGCCCAAAAAAAAAAAAAATGAAATGTGTCATTTTTGTAAATGTATTATAAAAAAGATATTTTCTAAATCACACATTTCATGATTATGTTTTGTACCGGTACTTATGAAGAGGATTATTGTATCAAAGAACTATTTATCCAAATTAAAAAAATTGATTGATTTCATTTTGTTGATCCTTATGGAACTAGTGGAATGTTTTTTGGACAATCAATGCCTCAAAACGTAAAATAAAATTATGTATATTGGTGTATATGTGTGTGTGTGTATGTATGTATATATATATAATATATGCATGCAGCCACAAATAATTCAGTTTGAACAAATAAATGTCAACTATTTAGGACACTTGTTTGATTGCGAGAATATAACACATACATAGGATTTCTTTAGTGGGGACAAAGCCTGTTACAAGATATTTTTTTTAAAAACATCTTATTTAGATGTCTTAAATGAAGAAAATATTGAGAAAACAAAACAATAATAAAACAATTTCCAATGTATGCTTCAAAAAAGAAATACAGATCCTTGTCAGGTGTAGCAGTGGAGTTTCTTTTTTGTCCCTTATATGTATCAATTTATTTATTTATAAAAGGATTTTAAAATTAATATTCAAATGGTGGATGAATTAGAGAGAGCTTAACTGAAATTAAAATAAAACAGTATTCAAAGTCATCAATCAACAACTAGTCCTACTAGTTTGTAAAATTTGCAGTCTCAAAAATGTAGGGGTTCAAAAAACAAAACAAAATTACATTTGAGTAGTACACAGCACCCAGTTTATAATCTGATTTGTTTTCTTTTTACTTTAACTTTTGGATGATTAGTCAAGCCGAAGCCCATAGTTGCAGACTTTTGAACTCTACAATAGGTATCACATTTTGAGTTTCAACACTGCTGGTTTATTATATATATATTTATGTATGTATGTACCTGATATATAATATAAATATATTATGTACATTAATATAAATCTAACAGCTATGTTATATAATTATTTTTAAAAGCCTTGGCTACAAAATTAACATCAACAAGCACGCATTATAATATTCACAATTTGTTTGTTTGTCTAAGCTGAACAAACCAAGTTGACAATGCATGAGTGGGAAAATTATTCAAAACTACCATGTCGCACAATATCACAAAACAAAACTTTTCTCAGAAAAAATATTATTATAATGAACAACTGTACTTTTCCCAAAGGAAAACAGCCTGCTCTGGTGTTTTAATTTAAAAATATTAAAACACCAGTAAACCAAACCATGAAACTTTACCCTCACAAGTTGGTCTTTTCTCTTCTGTTTTTTTTATAAAACAACCAACACAAGACCAACTTTCAACAGGAGTTTGCAGACAATGGTGTAATGAAAATAAAATGCCGCAGACAGAATAGCTGCAAGGGCCACAACAAGGATCCCAACTTGGAACCAAAGCAGCATGGGTACTGCTTTAAAAAACTTTTAGCCACAACTCTTGGCTGACAGACATCAACTGTAGGATGTGTCTAGAGGCTCTACTTTGACTGCATGACTCACTGTGTTGGCATAGCAGTGCCTGAATCCTGAGAAATTTCTCTCTCCAGGACGTTTGATAAGTGGAGAATTCTGGAGGATTTCTTGATGGTACCGGAGAGAATCTGCCAGACGGTCCGCTCTTGCTCGCTTAGCTTCCAGCGACTCCATTTTCTTTAAAGGTTTCATCGAAAGATTAGTGGCTTGATTATCATCATGGTCTCGTTTGACTGTGAGGTTTTCGGGGTACATTCCTGTGTCTAGGACATGAGCTTGCCTCTTGAGGACTGGTGTTCCTGTGCTTGACACTCGTTTAAGCATGACTCCCTCTGGCAATGCAGGGGGCGTGTCTAGGCATCCAACAGACTTATTCCTGTGGTCCTTGAAATGTTCCCTTGCACTTAGAGTAGTAACAATAGGGGTGTGGGCAGCTGGAATAGTCACCATCACTGGATGAGGCTGATGCTGCAGTACAGTTAGCTGGTGCTTGCTCTGAGACTCAGATGTGACATGGTAATTGTTGCAAAAAGTAGAGATTGAACTGCTGCTGCTCAGGCTGCTTCGCTGCTTTGATTTTCTATTATTTGTACCTAGAGTAGCCACAACTTCAGCTACATCCATTTCATTCTCTGAGCAGAAGATCCTCTCGGGCAGTGATTCTTGGTTAAAGATAGGACCTCGCTTTTTATGCAACATCACCTGGAGATTCTCTGGGACACCTGTAACTAGCATGGTATCTTGGGTGGGTATGCTTATCTTCATAGGCCCAAACTCCTCAGAGGAACAATATACACCTGCAACATGACTAAATTCAACTTGCTTGATTGTGGTGCCTGTCATCTCTGATAGATCATGCTTTTCCATCAATGGGTCACCAGTCAGAGAGGATTCTTTTTTCAGCCGCTGTCGCTTCTCAGATAGATCCAGACTGCTTGACTTTTTAAAAGTGGGATCAGGAGTGCCATTGCGAGAGGGAATACCATTTCTGTCCACCATAATGTCATCTGGAATGGGCTCTACATTACTTTTGTCAACAGGGCTGCATAAAACAATTAATTCTGAAAACAGCAAAAACAAACAATTAGTGGGAATTTTTAATAAATAGCCTCATTACTTTATTCAAAGTAAAAATTGTGTTTACTTGTAGATCAACAGCACCAACATTTCTTAGAAATTCAATCCTAATTAATCTTAGCATCATAAATAGTGTGCAACATTATAATCAGATTCTTTGTCACTATATCCTACCTCCAGCACTATACTGAACTCGGACTGTTTTAAGCCAATCCACAAACTTCTGAATATCTTTGACCATCAGACCTCGTATTAGATCAAGCACTTGAGTCTTTGCCTGCATAAGACCTGCAACAAATTTATTTTTTTAATCATTAAAAATAAAACACACTTATCTCAGGCACGTTTATCATATAAAGCATGGTCTGGACCATACAAATCTAAACGACTATGAAATTTTTAAAAATATTAAATTTAATAGCAAAAAAAAAAAAAAAAGCTAGGAGTAGAACAAATTTTACAGCAAATAGGCAATATGCATCCTTGTATAATAAGTCACAGGGTAAGCATTCACTTAGTCTAGCTCAGTGGTGGAAAAAATAAAACACACTTATCTCAGGCACGTTTATCATATAAAGCATGGTCTGGACCATACAAATCTAAACGACTATGAAATTTTTAAAAATATTAAATTTAAAAGCAAAAAAAAAAAAAAAGCTAGGAGTAGAACAAATTTTACAGCAAATAGGCAATATGCATCCTTGTATAATAAGTCACAGGGTAAGCATTCACTTAGTCTAGCTCAGTGGTGGTAAATTTATAGCATTCAAGATGCAGGGGGCACACAGTCCTTTCTCCCAGCATGCCTTTGCGATGAACAAGTGGATTTTGGGTTGCAGTTTGGACACACTTTCTCTAAAAGGTTCACCATCACTGATATAGGTCATTCGAATGAAATAACTCCATAAAACCTTTATTAAATTTACATGTGGGATAAAGGAGCTTATTGGATTGCAAACTGCCAATTAAAGTGATTAAATTCTTTTAAATAAAAAGCAGAAAAGATGATGAAAGTCTAGTCCAACAAATGTACAGGAAACAAAAACACAACTAGAAATGCAGGCCTATGTCTTGTGTACTTTAGACACAGGAAGTAGAACAATGACAAAAACAGCATTATTAATTCCTAAATAGATACTTCAGCAAGAAAAAAATGTAGATTGTTTTAAATAATATGAATCTCAGTTTTCTGTGACCTTAATCTGACATTCCAATAATTTTACGAATCGATAGTTTTAATTTATACAAATAAAGTATACAAATAAAGTCTAGCTCTCAATTCTTTTTTTTCTATAATATACAAATATGCAATTATGCATATGAAAAAATAAAAAATGCTGAATGTAACATATTACAATGAAGCTGTGTTTATTATCTTATTTTTTAATTTTTTTTTTTTAAATGTAGATCAAATTTAATATGTTAAATCTGAAACTGACACTAACAGGATAAGAGTATAATAAAAAAAATTTTTTTTCAAATACTGCTCAAGGTAGACTTAAAATGGCTTCATATATGAATTATTGTTTAACATTACCATAGATTTCTCAACCATGCCAGTCTTTTATACAAAAACTTTTTTTCTTTTGTTAATTACTCAGTATCAAAAATTCCTCTCTTGGGCAAGGATGGTGCAGCAGGGAAAAAATCCAATAATGTGAGGGGGAAAAATCAATAGAACCATTTCAGGCAATGACGCAAGTAGCTAGTGACATCCTCACAAAAACTAACTGAAAAATTATTGTCAATTGGTGGTGACATTTTAAGGTTTATCTCCTTGAGAAGGTTATTATTCAATTTGGATCAATTTCTTCCCCTGCATCTAATGTCAGTAAATATCAGTGGGTAACTATTCTGAATTTATTCAAGAAGTTAAACATCATGTTACTGAAGATATAATTGTTACAAAACAGAAAGGATCCCCAAAATTTATGATGTTGCAAAAATATGAAAAAGTTTATTTTAAATCCCATAAAGAATTATTTTTGCTAGAATCATCAACTTTAAACTAGTTAATCAAAATCTTTAATGCATTGCTTTAAAAAAATAAATATTAATTACTTTTTAAATATATATGTAAATAGTTTGAACCTTTGCGCTTTTTTCAACTTCCGTAAATCAAATATCAATAAAAACTAAAACGCTCACTATTTAAAATATTATTATTACGTTTTAATACTTAAAATCTTTTAAATATTTTTAATATTCAAATGAATAAAGATGAGTCGTATAGTGTTGCATATATTGTCATTTTTATATTGAATATATATTCTACATAAAATATTATAAAATCTGCTGTAAATGAAAAAAAATGTTTAACTAACCAAAATGATCTCCATCTTCTGTATCCATGCTACCAGATCCAACAGAACTGGACAATCCTGGGGGTCTCTCCCTCACATCACCATCTTTGTGATTACCATGAATCTCAGAAGTGTGGGACAAGCCATCATCACTGGACAAGTCTTCTGATGCTGAATGAGACATTAAACCTCCTGCAATTTAAATACATACTTCCATTAAGATATGCACTCATTAACACATTTTTTTGCTCTATGTAACAGTGTACCAAAAGAATTATAAGGGTTTTTAAATTATTATTTTTAAAAATAAATAAAACAATATTTTTAAAAATGAAACTGGTTTTATGTGTTATAAAATGTTCCAATTATTTATAAGGTTTGATGTAGAAACAAGTAATTATTTTTATTTAGTATCACTTATCGTGGCTTACCTGATGGCTTAATGATATCAACAGCCTGCACCAATTTTTGTGGTAGGACACCATTTTCCAACTGCAATGCCTCTTCACAAACAGCCTCAACTAAAGGAATACATGCCGAGCGGATTGAATAGTTTGTATAATTGTCACTCAAACCTGTGAATAAAGTTGGATTGTTTTGCATAAATAATATGGACAATATATGCTGCATTGCTAGACAATGATGGATGAATAAATTAAAAACCAAGAGATATATTATGTGTTTGAAGACCCATCCATAGTCACAACAATTAAAAAATACAGACTGTGCTGGACAGGACACCGTGAGAGGATGCCAGATTGAAGAGCATCTAAAATGATCTACAGGAAGTAACCTGGCTCACCAGTCAACCAAGACTGAGATGGACTGACAATGTCGAAACGGACTTACATCAGCGGGGGGTACACAAATGGAGGCAGAAAGCCATGGATCCATCCGAATGGAAGGATGTGGTGGAGCAGGCCAGGGCCCTAAATGGACTGTAGTGCCACTAATAATGATGATAATTAAGGATAAAATCCAGAAATATGCGCTCTTTTTAAAAGAATACTTTTAGTTGTTTTTTAAAATAAAGACGGTGCAAAATTTAACTTAAATTTCACTACCAAATGTTGCAAAAATCCAAATTCAAGCATCAATTTTTTTTAGCTTAAGATTTTCTTGGATGCTTATTAGAAGGTGATTAACATCAGAAAAGTCTTTTAGCCTTTGAAAACACCAGTGTGCTTTTTTTTAAATTGTCTAAATAGACTTGTGTTAATAGTGTCATTCAAATGAGTTTGGAAGTTTTATGCTTAGATGTGAGCACATAGTGGTTGTGTGCATACACTTAAGCTAAGAATAAAATTTTGATAACACACCAGCCTGGAGAGAGATTCTCTGCATGATTTTAGTCAGGGTGCTGCTGCCCAGTGGTGCGTGGTCATACCACACATAGTCAGATTGGGACACATTACGTTTTGGTCTCTGCCAGAAAGCATCCGTCATTGGGTGAAGATGAGTCACATACTTCAAGAAAGATGAAAGTGGACACCTTGGATCTCCTGAAATATTAAAAATATAACAAACATCAACGGATAATCTTAAATTAAAGCCAGCATCACTTACTTTAGAAAATAAAGACAAAAATATCAAGCTACTTCATGAAAGTTTAAAACCTAATATAAATAAGCTCTTTGTATATATATAAATATAAAAAGAATATTTAATAACGTGTTATTTCTCCAAAGATATTATTACATTAATCATTTATTTTACAAAATAACATTTACACCAGTCTTGGTTTTTAAATTCAAATTAAGTTGTTTAAATTGATAGAAGCATCATAGCTGTAAAAAGTATAGTTATTTTAGTGTATGAAGCAAATTTATATTTCCAACCAATATGGTGCCTTCTTTGCACCGGGTACTTCAGCGTTTTTTATTGTAGATATTCCTTATTCTTAAGAAAAGCTGACCTACTGGACTGAGTCCATTTCCCCAAGCTTTTTACCCATATAATGGAAGGACTCCACAATTAGGAACACACTATCTCTTATCAATGAGAGATATTAGTTTACCTTTACACCACAGGACCAAATAAATTCTATTTAATCAATATTATTTAAATGTCTATGATTTATATAATTTTTTTTTTAATAAACAACATTAAACAATGTATATATTTATAATATGGCTTGCATTAATTATAGACAACATATGATTTTATGAAATTTTAGAAGAAACATGATCATATTACTATTTCAATATTTCGGTTTAAATTTACAAAGTTTTTTTTTAAAATGTCAAATTAAGATTAGCGGTGATTGAAATATAATTGGCTGAGAGTGTGGTTGATCTTAAATGTCTTTTATTTGAGCAAATAGTTAAACTGATAATAATAAATGTGATATATTTATACTTTACTTTATGTTTTTTCCTTGTAAAAAAAAAAACAAGGAAAAAACATAGAAAATGATTCACATTTTAAATTTTCTCTACCAGTTTGAATTGCTAAGACCATGCTATTTTTGGTCCCATCATATTTTTAATAGCACACAATATATGTGAATATTGACTGTTTATGATCACTCAGATCCCTTTCCAAAAAAATAATCTGTTTTGTACAAATAAGGGTAAATTCAGAGAACGCGGCCCGCGTTTATTTCCATGTGCGCACTTTTACGTCTTAAATCGATCCCTATGCCTAACCTGAACCCTAAATCTATCCCTATGCCTAACCCAAACCCTAAATCTATCCCTAAGCCTAACCCGAACCCTAAATCAATCCCTATGCCTAAGCATAACAAAGTCAACGTGGGCCACTAAATCTGAAACAGCCCAAATAAGTTATTTAATATGAAAATGAAATAATAACATTAATGATTAAATCATATTAAATTAAATAAAATATTGTTTAAAGAAAATGCTATTCAAATAAGTTTATTGAGGACTAAATTGATGAAATGGTATTTTGAAGTAAAATTATTAAAATGTAAGTTATATTATAATTAATTATATAGCCATTTCATTTAAATTTTAAATTAACATCAACATCATTTTAATTAGACCTTTTTAGGCATGGGCCCTATTAATATTATTATTAATACTAGAAGTCTCTAAGTAGTATTAACCTATTTATGTTAATTATTACTAGGCTATATTACTAGGCATCAAGTTATTACCATGTCCATTTTGATTAGTCTGATTAGGCTATTAGGCATAAATATTACCATGCCATGTCCAATATGATTAATAATGGGATCAGGCTAAGAGCATAGGCATAAGTATAAAATGTAGATGCAGAGAGATACCCAGACCCAGACCTCTTTTTAAGTTCAAGTTAAGCATCATAACATAAATAGCATTAGCATATCAATATCATGAATCATGTGCTAATCAGTAATGATGATAAACAAATAATAACTAACCTAACAATTTAAAGAACACACAAACAATGTGAGGCCTAATTATGTGCCTGTGAACTTACCAGGTCTCTCATACATTCTTTCGCCAACTTGGTAAACTGGGTGCTCGTCTTCTCCTCGTTTTAATTTTAATTTAGGAGGTAATTCCTCTTCTCTCGGCACGGAAGTATCTTTAAGCCACACATAGCGACGTCCATGAATATCTGTTGATACGTCGAAATCATTCTTCTTCATGTTCCGAAAGTAATCTTTTCCCTTGTTACATATGTAGAGGCTGATATCGAAAAACACCTTGTTTTGAAGGGAATCTGGTTTATTTGTATCCATAGCATCGCTCAAATAAATTTTCTTCAAATCTTCCATCTCGATTCGCATCCTGTGGCACTTGCGTGGGTTGGCTCGCAATGCCAGATCAAAAGTTGCGTTTGCCAGCTCGAAAGTACGATCACGCAAAATGTCAATGCTGACTTCTCCCAAGAAAAACTTATGAAGACCTGCTCGTAAGTCTTTCAGTGTAAGCGAGTCGTCATTTTTTACTTTTACTTTACCATAAAAATCTCGTAGAAAGTCCGCTAGCTGTGTACGACTCATATGCGTCACGGTGTGTATAGTGTGTCCTTTCGTCACAGCGAACTCGAGTAAATTTTGTGTGGCCTCAGTAATCAGTCCTTCTTCTTCTCCTGACAAAGTCATGGCCGACCCTTCTGTATCAGCTAACTTTGGGTTAGATACCTTTTTCCTAGACTCCATGCCATTCAGTTTCTCACAGTTATCCGGAGGTGACGGATCCATGTCGCAGAACCTGATGACGTCAATCAACAACAAAAGTCTGACTCTGACCTAACCGGTTTAGTTCAAACGACGGGGGCGACAGGTCTTACGACCAATCCAATTATTTTCTCCCGCTTGCATAATTGACATAGAAATTCAAAATATTTCCAATATGTCTTATAAATATTTCATAAGCACACATAAGAACAATGTCAGGTATCCTGAGATTAATATGTAATCAAGGTGATGGTGTAATATGAAAGCCAACTTCCCTGCTTGGGATTTGTTGAACTTCAATGCAAGCAGTCGTCATCCAATGAGTCAGCCCTAACCACCAACTTCCGGCGTACAAGAGGACGTCACTTGCCGCGGCTTCGCTAAGTTTTGATCGCTGGCGATCACGCGCTGAGCTGACGTCACTTCACATACGATTGCAAAATGTTGGCCTCGCAATCTTACTTCACTGTCTACACACAATACACATTGATAGTGGGATCCATGTAGCTTGCGCTTAGACTTAGGTGAAGTATTGTTTAAACAGGTACTAGCTTGAAAATCCCCCTTGCTACCTAGCTCTTTCTTTTCAAGAGACACTGCTATTTCTATATTATAATTTAATATGCAAAAGCAAATAATTGAATTGACTAAATAGAATAATAATAAAATTATAAATAATAAATATGGTTACTGGAATCAAATACAAATTAGTTATGACCTACACAATATGCCGTGCATTTGTTTTTAAAAAGTATCCATACAAAGTATTTAAATTATTTTAAAATATAACAATACAAGTTTCAACTATAATAAATGATGCTTTAATTATAAAATAATATTATTCATTATTTAAAAGAATGATCTCTGTGTTTGTGTGATAGCCTATATTTTCATTTTAAACGACCTGTCAACAGTCTACAGGACGTGAATTGAATTTATTATAAATTTAAATCTGTAACCTGAGTTCACTAAGACATTGAAGTAACCGAATATTCTTGCCATGGATTGGAGGTTTATAAGATTGGGAATTTCAAAATCGCAATCCTTTTAACGGTTGTGATTATCTGGTGTGGGCGGACCGGACAAAAGATCAGTGATTTTGTTATGCATTCAGTCGCGAACCTTGAGAGCAACTCATAACGTAAATATAGTTATGTGGCTCCTTAATTTCATACGGCGCAGCAATACAATTAGGTCATATTCACGGCAACACAGTTGGCCCCAACGTAGAGTCACCGATTCATTCATTCACAAATTCTGTGGAATTTCCCTTCGTGAAAAACCAACCATAGGCGGTGTGTGTGTACTTGGCATTCCGAACCTTCGCAAAATGGGTGGGGGCGGGATTTTTTGTTCTCTTCCTTTTCCCTTTGGTTCGCTTATTTAATTTATTCTGACCTTGGCTGAGGTTGTCCTCAATTCCCCGCCCTATCCAGGTAGTCTACAGAGCACCAGTTATTACGGGTCCGCCCATCGTGTTTTGCGTGTGTGTTTGTGTTAGTGTGATTAAGAAGTAAAACCAGTGTTTAGACGACTAGGAGTAGGCGAAACCGAAAAATCCATGGCAGAAGGCGGATTCAAAATATGACGTAGCTTGGGTAAATGGGGGGGGGGGGGATTAAAATGGGGGAAAAAAAAGAGAAAAGCGAAAAGGCTCGCGGGGGAGAGCGAGATTTACGCCTACTTTAAAATAGACTGACAAAACGGCAATACGAAGTAGTGAACTAGTAATAGTATTCAGGATTTAATTCCTAATCTTTTAATTAATACAGTATCGTGTTGTTGAGCGGTACTTACTGAGCTCGAATAAGACAGGTCGCACATAATATAAAGCAAATCATTCACTTGACTGTATAAGATTAAAATATTTTATGTATAGCCTAGTGTATAGGCCTATATAATAATATATTATAACGTATAGTCATAGAAATAGTGTAATATTATTAATATGGATTTATGGAAGGCTAGTGATATCGAATTGGCGACTGTTATTTGAATGCATCACTCAATGACTCATGACATGTTTGATGTTATTTCATGGACTCACGATAATTAAAAATGTACACTGAGAAAACTAAAACGAAAATAATTAATACCATTCATTCAGCATTCCTTAGAATTAGAATGGCGTGGGTACCGTACCCACTTGGATTATTTTTTGGCTACGACTATTCGGACCCAGGTACCAGAAGTGAGAGTTAGGGTTTATTAAAACATATTTAAAATATTATTGTAGGGTTTGTAAGACAAAATTAGGTATCGAATGAAAGATAATCGAATGCAGTGGCGTAGCGAGGGTGTTTGGCGCCCGGGGACAAGATCCATTTTAACCCTCTATTACGCAATTTTAGTTTTTTATGGAAAAAATTTTTTTGATGGCATACTTCATAGTTATTGGACTTAAATAAACATAATATGCAAGAAAAATAATTTTTTAAAATGAAATAATGATTTTATTGGTATGTTGCCATATGGCAACAGTGCGTCTTAAAGGTCAGAAAAGTAAAACTGAACAAGAAAAGGAAACGATAACAATAATATTTGTAAAAGGTGAATATTTAATCGTTTACACAAACAATGGTTCTCAGTACTTAGTTTACAAGCATATCTTCATATTATGCTTTTATATCATGAAAAAGATCATTATAAAAATCATATTTTATAAGCATTTTTTACACAAAAATATAGAAAATCATGTAATCAATATATAGAGCATATAGAGGGACAGTAAATATTTATATACATATGTGAAATGCAGGTTTAATGCTGGTGGAACTGTTTGAAGCAATGTCAACTTTACATTATGCACATTTTATTCTTGAAAATTCTTTTCAACCTGGTCTCTTGCATCTTCCTTTGTTTTCAAGTGGCTCAGGAAAGTGCCAAATATAATCAGCTCTTACTGGTAAGGGTGGAAAAGCTGCAATAGGACCACTCAAATTTTTAGCTGTAAGTTGAGGCTCTATATCCAATAAAGGACTGCCAAGTTTCCTAAACCCTGCTTTACCTTCTTTCATTAGGCATATGGCCATCTTGGTGTTGAAATCAAGTACACCGAGGATATTTTTTGTCGCGATTCGCATTAGTACAATCAGCCTATAGATCAGCCATGCCAGCACAACTGCCATACTGGTATCCAGAAAGTGGAATATTATACAGTGATACTATTTTTTGGACCTTACTGGTATCCTGTATACGGCCAACAGTGAAGCGAGAAGATCCACACCACCCATGAATTTATTGTAAACCATGATTACCGATGGACAAGTTACCTAGATTTCCCTTTTAGCCTTTTGTCCCATCTTTTGACCCGTTTCATGGGCTCAATAGCAGCAAATGTACTGAGTGTGGTTACCGCTCTATTGTCAACCCATTTGACTGGAAACAGATCAACACCGTCATGGTGGCAGGTTTTCAGAATTGCGGAGCCCCTTCCATTTCTTGCCAAGTCCTTATCTGAAGGCATTATGCAATTTTTAAGCCTATTAGACCTTACAGTGCCAATAGCTGCATGTCAGCTTCATCTCTGTGGTGTCAAAGCAAATTTCTTGCAAATAGTTTTGCCCGTGGTTGGATTGCAGTGTCTAAAGAATTACCAGGTGTGTCGTTAGTTTCACAGTCTGAGTCTGATATGGTTGAAGCTGAAAAGGGAAATTTTAAATATTATTTTTCAGTGTTTACTTTAACTTTTGGCTTGAATGTTATATAATTGTTTTTTTTTTAAATATTAGAGATTAAATGCAATTTAAAAAAGTATATGAAAACATACTTGTTGTGTTCTTGAGTCAAAGTTTCATCTATGTCATCATCGCGTGAAGATAGCTCGGAGTCCTCAGGAATAGAAGGAATATCCACATTTTTATTTTTTCCATAAAAGCATGATGGTTCCATGACTGCTTTGATGTTTGGATATTTGAATTCTAGAAGAAAAAAACATTATAGGAAACTAATAATTCCACACAAAAAATAACTTACAATATAGACTTATATCTTGTATAGTATCTATTCATTTTTTTTTTATAAAAAGAATTGTAACATTAATTTAAAACCTGTTAATTTGATCAAAATATAAAAGGATAACATTAATATTAGATATGTATAGATATTTCATAAAAAAAATATTATTCAGATAGCTTATAATAAATAAACTGATTATATATTGTATGTTGCCATTTGGCAACAAAAAAATAAACACAAAAAATTAACCACATCGACGCACTGTTGCCAATTGGCAACATACCATTTTTTTCGTATGTCATCCACCTATGATGACAAATATCAAACATAAGCTCATTTAATATCAGTTCAAACATTAAATTTAACATTCTTTATTTTTTATAACAGGAATTATCATTATGTGATATAAAAAAACAGCTTGTACTTACTGGATTCGGCGGAAAAAATTGTAGTCAACTGTGACCGTCTAAAATGTGTTCTTACATAAAAACTGCAAAGCGAAAGTGAAGAGTTCTTCAGGATAAAAGTTTGAAACCTCATAATTGAAAAGGGGAACCACTCCAACAAATTAAAAATTGGGCTTGCAGTACTAGCAGTAGTGTAATTTCGCTTTGTTGCCAAATGGCAACATTGCGTAATAGAGGGTTAAAGCGCTCCTTTTTCTTTTTTTCAACTCCCAAACCCATTATTTTCACCAATAAAATAATGTCAAAGCACATTTTGGCGCCCCTAATTAGCTGGCGCCCGGGGACATCTGCCCCCCCTTTGCCCCCACCATGCTACGCATCTGATCGAATGGACTATATTTTTTGTAAACTTACTTCCTCAGTTTAACTAACATGAACTACCACAAATGACAGCCGAATAGCATTTAGTGAACAGGGACCCGGACACGCATAGCCGCTATTCGGACCCGGGTCCCTTTAGACTAAATGCGATTCGGGTGTTATTTGTGTAGTTTATTTTAATTAAACTGAAGAAGTAAGTTAACAAACATATAGACCATTCAATTATCTATCATTTTTTGATACCCAATTTTGTCCTACAACCCAACAATATTATTTTAAATATTTTTTTTAAAATCCCAACCTCTCACTTCTGGGACCCTCGTAAATATATAGTATAGCCACTTGTTATTTTTTACTCATCACCGTGTACCATACAAGTACAGCAGTGTTTCAGTTGGTTCGCATTATCTGTCCTGTTGGTGAAGAACTAATTATAATATAAATGAATAAATGAAAATCTGTTGACGCATAAAAGGAATGGCTATTTTATTCCCACCGTCGCTTAGTGTTTCAATGACGTCACTGTCACGCGTGATCAGGAATAAATAATCCACCTAAGTGACGTTGAATGTGTTGATTACGTAATTCGCCTTTACTTATCGATACTTTTGAGTGGCACCAAGAAGCTTAGCGGGAGATACACGAACGATCCTGCTGTGCAAAATCGATACTATGTTGCTGTTGTTGTTCACCCACCCCACCCGCCTCCCCAAGGTCTCCTGATTATCGTGATCACATTGTACAACTTTAAGTATCGAATCTTTTCAAATTTGGCTCGCACCTGTACAGGGCTATTACTGGCACACTTTTGTCAATAATTAAATATAGGATTTCTTTCCTAAAGTTATTAACGGATGTATCATACTGTATGTCAAAATAAATAATAGCATACATTTTATTTTTACAATCAACAAAAGAATTGTGGAATCAGTTCGTAGCTAGGGTTAGTGCCGCCAGGAGTGGGACAAGTTTTTTGCCCCCCCCCCCTTTTTTTTAACAAGACAAAAAACTCTGCAGTTGGCCGAAAATACCGCCCCGCTATACAGAGAAAGTGCCACCCGGGACGGAAAAAATAAAAAAAAGACAAAATTTTATTTTTACAAACAACAAAAAAAATGTGGAATCCGTTCGTAGCCAGGGTTTATGCCCCCAGGAGTGGGACAAGTTTTTTGCCCCCCCCCCCCTTTTTTTTTAACAAGACAAAAAACTCTGCAGTTGGCCGAAAATACCGCCCCGCTATACAGAGAAAGTGCCACCCGGGACGGACCGCCCTCTCTGTCTCGCCACCCTACGCCAGTGTTAGGAAAAGTCACTATTTTATGGATTTATGGGGGCCATCTATATAGTTATAGCTTGTACGCAAACAAGTCTATTTTTTCTCTCCCCCCCCCACCCCCGTTATACGCCTACTTTTTTTTTACACCCTTCCCATCCGTACGGACTAGTTAGTGACTAGAAGCTTTCGAGCCCTCCCTCCACAATAAGAAAAAGTTATGACGTCAAACGTGTCACGTGTTTTAACCGCTGTTTGGTGAGCCCGATGGTTCCAAGAATATGCACCGCGCCACCCTGGAGGGGGCGCTATACCGAGGGGCAGGACCGTAAGAAAAGGGGCAAATGGGATTCTCGTCCCGGACGCTAAAATGGTCTTAAGATAGGAACTGAATAGTGGCTGAACCTTTTCAATCCCATTTACTTCACACACGCAACGGGCGCCAAAAATGGTCTTAAGATAGGAACTGAATAGTGGCTGAACCTTTTCAATCCCATTTACTTCACACACGCAACGGGCGCCAAAAATGGTCTTAAGATAGGAACTGAATAGTCGCTGAACCTTTTCAATCCCATTTACTTCACACACGCAACGGGCGCCAAAAATCGTATTTTTACTGGTCAGGCAGCACTTTTTTTCTCTTCAGTGAGGGGCGCCGTATTCAGGATTCGCCCCGTGTAAATTGTAGACTGAAGTTGATTTTTGTTGACGAATCTGTTATGAACGTAAAAAAAATAAATAATATGATGTGCATTGTTCCCCCATATGATGTGCATTGTTACCTTATATGGTGTGCATTGTTCCCTTATACGACGTCCATTGTTCCCTTATACGATGGGCATTGTTCCCTATTATGATGTGCATTGTTCCCTCATATGATGTGCATTGTTCCCTTATACGATGTGCATTGTTCTCTCATACGATGTGCATTGTTTCCTCGTATGATGTGCATTGTTCCCTTATACGATGTGCATTGTTCCCTTATACGATGTGCATTGTTTCCTCGTATGATGTGCATTGTTCCCTTATACGATGTGCATTGTTCCCTTATACGATGTGCATTGTTCCCTCATACGATGTGCATTGTTCCCTCGTATGATGTGCATTGTTCCATCATATGATGTGCATTGTTCCCTCATACGATGTGCATTGTTCCCTCATATGATGTGCATTGTTCCCTCATATGATGTGCGTTGTTCCCTCGTATGATGTGCATTGTTCCCTCGTATGATGTGCATTGTTCCCTTATACGATGTGCATTGTTCTCTCATACGATGTGCATTGTTTCCTCGTATGATGTGCATTGTTCCCTTATACGATGTGCATTGTTCCCTTATACGATGTGCATTGTTTCCTCGTATGATGTGCATTGTTCCCTTATACGATGTGCATTGTTCCCTTATACGATGTGCATTGTTCCCTCATACGATGTGCATTGTTCCCTCGTATGATGTGCATTGTTCCCTCGTATGATGTGCATTGTTCCATCATACGATGTGCATTGTTCCCTCATACGATGTGCATTGTTCCCTCATATGATGTGCATTGTTCCCTCATATGATGGTGGTTGTTCCCTCGTATGATGTGCATTGTTCCCTCGTATGATGTGCATTGTTCCCTCATACGATGTGCATTGTTCTCTCGTATGATGTGCATTGTTCCCTCGTATGATGTGCATTGTTCCCTCATACGATGTGCATTGTTCTCTCGTATGATGTGCATTGTTCCCTCGTATGATGTGCATTGTTCCCTTATACGATGTACATTGTTCCCTTATATGATGTGCATTGTTCCCTCATACGATGTGCATTGTTCCCTCATACGATGTGCATTGTTGCCTCGTATGATGTGCATTGTTCCCTCATACGATGGGCATTGTTCCCTCGTATGATGTGCATTGTTCCCTTATACGATGTACATTGTTCCCTTATACAATATGCATTGTTCCCTCATATGATGTGCATTGCTCCCTCGTATTCGTATGATGTGTATTGTTCCCTCATACGATGTGCATTGTTCCTCATACGATGTGCATTGTTCCTCATACGATGTGCATTGTTCCCTCATACGATGTGCATTGCTCCCTTATACGATGTGCATTGTTCCCTCATATGATGTGCATTGCTCCCTTACATGATGTGCATTGCTCTCTTACATGAAGTGCATTGTTCCCTTATATGACGTGCAATTTTTTCCAGCCGATACGATCGTCTTTCGCTTGCATTATGCGCTAGCAAAATCTAATCGTAAGACCTACGGTTCATATTACAACCCTGTCAGTCTGGTAAAAAAAAAAAAAAAAAAAAAAAAAAAAAAAAAAATT
>CAXITT010000040.1:1384943-1401199 GCA_964033795.1 Lymnaea stagnalis
AGGGAAAACAAAAAAAAAAAAAAAAAAAAAAAACCTGCAAAAGGAAGCTAACACAGGCTGTTGTCCAGGAAGAAAGTCGCATTAAAAATTACGAAAATGTCAATCTCTAAAACTCGCCATTTCATTGAATTGACATTTAAAATTAAAACACATGTATATTTAAAATACACGTTAGGTGATGGGAAGGGTATTTAAATATTATTGTACATAATTATATAGGATTATTATTATAATGGGACACAACCATAAGCTTTAAATTTAAAAAATATTTTTTTAAATTTAAGAAATTGTTTATTTTTCACAAATTAATATTTTGTGGAATCTATCCTCATCAGTAATGCCTCCTAGTTCTCGCATTTGTACATGTCTACTTTTCCCACAATTTAAATTAGCTTTGTTTACACGTTAATTTCTGACCAGAGATTTCAGACATCGAAAAAGTATAAAACTAAAATCATTCAAAGTCAAATAAATATCTGATACTTAAAAGAGCCATTAACGTTAATATTATATATATTAATTTAATCGTTCAAGGGGAGTAACTCGGATATGATGCTGAAGTTTTTTTTGTGCTAGAAACTTAGGTGATTTTCGCCCTCAGTTTGAAATAGGGTCTTCCAAAATATATTAAAAAAAACTAAGGCCCGGGTGCAGTTTTTTTTTTTTTTAACATCAGGTCCGGGTATTTTGAGAAATAGGCCTATATACAGGCCTACACCCTACCTGCAGGCCTTTAAACCAGGCCTGCACAACTCAAAATGTAAGACTTGTCATAATACTTAATGGAAAACCTTGAAAAGAAAATAGGACGGGGGGGGGGGAGCTATAAGAAAATAAGCATAAAGTTTTCATAAAGAATATTTCGTTACTTCGCGGGCCGCATGTTGTGCAGGCCTTCTTTAAACAATAGGCCTACAGACTGTCCTACACCAACCTACCCGTGGCTCTTGATTGATAAATATAATAGTCGCCTTCCACTAAAGATTATTTTTTATACGGTTTCCCACGTCAGTTATAACAGCTTCCCCCCCCCCCCCCCAACTCTGTATTATTAATATAAAGAATGTGGAGTTGGGACACACCAGAAGCAAACTATATATGAGAGATTAGTTCTGCAGCCTCTGTTAAAGTTTTTAGACAAATGCCACTTCAGATTTGGAGAGTGTTTGCTGGACTTGGGGAAATCAGTTATTTAGAGTCACAATTAAACTTGGCAATTATATCAAGCTAATTCCAATACAAAGCAAAGTGAAATCATGTATAAAATAAAGTAGTAAGTTTTAAAATTCAACTTTAAAGTCAGGATTACTGCTGAAGTGCTATTGTCGACATTCTGGATTGACTTTGCAGCACTGGTTATAACAAGTTGACTTACAAATACTTACCATACAAGAAGTAGGAAGCAAAATGGAGGAAAGATATGTATTTCTAGATATACAACATTTATAATAAATCAAAAAGACCCATTTTGTTATCTAGTGCTCTCAAAATTACCAATTGTGTTTTTAAATAAAAAATGTTTAAAAAATTAATTGAAAAAGAAAGAAGACAAGAATATTGTATGATGCATTAACAGTTTATTTCTATAGGAATATTGCCATAGTTTCTTCCTTGCTGTTCCCAGAGATCCAATATTTACACAAAAAATGATACATCATACAATTTGGCAAGGGAGACATTAACAGTGCTCAGTGACATTAACTGAAATTGTTTTAACATCTAAACAAAAAACAGTCAAGACTATAGAAACAAAAAAAACTATGGACATGTGTTAAAGTTAATGAGTTAAGATTTTCTTCTCTGCAGGCTTGAAAAGTTCAGAACTTAGAGAAAGCAGATTCTTCTGACATAACATAGGTGTTTCAGTGTGCTGCCTATAATGCCATAACTTTCCAAGGAGCATGTACAAGAATGTCAAGTTGGATAAGATTTATAAAGGCTGATTGCTGACAATTGCTCCACTTAATTTATTGGACTTGGTAAAACAGCATAGAACAGGTATTTATTTACATAGTGTGCATTGCTGATGATATATAAGATAGTTTTAATGGAGAACAAGTAATAGGGCTTGTCATTTAATGGCGGAAATCTATTAATAGAACTGCAGTAATCATCCGGGCACTGGGTTGGAGAAAATGTCAACACTGTTTAGTACTACAATGTTAGCGAAGTGGCCCTTCATCAAAACTTGTTTACAACTATATTTTAGAAAATATTTTACATATTTTTTTTTACTGCTATTGCTATATTCAAAGATATACATTTTGTGAAATGGGATTTCATTGTGCGTCCAGCATTTGTAACAGGGATACAAGGATCGTCCGAACAATAAGCTGAAACACACTATTAGCTGCCATCTTTTGAGAAATATTTGTCAGACGTTTTAAAAAATAGTAACGCTATGATGTTTTCCGGTCTGAGAAATGACAAACCCTATTTGCATGCACTTTTTCTGGATTATTTTAATATAACATGAACAAATTTTGTGAAGTCAATATTTTATACTTGACAAAGGCAGAAAGGCACAGAGAGTCCTGAGGAATGTTTGAATGAGAAATCTTTCCTTTCATTTTCTCCACTTGTGTAAAAAAAACAAAAAAACTGTATGTCAATGTCAAAAAAACTGCTGTCTCCCCTGATTCTCACATTTATGCAGACTGTACACATCTGAGAGCTTCCATCACTTGGAAACTTAACAAACAAATCATCATCAAAACTTTCTCTCAGTCAATCAAAGATCTCTCTGTTTCACTCTTGTAATGCTCCATCTCTAAATTCCTTTATACATTCAACACACATGACCATGATAAAACTGTTGACTCTTGAGACGGGCATTTTAACATTAACTCTTATGATCCCCCCACCTAAATAAATACTTTAAAAAGATAAGGGGAACAAAATATTATTTTTTTTTAAATGCTAGTGAATGACATTCTGTTATAATTTTACAAAGAAAACAAGCCTTCCCTCTTGTTTGTTGTAAAATTAATCATGTCGTGCTTGATGGACTTGATAAAAACATCACAAATTTGACACTACATGTGTAGAAGAGTATAAAAAAAAAAAAAAAAAAAAGAAAGGAAGATATTCTCCAAAATTTGACTCTTGTTTGTTGTAAAAATAATCATGTCGTGCTTGATGGACTAAAAAAAAACAACACAAATTAAACACAACATGTGAAGAAGAGTAAAAAAAAAAAAAAAAAAAAAAGAAAGGAAGATATTCTCCAAAATTTGGATAGCTATACCCTATTAATTACACACAAAAAGTATATCAGCATTCTCTTATAAATAATGAGAACATTTCAGGAAAAATTGCATAGAATTATTTCTTTTATAGCAGAATCCTTCAAGTTATCTAATGCCAGTGTAATTGTCTGGAAAAAAACAAAGTTGATCAACTACTTGTATTATTTTTAGATTCTCTTTCAGCATAAAGAATAAATATCCACGACAAATAGATACAAGTGTCTGCAATTTTTCACATTGCTTAGCCACTTTATTAAATAACAATGCATGTAGCATGGGCCTGCTTATTTTAATGGTCAAGTTTTGCTGTTTCATTACATATTACAGTTTATCTGTAGGCTAAAAAAGGATTTATCACAGTCAGAGCAATGCCTTAAAACAAGAGAGCTAAGAAAAAGAGTCAAATAAAGTAACTAGAACTGGAGAAAAACAACTGTTTGAACTTTTTTTTACTCAGCTTTAAAATGGTACAAGCCATTTCCATTATCCACTCTAGTGGTTGTATAAAAAAAATAAAAAATAATAAAATAAAAAACTGGTTTTACTTTTGCTTTTGGTAACTTAAAAGCAGGTTGGGATGAGATGGGAGGGAGAAACACATGATCACACTAACCCCTGTTCAAACAGTGAGGAAGAAATATTGCTGATCCCATTTTGTGAGATACTAACAGATAGTTTGTTCTGCAGTAATCCTTTGGTTTTTTTTAATTCCATATATTTTTTGTTTGCCTATCTTTTCATCTGACAGACACATAAATAATAGCTTAAAGACAAACAAAACAAAAACAAATTATCACAAATTTTGTTTTGAAATTTACAATTTGTTCGATACTATGACTGATGTTATAAAAATAACTTAGTACATAATAAAAAAAAAAAGAAGAAAAGACTTTATATTGTATTTCAGTCGCGTTTGACCAGAACCTTTAAAAAAATAAAGATTTCTGTTTCATTATTTTTTTATTATATTTGTTAATCTTTTTTTTCTGTGCATTTTGAATTCCTCTGAACTGTTTAGAAATGTAGCTAAAAGAAGAATGTCTTTCATTTTCTAAGGACAGAATTCATATTTTAGATTTGGATATTGGAAAAAAATTCCTCTTCTTAATTAAAAAAAACAAAAAAAACAAAATCATAATGAGCTAAAATGAAGAAAGACCAGACAATGCTAGAATGGTGAGTCACAAATACTGGCATAAAATAAAATCTTAAGTAGGATTGGAAAAATAAATGTGAGTCACATGTTCATAAAAAATCTTAAATTATGTTTTTTTAAAAATATCTATGAATTCTAACCCTTACTTCAGTTAGCATAGTGTAAAATAGATTGTCAATTTCATATCAACCTAGAGGCTGTTCTCAATAATAATTGATAGGTTTAGATGCCAGTATCTAGGTCTCACCCTCCACTAAAGATGACTTGGTGATTGCATCAGCTACACAAACACCGGTGAATTGGTTTCTTGTTCTTGCTGTAAAGGCATAGAGCATGGGTGACCACCATCATCAAAAAAACGCCGAAATGTGAATTCGAAAAACGCGTGTTCAGGATGTTTCCCGTTTTCCAGTTTTGAGTCCACTTTTTTGGAACCTTCTGAATCGTTAGTCCTTAGCTTATCTGGGTCAACCGGATCAAAGTTGGAAGTATCCGTGAGATACCGTATTGTTGGTTTGAATGGTGCTGGCTGACGCCGCAATCCTTCGTAGTTGATTCCAGCAAAAAATTGATGGTCTTTTACTTCTGAGGCACCATTGCGTCCAAGCCTGGTCTCTGGGCCTTGGAGCAACTGTACAATCAAGTCTGTGGCTGCTGCTGAAATGTTGGTGCAATGGCGAACTGATAATGTCTCTTTCCAGTTGATCACCTGTTGATGTTGAATGTATTTATTTGATACCGGTACATAATTTTAAAAATAGGACCCAATTCAATCAATATCATGAAAATAAAAAAAGAATTATCAGTAATTCCAGAGGATAAAAATTTTAATTAAAGTGACTAAGAATTTATGTAGCTTACTAATTTGATCTGGATCAATTCTGCCTCAAATACTGCCTATAGAGATATGGAGGAACTAAAATACTAATTTCAAGTGTTTTTTGTGGTTGTATTTGATTTTTGAATATGAGTAAAGTTTAGTTTAAACGACATTGTTATCATTTTTCTCACATGCATTCAAAATTTCAAAATAAAAACTACTGAGGACAATTAGTTTTGAAAACTGGCTGTAATGTTAAAATACCTTGTACTGCGTCTCTGCAGGTGTATTCGCATAAAATGGGGGCTGACCTATAACCATCTCATACAAGATTACACCAACACTCCACCAATCACAAGCTTTTGTGTAGCCTGGGAAGAAAAAAAAAATTCTTATAGAATAATTTGTACGTGAATAATTTTAGATATTCTAATTTTATTTTAATATTCTACATCACATTTGTTGAGATCATAATATTACTCAGAAGAAATTATATTAAAAGTTTATATAAATTTTGTTCAAAACAGTTATTTTTATTACTGTACTTGCTAATACCCATTTGGATAAAAATGTCATTAAACTACACAATTTTCACACAGAAGTTTATTTTAAAAATAGGAAAATATTAATTACCTAATCGTAAAAGAACCTCTGGGGCAATGTAGTTCGGGGTGCCCACTAGGGAATGTGCCAAACAACGCTTTTGTTCACGCTGACGTCGCCTTTCTAATGGTTTAATGACATCACATCGACATTGGTCATCTAACTGACAGTTGACCTCCATTGAGTCTTGCCTAGCATGAGTGCCATCTAGAGATGCAAAAATGAGTATAAATATCATTAAATCTAACAATATTCTAATACCATTAAAATGTTTATAATTTAAGTTTGACCTAACAGCTAAACATCAAACATTTGAGCCAAATTAAATGTAATTTTTTGCATTTTGGCAGCCAGCATCTTCAACAAAAAAAATAAATTTGAAAAATAATAATGTAATCTAAAAAATTTTTTTTAAAAAATATCCAAGTTTAGTCACTTAAATTTGAATCCATGATTGACAGAGTAAACTGGGCAGCATTTATTCCTAGCCACATAAATTTCTAGTGCTTGTTATCAATAGTTCTTCCTTCCTTTTACACTAAATAAGAATCACCAAATTAGGTCTAGCAATTGATATTTAGTTACACATTTCAGTAATGTATTAAAAAAAATGTATGTGCCCAATTCAACTACATAAAAGTAAAAGAATTTAACCTATTTGCAAACCTTAAAAATGAAATAGGCAACACTTCTATTATATTATTAGACAGGTTTTTGTACATGATTATGCAAATAATTTTATCATTAGAAATTTATTTATATAGTAAAGCTTACAAATACAAACAAACTTTTTTTTCCAGGATCAAAGTTTTAAAGGTATATTATTTTTTTTTACAGAAAGCAAAGGATTTTTTAAATAGAGAATAACTTACCTGTGTATTGTCTAATAAACAAGGTTATTGAAAATAATACATTTCAATACAAGATTATTTTAATGTTGTTAATAAGAAAAAATAGTTTTATCGTCCCCCAACCCCAAAATTAAAGTTTAAAGCCAAAAATAAACAAATCAACCTGTATAACAATAATTTGGTTATCTTCCATTTTCACCAAGCACTTAAAATTTCATTGTAAAATCATAAGGTCCATTTTTCATCAAAATTACTCATGATGGTCAGATTACATATTCTTTAAAAAATAAAAAACTCAAGTGGAAAAATTCATCTTCATAAATAATGTATTTAAAAAATTTGGACCAACCTCTCTGATAGTACTTTGAGTTGTGTGTCCATCTAAAACCTGTACACAAACCAAAGTCAGTCAACTTAATGTGACCATCCTTGTCGATGAGAATGTTATCAGGCTTGATGTCTCTGTGAATGAATCCCATGCGATGCACGCTCTCAATAGCCAGCACCAGCTCTGCAATGTAAAACTGAGCCAAATGTTCTTCAAGAATTTCCTTACGAATGAGCAGTCCCATAAGGTCACCACCAGGCACATAGTCCATGACAAAGTATAAATTGTCCTTGTCTTGGAATGAGTAATATAGCTTGACTACCCACTCATTGTCTGCCTCTGCCAGAATATCTCTCTCTGCTTTGACATGGGCCACTTGGTTTCGTTTGATCACGTTGGATTTTTTCAGCGTTTTCATAGCATAGAGTGACCCTACGTCTTTTTTCCTCACCAGAGCCACCTCACCAAAAGCCCCAACGCCTAATGTTTGTATCTTTTCAAACATTGAGGAGTCCATTTTGGCACGCTTGAGACGAATGTAATTTGACTCTTTCTGGTGCAGCATTTTTCTCATCTGTTTGGCAGCCTCCTCTGATAATTTTACTTTAGCCATTTCCTTTTCTAGCTGCAGCCTTCGGTTGATTCTCTGCGAGTGAGATTTGAGTACATTTTCTACATGCTGTTCCATGTAGAATTTAAAAGCCTGTGGAGAATACATTCTCACTTTAGTGTCACACCGTAACCTGTCACGCTCACGGGCCTCAGACTTACGTTCTGGAAGTGGAGACATGCATCTGTGTTTTTCATGGGCGCTATTTGATGAACACTTATTTGTTGAGGAGATATTCCCCTGACTAATGTCAGTGTCAGTCTCATCGATCTCTGACACTGGAGTGCTAGATGCCACCTGAGGGCCAGGCTGGTTTAGGGGATTCCCACTTTGAGCAGTTGTTTTGTTATTTTCTGAGTGTTGCATGTTTGAGTGAGGCATGGCTGAGAGAGGAACACCATTGCATATAAGAGGCATGCCAGGGGAGGAGGGAGATGGGGAAGAGGAAGTAGAGCTAGGGGCTTGAGAGAAGTTGGCTGAAAGTTGTGAGGGTGGAAACTTTGACAGTTGTGTCGACAGGGCTTGCTGACTCAGGTGCTCTTGATCACTGTGTGGAGGTGGTGGGGGTGGCTTGTCTTTAAGTGGAATACGGGGTGGAAGAAGAGGTGGGTTTATCTGAGGTGTTTGTCCTGTTCCAAAAGCAACCATTCCTCTCCCAGGGTAGGGAGGTGGAGGCTTATCGGGTATGTCAGAGTTTGTGGAAGGGGAAGATGCAGTTGACAAGACAGACATGGGTGACTGGTTTGTTGCCCGAGACACTGGTGACTCAGAGCGGGGTGTAGACAAGGCAGTGTCAGGTGCAAACTGCTGGTACATGGTACTGGTATTAATCCTCATGCCCTGAATGTGGTTTGGGGGGAACGGGCTGTGGGGATGACGAGGTGTTTGAATCGTGGGCTGAGCAGCAGAGTTTCCACTTGGTAAAAGCCGTTCAGGGGTGTAGTTGGGATTACCTCCATTTCTGATGCCTTGTGGCAGCTGATGTTTGGGGTGGGAGTGCGTGATCTGGATCTGACCATCCTGTCGTGATGCTGGAACTGCCCTGTTTGGCTGGACAACACCAGCCGTATGCTGGTTGTGCATAAGGTGCTGCTGGTTGGGCAATGCTGACATGTTGATGTGAGCTTGGACCTGACTGATGTAGTTCTGTGGGATGCCACCATTTATGCTGACATTCTGTCCTGCTGGGACAACAGGCGCAGTTGCTGTCTGTGGCATGGGCTTGGTTACTTCTTTGCTTCGTACAGATGACATGATGACTGGCAGATGGTTTGAGCCCATTGGCATACGTGTGGCCGAAACTGCTGGGGAAGCCACTATCTTCTTCTGTAACATCTGCTGGGTTTCTGGTATGACGGCCATCATGGAGTTGTCAAGGCGGTGCAGCTCCTGTTGCTGCAGGTGATCCATGTGACCTACAACTCCGCCATTGACCACGGTTGCTGTGGCAACTCCAAGACGAGCCGTCAGGATCTGTGCTTGAGCCTCGCTATAAGGTGGTGGGGGAGCTTGTGTGTACCCCCGCGGCATGGTGGGGGCTCCGTTGCTTGAGGAGGCTGGGGATGAACTAGAACTCGAACTTCCAGGTGTCCCCATTATCATGCTCTGTATCTGTTGTGGGAGAAGGGGGCTGGGAGCTGGGGTGCTTCCGTTACTTCCAGCCCCCATCATCATCTGTTGCTGGGGAGCCAAAGATGGATTCGGACTCACTCCTCTTTGATTAACTAAACCCCCAACTTGTTGCTGTTGTAGATAGTAGCCCTGACCATTCGATATCCGTTTGACAATCTGCTGCACATGACCCTGGGGCACAACAGTGTTCTGATTGATCATTTGTCCCTGGGCCATTAAAGCAGCTTGATTTAAGGCTTGACCATGATTCATTTGCAACAGCCCTGAACTCTGTCCAGATATGGCCTAGAGGAGAACATTTAACAATGTGTTAGCCTAATCAAAGAAAATATCGTACCCGAAAACATCTATATGTGAAGATAGAATTATAATTCTTAAGTTAGGCAAGAAGAATCAGATAAAAATATATCCCACCAACAGAAGTATTAATAAGAATAATTAGTGTTTAGGATTAGTTGAGTTATATTTTTTTTCCATTTTAATTTAGTCAAGTTCTTCTCATTTGTTTCAATATTATTTTAAACACATTCTCTGAAATCTGCCCTGTTTTATCATTAAACCACCATAGGTAATGAAAGTTCTATCAAATAAAATAATAAATCAATAAAATCATGTTAATAAGATTGAGTTATTTGAATAATAATAATTTTAGACACATTAAGTTTTCTAGAACTATTGTGAATGTTTCATTATAAGAGCCAGGTAAAGATATTGGTTATTTCTGTGCCAGGTTCAAAGGTTTAATCCATAAAAACAAAAACTGTAGAAATGATAGTAAATTTTTACAAACCAACAAAAAAGCCATTAAAAAAAAAAAAATACCTGCTGGGCCAAGTTGTTGCTGGCTTTCATGGCACTATCCACACCATCTGTTGGAGGTGGAGTTTGACCCCGAGGAGTGTGATTGGCTAGACCTGTAATGGGTGCACGTGGGGGTAGAGGGGGAGGTGTTTGAAATCCATTCACCATTAATTGTCTTTGAGGAGTGGAGTTAAGACTGGGGCTGTCGGACCTAACACTGTTTGTCTCAGAGGCCGCTGGACTGCTTGGGCCAAAATTAGGCCTCTGATAGTTAGGAAGTCCTGTAATTAAAGTTAAAGATAATTACTATTACTTAATGGGCAATGTATTATCACACAAAATACAATCTCAATAAGAATGAAATTTAAAAATAATATTTTTCATATATTAAAAAAATTAATGTCTTAATTTTTTTAATTTTAGCTAGCCATACAAACCCCACTCAAAATCAGCTTTTTTTTAATATCCTCGGGTTTCAATTTTTTATTTTTTTTATAATTATAAAAAAGAAAGAAAGTTGAGAATAGATGTAATGATATACAGACAAAGTTAACAGTCTGCTTTTAAATCCCCAAAATCAGATTACATTTCGGCAGCACAACACTATAACTTTTAAAACTAAAATCATGTGTCTGTAAATTGTAGTTAACATAAACTATTGTTGAGACAATAAACTTAAAGTTTAATTTTTGTGTACATTTTAATATTGCAACAGTTACATAGGTAGTGGTATGGCTACTTTTTTTCGCTCTATCAACCCTAATACATGCTTTTGTAAGTATGAACTTGCCTGAAATTTTTTTGCCCCCGTTTATCTTGTCCTCCATGATCTGTATTAAAAGTCGTAGAGCTGCTTCTACACTTTTGTTGCCACTGCATTTTAAGGCGCGAACTGCAATGTCCTGAATAAACATGAAGAGTGGTCAAACTAGTGTTTTAGGGCCAGGACATGTATGTTTGTTCATATGATCAAAGTGAGGTTGGGGAATCAAGTCCGGACATAATATCATATATATTAAAACTACTGAATGATAAAAGCTCTTCAAATAGTGAACAAATCTTTCATACAGCTGACTATACGTTTAGAAACTGACTTCCCAGGAGGAGGGGATAGATGAGACACATGGACTCAAAGAGTAATTACAGTGGCTTTCCCTGAGAAAGGCATCATGGGCAAGCTGCCGCAATCTTGAATGTTAAAGAAAATATATTAATTAAGTAAACATTGTCAAAGGTGCTTGATTAATAAGCCACCAACAAATTGTGTCAATACAACAATATAAGTTACGCTTTAATAATAATTATACATTAATACACGAGTAAATGTTTCGGCACATGCCTTCATCAGTACAAACAAAAAACTTTAAATAAGTATAAATTAAATTTACATAATATAAATATACACATATCCTACCTAAAAAAAGAAAATGGGAGCGGGCGCTAAAACCAGACAAAAACAAAGGTGCTTGGTTTTGCTGGTCATAAGTGCTGGGTTTCATTGTCATTAGAGTGGGTTTGCATTGTCAGAGTGGGGTTGCATTATCATTAGAGTGCGGTTTTATTGTCATTAGACTGAGGTTTCATTGTCATTAGAGTGCGGTTTCATTGTCATTAGAGTGGGGTTGCTTTGTTGTGCACATATTTTTAGGAAATTTAAAAAGCTATTTTAAAAATATATTAATCCCTTTTCTAGAAAAAAAACACATAAATTCTACCGGTATCCTTTTTTTTAAATAATCACAATGACTGATTAATGGTGTAAATCTGTCTACTAGGTGCAAAGAAGTATGCAAAATTTGTTGATTGTTAACACATTTTTGTATACCAGTACAGCAGTAGTTTTAGGATTCAATAATCAATATCCATGGAATGACTGACTGCTCCAAGATACTAAAATCAGTTGGGTCTATGAATCACTTGAAATGTATTTACTTCCCCTTGCCAGCAAGTAATCAGTACATGCCATTCCAAGCCAACAATCAATAAATGGGCCCACCCAAAGATGTGTGTCCTAGCATGGAGACACAGTGTTCCCATATATGGTTGGACTTGAATGCACGGGTCCGATGTTGGGAAGGTTCAACTGTATTATGATTCTAGGTTTCACAGCTGTTACAATGGCGGTCTACTTCTGAAACCGGGGAAGTGTCCTCACACTTTCAGAAATCAAACATTCACATTTGGTAATGAGATGATGTTTGGGGTACCAGATTGTTCTAATTCTGGCCGACTGTTTGAAACCACACAGTTTTGAACTTCCTTACAAACAGTCACAAAGTATGATATTGCAAAGCTATTTGGATTGCCACAACTGGAAAAGATACATTATATATCCACACAAAACTTCTCTGCAACTGATTTACTTTAAGCGTGACAAAAATTATTCCCCCCAAAAACGGTTGTGATCAATTCCTTCCTATTAACGACTTTAATGTGACGCAATCATCTAGCCCAAAACATTGCATATCTGTTGTATATATAGAGCTCTACATGTTGACAATTCAACATAGTGATGCTAATACCTGGTCCTTTAAACATTTTACCACCCTATTTTAATGTGTAACCATAACAGTGGCAGCCACAACACTTGAGAAACACTGATGTGGACAGCTAGTAAATAGATTTAAAGATATTACATTAGACGGGAAAAGGGGGGGGGGGGGGAATTGTTTAAAGGGGGGGGGGGGGGGGAATCGATTTAAAAAAAAATCAGTTCTAAACCGCTTGATTTCAGTTCCTTGAGTTCAAGGGGATACCAAAGTAATGATACAAAGTTGGTAAAAACAAAAGGCACCACATTTTAAAGAGAGTCTTCTGAGTTTCTTAATGGCTAGCACGGGGCATTACGTCATCACATAGATGTAGTCGACATTGAAACCCCGCCAGTGCACATTTGTTCCCTTCGACATTCAAATCCATGGGATCAGTCGGCGGATCAAACACCAATAGTTGGCAGTCGACTTCTTTCTAGCTCTTTATTTATACGGATGTAAAAAACTTGGTTATCAACATATCTATATAAGTCAACAGCTAAAAATAATATAGGCAAAATGGAGTAGGAAATCGCAACAATATGAAAAGGGACATTTAAACGTCATGTTTTTTATCCCAAGTCCTTTGGCCCAGTAATCTTGGGGGAATGGAAAGAAGGCGGAGCTAGTGGCATGAGTTAATTCCATGGATCTTGAATGTGGGTAAATACGTATTACATTGGTTGACGTGATGAGACCATGTGCAGAGGTGTTCCGTGCAAGTACAATATTTATCCAAAGGATAGTGACAATTTTAATTCCCCACCCACCCCCACCCCCTTTTTCAAAACTGCTACGTGTTTGTTTTTTTCCATGTCTGGCTGATTTCCACATAGCCTTAATCTCGAGTTCACAAAGTTAGCTACATGTGGCAGATAGTAGAGCAAAAACTGCCAGACCAGACGGATTTAGGCCACGGGGAAAAAAAAAAGGGGGGGGGGGAGAGAAATAACTGCAACATATGTGCCGACACGACCGGACAGACCGTAGAAATTAAATGTAAATTTAAAAAAAAAAAAATACGCCTGGAGACTTAATCAGACGCATGTGTAAACAATTAGATGCAGATTTTCAAACTCTGACAGATGTAAACGACATACACCATTTAATCCATCCGCAGCATTAAAACACCTCATTTCCAACGCTGGGATATTACTTTCCAACGGTTTACACCAGTTCAGTTGCTGAACGTTAATTAAGGTGCTCTCATCTATCACCGCCGATACATTAATGTGGATGATGCCGACGTCAGAGCGTCATCCAAACAGGGTGATCCCAGACCAAAGAAGAAGAGAATACACGAGGCCAGCTGGTCTGACACCACCACCCACCCTTGCAAAAGCATACGTATACAAGATTTTAAAAAAAACAGCAAAAAAACCATCATGCTAAAATATACTTACAGACATAAAAAACAAAGCATGTTATTGAACAGGAGATACAAACGATCCTTACATAGGGGTCGCCTAAGACCATAGGAACCACATATTTATGAAGTAGCAACAAAAATAAATTTATGTTTGGGGTCATCACATCACGAGGCAGAGGCGTAGCGAGGGGGGCAGATTTCCCAGGGCGCTAGCTAGTTAGGGGCGCCAAAATGTGCTCTGATATTATATTATTGGTAAAAAATAATGGGTTTGAGAGTTGAAAAAAAGAAAAAGGGTGCGCTTTAAAATGGATCTTGTCCCCCGGGCGCGAACCTTGTCCCCGCGCGCCAAACACCCTCGCTACGCCTCTGTCACGAGGAACTGCTTTAAAGGATCGCGACATTAGTAAGGTTGAGAAACACTGGATTAGAAAGACTGGCCTTGCACCGAGCCTCGTATAACGACAGTGGTGAGGAATGCGGAGCACATTTATTGCAACAAATACCCAACCACTGATATAACTGGTCAGATATTGTGGCATGAGGTCAATACCTGACTACTGATATAACTGGTCAGATACTGAGGCATGAGGTCAATACCTGACTACTGATATAACTGGTCAGATACTGAGGCATGAGGTCAATACCTGACTACTGATATAACTGGTCAGATACTGAGGCATGAGGTCAATACCCAACCACTGATATAACTGGTCAGATACTGTGGCATGAGGTCAATACCCGACCACTGATATAACTGGTCAGATACTGAGGCATGAGGTCAATACCTGACTACTGATATAACTGGTCAGATACTGAGGCATGAGGTCAATACCCAACCACTGATATAACTGGTCAGATACTGTGGCATGAGGTCAATACCTGACTACTGATATAACTGGTCAGATACTGAGGCATGAGGTCAATACCTGACTACTGATATAACTGGTCAGATACTGTGGCATGAGGTCAATACCCAACCACTGATATAACTGGTCAGATACTAAGGCATGAGGTCAATACCTGACCACTGATATAACTGGTCAGATACTGTGGCATGAGGTCAATACCCAACCACTGATATAACTGGTCAGATACTGAGGCATGAGGTCAATACCTGACTACTGATATAACTGGTCAGATACTGAGGCATGAGGTCAATACCCAACCACTGATATAACTGGTCAGATACTGAGGCATGAGGTCAATACCTGACTACTGATATAACTGGTCAGATACTGAGGCATGAGGTCAATACCCAACCACTGATATAACTGGTCAGATACTGTGGCATGAGGTCAATACCTGACTACTGATATAACTGGTCAGATACTGTGGCATGAGGTCAATACCCGACCACTGATATAACTGGTCAGATACTGTGGCATGAGGTCAATACCCGACCACTGATATAACTGGTCAGATACTGAGGCATGAGGTCAATACCCGACCACTGATATAACTGGTCAGATACTGAGGCATGAGGTCAATACCCGACCACTGATATAACTGGTCAGATACTGTGGCATAAGGTTAATACCCAACCACTGATATAACTGGTCAGATACTGTGTCATGGGGTCAATACCCGACCACTGATATAACTGGTCAGATACTGTGTCATGGGGTCAATACCTGACTACTGATATAACTGGTCAGATACTGTGTCATGGGTCAATACCCGACTACTGATATAACTGGTCAGATACTGCCATAGAATCATCAATACACTTACAGTGCCGTGTAGTCAATGATCCATTAGGTACTCCCGGTACCTACGTTTATTACCACAGTACTACAGGTACCTACGTTTATTACCCAGTTTACAAAAGGTGAATGTCTCTTAATGATAAGACAATAAATACGTGAGTCGCGTACCTACATGTCACTTATTAAGTAGCATTATTGACGTAAGCATTACTTTTTAAACTACAAAACATGGCTCCATTTATCAAGCCAATGACGCGATGCGTCACCATGGTGCAATTATTATGATTGCATGAATTTCGTGTGACTAACATTTCCATCCACCTTCCCGAACCCAACCAATCCTAATGTCACATAAAGGACAAGCTCCAGAAACCAGACCATGCATGGCTACGGTATGTTCACAGTTTTTCAAGCATGAACAAGTTTGGGACTATCCAAATCTATTTTTAGGGATAAAGTAGGCAGTGGATAAATGTTTCATAGTTCACGGAATGGGTGTATGTGGGTGAAGAGGGCGTTTGTAAGTTGTAGCATAGAAGTCTAAGGCAGAGGTTCCATATTTATTTGGCCTAACCCCCCCCCCCCCCCCCCCCCCCCC
>CAXITT010000040.1:1407179-1426451 GCA_964033795.1 Lymnaea stagnalis
GGGGGAGGAGGGGGGAAGAGATGAGGCAGAGAGAGAGAATGAGAATATGAAAGCGTTACAGCCAATCAAATAGGTCCGCATAAAATGAATATTATCAATGAACAGTCCACATTTAGAATATCACATAAAGCTCAAGAGCGCTAATCAATATGCTTGGTTGAAGCGAATTAGAGAATATGTGTATTTCAAAATAACGTATTCATTAATGTCTAGTTCCACTGCTCTAGTCAGTGATCTACGGACAACTGTATTAAGGAGATTCAAAGTCTATTCTTTAAAGCAGGGCTACTGAATTTGACAAGAGATCAAATTGCAACTCTGGTATAGCACGACATCAAGCTGAGTTTTGGTTGTTCATTGACAAATGACCATTTTATATTATTCTCAACTGTTTCTATCCTGAATAATTTCAATGTGTATATGGTGTAGGCTTTGATTCTACGATACGCGATAGACAACGTTGCACTATTTCCTTTGATTTAGTTATGTTTTCAATAACTGTGGGCATGCGTAACATCACGTAAATGTAACTAGATCGTGCGCAGTGCTTCTCCTAGTGTGGTCCTGAGTCGCCGATCGGAAAAAGATATAAACATTTATGAAGACGGAGATGAAAATCAAAATAGTAAAATGGGGCACCGGTCTCTGCTGGGATGGGGATCATTCCGACCTGACCCCATAGAGGTTAAAGGCAGTATCCTTAATGTCCGGATCCCGAAAACGTTTCTACAGGCCTTGCAGAAAGTCACACAAATGCTTGAAAGAACCGAGTCAGGTTTCGACACAGTGGCGTAGTCAGGGAAAAATCCGATCCCAGGCGGATCAAGATTTTTGCCGCCCCCTTCCATGAAAAAAAAACAACTTCAGCTAATGGCCTAAAATGCCGCCCTTCATTATAAAGAAAAAAGTGTCGCCTGGCCACCTCCACACTCCCTTCCTATGCCGCTGTTCTTACGCACAATATTCTGGCTTACTGGTCGGTCAAAGCAACTTGACGCCACTTGCTTGATGGCGTGATTAGAAGATATTTATGAGATGAAGATGGCATAATGGCGATGATTGAGAAGGAGAAAGGAAAAGTGATGAAGTTATAGGTTATATTACTAATAAGAATGAACACTAAAAACACATTTAAAATAATGCTGATGCAAGAACTTATTTTAACAGGGTTCTTGAAATTATTAATACAATTGGGTGGACTTGTAATCTCTCCCAAATTTATTTATAGATTCTATTTTTGGTATACTATTAGAAGGGAGATGAAGCTCTGTTCCAATAAGCAGTGTAACCAAAGCACGCGTCTATAATGACAAAGAAAGGCTAACTGAGCCGACTGTGACATCGGACAGTTCTTTTAAGGGACCAGGGGGTCACGGTGATGTCAGATTTAGGACATGACAGATGCTCTGTTACAAACTGTTCTAAAATGGTGATAAATAGATATCCCTGACACTCCTCTGGTAGATAAATATAGCCTTGAAGATCAGCTATACAGAGATCGTGATAATGCTATGACAATTAAACATCCGAAAGAGTTATGATATCTAAAGATCCTGACACAAATATAAGTCATGATCTTGCAGTGTAGTCAACAAAAACACCATGTAACCGTGGCAGTACAGATAGACAAAGCTTAGCCAACCTACTGCAGTATAGTATAAAAGCTTCACGTTACAGTGATATAACAGACAACTACGTCCTGCAGTTAAGCATAAAAGCATAATTATAACTTTACAGTCGTGTAAAAAGATAGACAAAGCCAGTAAAAAAAAAATCCGGCAGCTACTCTCGTCCCTCAGACGAAGGATATTGAACCTACATTCCAGCAGCCTTCAGTAAGCATGGTGTGATCCTCACATCTTTACAAACACACACACACGCACTAGCTTGTCTTCTCTATCAGCCTCCCACACACATTCTTCAACACACGCACGTACAAAAATCTTCACGTTTTTATGTTCCCTACGTCTTCACCCTATTCTATATTTTGTTTAAATTCCATCAAGGCAAAACGTGTTGTAAACAACCGTTCGCGGGAACAATTCCGTTTCCTTCCAAGACTCACACAATAACTTAAGCTAACCGAATTGTAGACATTTTTGCACCCGGTGAGCCATTGTGAGATCATTGGCTTGTCACAAAACATATGATTTCTTTATCATCTCCATGGAAAGCTATTTGCCCTTCACGGCTACTTACAAACATTTTACTTGGAAAGTCAATTACAAAAAAAAAAAAAAAAAAAAAAAAAAAAAAAAAAAAAAAAAAGAGGTGGGGGGGGGGGTATGTATATACGTTCTCAAACATTGAGAACATTAATATTGAAAACATTAAAATGATATAGAATGAAGAAATAAGATAGAATTTGACCCGTCCCCCCAAAAAAAAAATTAACTAAAAATAAAACAAAGATAGCCCCACAACGACTTCTATCCAAATGGATTCAACAGCTTCATGTTTAAACAAGGCATTGGGGGGGGGGGGAAAAAAAAAAAAAAAAAAAAAAAAAAAAAAAAAAAAAAAAAAAAAAAAACATTATTACTCTCTTAAATAATGAAGGTACTTACACGGTAAATGTATCAAGCACATCACATCTTATTAAACCAAACTGAGACAGCTCTAGGGACTGCCAGCAAAGACATGATCTGAATGCTCATAAGACTGAACAGAGATGGGTAAAAGCATGAAGAGCCCATGAAGTTACCCGATAAATGAATCACAAACGTCTGACTTATGATGCGGTAATTTCAAAGATTGTATACACCTAGACCTTTATATAAACGAATCTAGCGGCGTCTAGTTAGTAAACTCGCCATCTATCGTCTCTCTGCATATAATATCATCACAATCACTTGGAGTACAACTGCTGGCTGAACACGTGAAGGCTCTCAGGGACATTGATTATTTTTGTTGCTGTTCACAAAGTTTCCATTAGCGTTGCAGTCCCTTTTAACTTAACTGTGTATAATGATGTCCTCATATGAAACAAACACGTTATGGACTCACCAGTGCACAATAGCGCTTTCAATTCAGTCCAACATTTTTCACTCGCGAACGTTAGCTAAAACCAATCATTTGATTACCTGCATTTGATGACACATCCTTCGAATTGGCGATCATAAAAAGCTTTATTAATTACATCCTAGGGCACGATCTGCACTTAATTGATCAACCGGTATCATTCTTTTGGACAACGAAGACATAATTTTAATCAAACGAATTGACTTCTTTCACAAACCAACATTCTGACACAGCCCGAAAATGGTTAAAAGAGTATCAATTTGATGTAAAGCTTGCAAGAATACCCATGGTTAGAGAAGACACGTGATGTGTTACAAAATATACCTTTGATGTAAAGCTTGCAAGAATACCCATGATTAGAGAAGACACGTGATGTTAAGTATTAACTTACACAATATTTTTTTTTTTTTTAACTTGGCTAATCCCGTGTTCAATAATCCTATTACAGAGACCTGAAGGCCATGGGATCAATGATGGCGGATTAAAGAACAAAAGATGAAATGTGGCCCCATAAAATAGATCAGTCAGTACAATAAGATTGATCGCAAAGATAGCAAGATGCTAAATGATGAAGCTATATTGATGTAGTCACATCAAAATAGCAGCATTGGAGAAGTTCCGTAGTTCAGATCCTGAAGAAAAAACAACAACACAAAAACCTGTGTAGCAGCTTACCAAGTCGTGTTACAATACAGGGGTGATGACCAGATTAGTATTTCCGATCAAAACTTAAATGAACTCACCGAGTACAAACAAAAGCTCACTTATCTGATAGGGAGGGCACACAAACAGTACACACGGGGTAGATTTGAATTGGGAACGAAACCGACTGCAGTCAAACTACCTTTAAGCTAAAAGAAATGTTGGCGTCAGAGAAGTAGCCAGGGTTGGTGATCCTTCATTTTGCAGCCCCCTCACTAATGTAAACCATCAACTGAGCATTCAAACGCCTTATATAGTATTCGAAGTGGACCGAAATCGTCTTTATTTTTACAAAAAGTTCCACCCGGGGCTTCAGAGCCTAGTGTTTTATCAGGCAAGACTGGAATCCGACAGATTAAGATCCACTTGGTGATGATACGCTTTAACCAGACCTGTCTACCCTCTAACTCTAAAAATCGTACGACAATATCATCTCAAAAGCGTTCAATACATTATCTTAATAGTAAAAAAATAAACATACAGTATATCAAATGTATACATCTCAAAATCGTACACTGTACGCTTCCGACATCGTAAGAGTAAAAAGGTCTGCTTTAACCCATTGTGGAAACAACCTAACACTTTCAAAATGATGTTACCGTTTGTGGATTTTACGCACACACAAAAATTGGAATTAAAAAATAAAAATGGATTAAATTTTCTTCCTCCAATCTCGGATCTTGTAGATGATACGGGCCGCAACAAATGGGTATCAACAATTTTTTTTTAAAAAAGCATTTGTAATAGACAGGTATATGTTAAAAGCAAAATATAACTGTCATTTTATTCCATTATTTATTCATTCGGTTGTCTGTGTATTAAACATCAAAAACACTCTTTACCTCGTACAAAAATATATGTATTGTTTCAAATGTCGAACATATTAATACATATTCCCTGATGTAAGAACAAGTGGGTAAAACATGTCTAGAAATCTAGGGTGAAAGATATTCCTTTGTCATAGTAAATTCGCAAAATAGATGCGGGACCCCCAAAAGGTTAAGAACCCCTACAGTATATTAAGAAAATAAAAAAAATTGCAAAGCAAGTCTGTGTTCTGGAAACTTGATTCAACAAACGTGTGCATCACTGCACCCTAGCAGTCCAGGTACAGGTACACATTCACGGTTGGAATGCACTTCAGCTGAACTTTGGCTTTATTCATGTCGTTTGAAGAATACCCACTTAACCAACAAACGGGGGGGGGGGGGGGGGGATGGGATATCTAGTACCGCAGACATTTTATTACTAGTCAGCTACCAGGTATGGAGACATGAAAAGGTTTGGTGTCGGGAGTGGGTCGGGGGGGCGCTGTAGTCGTTCGAACAGACAGATGTTAAGTACCCTGCTATTTGAACGATCGCATTCCGAACCCATTTTGTATTCGATTGAGACCTCCACCTGGTGTTCGTTCGGCTGTACAGAGGGAGGAATGTGATTAGGATCGTTAAGGTACTTAAGACTGTGGTCAAAGAACGTGCGTATTAATTGGCGACCATCCTAAACGGGTAGCGAAGCACTGCCGTCGGTGACTGTGGGATTAAACCAAACCATGGCAGACTTTGAACACTACGTGTGTAAAATAACAATGGTCGTGGAGTGGGGGAATCGAAAAATTGTTGAAAGGATTTTGGGGGCGGCGGGGGGGGGGGGTTGTCATCAAACATACAAGAAAAAAGACAAAACACTTTAAAATGAAACATAATAATGTGTGAAGTCGTTCCTGTACTCTTCTACGACAAAATTAGCTCCGTGGTTTATCTTAATCCACAGCAAAGTGACCAACACTTCAGTAGCAGATCTAGCGAATTATCTGGTTATGACGTCCAATGTCCTTGTTCACTTGCATTTGCATTCATGGATGTTTTTTTTTTTTTTTTTTAATTGTCTATAAGCACCTAAAAAACAGCTTTACGTGTAAGGTCTATCATTTTAAAAAAAATAACAATGTCCTTGTTCACTTGCATTTGCATTCATGGATGTTTTTTTTTTTTTTTAATAGTCGATAAGCACCTACAAAACAGCTTTACGTGAAAGGTCTATCACTTTAAAAAAAAGAACACGCACAATCAATCAATTAATTTACATTAGGCGGATTAAAGGCGATCTACTTTATTTAATTGCATATCTATCCATGACCAAACTATAATGATTGAATATAACTTGTATTATGATTCTCGCAAGAAAGAAAGACCGCTTCTGAGGTATGACTGCAGGCTATAATATAACCAGACTTCTTTATAAACGTGGAATGTTAACTTTTCAAGTCAAATGAGTAGAAGGCAACCATGCGGAAACTAAAATACCACAGTGCTTTATAAATTGTGTACTGTGTGAAGAACGCAGAAAAATAATAATAAAAGCATTATGACCACGTACAACCTATACATATTGCAGTGGTTCCCAAATTTGACAAATGTCCACATTTTTTATTTATGGGTTACATTTTATTATTTTAAGGCTGCGGCTATTCGGACCCAAATAAACTACAACAAATAACATCCCAATTGCATTTAATGAAAATGGACCCAGACACGCAGCGCCTCTATTCGGACCCGGGTCCATTTAGACTCAATGCTATTTGGATGTCATTTGTGGTAGTTTATTTTAGTTAAACTGATGAAGTAAGTTTACAAACATACAGTCCATTAAACATATAGTCCATTCAATTATCTTTCATTTGATACCAAATTTTGTCTTACAACAATATTTTTTTTAAAATTTTAATCCCAACCTCTCACTTCTCGGACTCGGGTCCGAATAGCCACTTCGTTATTTTAAACATAAAATGAACACAATGTAAGGAACCTACTATTAGCTTCATTTATTTCTACAGTGACAGGGCTGATATTATTAGACTAGGCGAATTCAGACCTTACATACAAAGTCCAAGTCTAGAGTAGACAGTGACCTCCAAAGAACAATAACAGTGCCCAAAGATTTTATGAATGACCATGCATCATGTGACTTATATAGTTATGAGAACCACTGTACTATAGGTATGAGAACCACTGTACAATAGTTATGAGAACCACTGTACTAAAACTAATGAGGTGGGGCGAGGCATCTGCATTCCTTTCCAAAACCAATTAATTACTTCTCCCTAACCTCTGCAACACAAAAGGCCAGGGAATGAATAGCAGAAATTAGCAGACACAATAACATCTGGGACACTCCACAAAGAATGTAACAACATTTTTGCTCCCTTCTAATTATAGAAACAGTTTTTTAAGAGGATAAAGATTAGGTAATAATTTCTCTAAAATAGTTAAAATCATTTTTTTAAATACCACCAAAAACCATCCCCCCACCCCCACCAACCAATTGATTCAAGTCACCTAAAGTTACCACATGTCACCATTACTACAATGTAAAAAAAAATAATTTTATATTGTTTTTAAAAATGTAATATGAAAATAACGCAAAGAATGTCACTGAGACTAATGAAATCATTTATCTTGAGGATGAAATCTTTAAAAAAATATATAATTGGTTGAAAATAGCACAGTATTTAGATGACTTAGAATTAGAATCATGATAGCTATTTCTCAAAAATGTGTACCTAAAACACTTTCTCTAGTTTTTATTTTTAAAGAATTAGAAAGTTATGTTGACATAAATACGTAGTTATTGAAAGACTTGGAAACTAATAATGCCCCTACTGAAATTCATGAAGTGACTAAGTCAAGACCTATTTAAAATTATAAATTGGCCTATTTTTATATAACTGTCATCTGCTATTGCATAGAAATAAAAATACATTGATAGTAAACATAACAATAAGAAGATGATTGAAACACACAAAAAAGAGTCTATGGTGCATTTTTTTTGTGGTTGTCAAAAACTCAAGTGTTCTAGACCCAACAATGATATTGAGTTTCACGAAATTGGATACAAGGTTATAGTAAATGCAAAATTAGTTGATTGTCATCTCTGTCACAGAGGTATGTGTGAGAGCTAAAGAATGTTTGTCTAAAAGTGAAGGGTATTTTTTTGTGCTGAGCCATTTTTAGTGAAGACTAAAATGTGAAAGGTATTATTTGTGCTTGGCTTTTTTCAGAGATTTCAGAGAAAGGCTCAATTCTGAAGGATACTAATTGATTATGACTATGTTAGAAAATGACTAAAATGTAAATGCAAAAGTTAATGAACGATACTTTTGATAAAATACCATAACTTATCTCCAGATTTAAAAGATAGTACTTTAGTACTTTTTTTTGTTTTAAAGAGCACTCAATTACTGTGGTAATAATTACCTCATCAAATCCATACTGCATAATCTGCTGTACTTTACTGGAACTGACTTCAGCATCACTCGCAGTATGGGAACTGGTGGAGCTGGTGGTACTGCTGTTGTCACTACCCCCACTTCCTCCAGATGCACCATTACTAGGTCCGTTGCTAGCATTTTGGTATGGCCTCAGGCTGTCACGAATTTCTGCAAGGGCTTTATGATGTTGATTGTCTCTTCTTGTCATCTTGCTCCCAGCAGATTTCTCGAGAAGGTTCGGGGTGCTCTGTGATAACTCAGGTTTGAGTTGAAGATTGGACAAGTCGTTGTAACCCTCGAGATCATTTTTACGCAGGTGACTGAGGCTGTCTCGAATTTCATTCAACATCTGCCGGTTGTTACCGACAAACGTCACCAGCAGAGGTCTTCTTCCGCCCTGGCTCGGTCTATCGGGTTCCTTTCGGATCATAAGTGACAGTGATATCCGTACTTCGAAACTCAGTAAATAATGGAAAATACAAGTTTACTGGGTACCTCACTGGCAGATGCATGAAGAGCCTCATTTAATATTATTTCTTTTAAAAATAATTGAACAATTATATTTTATTTTTACTTCAGCTTGATTTAGTATGCAACTTTACATACTTTTTTGGGGGGTGTTATTTAAACCACCACTTTGGAATACGGGAGTCCTGATTTGCAAAGCAAAACAATCTCGAAATGACGCATCACATTACAGATGTTTATCCCATGGTAAAATTGTAATCCAGCGAAGGTATTTACTCCATTTCTCTTTATAGTAATCCACTGAACCTAAATTGAGTAACAAAAAAAAAACTATTTTGATTAAGGCAAACAAAAATCTTTATGCACATAAACACTACTCCTCGTTTTCTATGCAACTTTATCACACAACAGTTTCTTAAATGTATGCAGAATAGTAAAACCACACAATATGTTTGCTTTAGGGGAAGTATGTTTCATAATAATATTTTTCTTTCGCCACATGCATATCTCAATATCATTGTTTTGTTTATTTTAAATTGGACTTACTTTCTTATTTTGTTTTAAACAAGTGAATAGTCTACTTATATGTCAATCAACAATCTTAGATGATTTTATACTACTGTATTTAAATTAAGTCTTCATTAAACAACCATCTTTCGGGTATAAACATACATTAATTACAATGGTGAAATTTAATTTTAACATTTATTATTGTTAAAGAATATTAAAAAGAAAATTCATGATGTACCTACTCGTATAATATAATTTATAATAATAATTAGATATATATATTAGATAAATATGATTACCTCATTTTTTACAAGGACTTTTATGCCACTAAAACAAGTAATTAATAAATAAATACAATTAAGTTTATACACTAGAAAATTTCCTTTTCAAAAGTCAAGGATTCACTTTTTAAAAGATGTTAATTGACCAGGAGTTTCAATTTCAAATGAAGATTCAAGAGTCAAAGCCTTACATGGGTTTCAAAAGTGTAGGCCTAATATAGGGAAATTGTTCAGGCAGCCCATAATATAATTATAATTGGTTTCTCAAATTTATAAAAGACAAGTAGAAGAAGTGGCGTTGAACTTTTGTTCATCACAATTTTCCTAATTGAAAGAGCCCATTCTAGGGATAAGAGTTTGAGATCCTTTTACACAACAGGCAATTCAGAATTATTATTTCATTTATAACCTTATAATATAACACCAGTGCCAGAGATAAAGATTTAACACTGATCACCTACGACAGAAACTGATATATTTTTTTTAATTTTCTAGATATTATTTTCATAAAAGTACAATAGGTACATTTGTAACATCATAAATAATATGTTGTAAATGACAATGTGGACTTAATTACCATTTTTTTTTTTGTTTAAATCTTTCTTTTAGCTGTAAGACTGGAAGAAGAGGATTTTTTTATACATTCTTGACCTACTTAGTATTAAAATTGTTAACAGACACTTGTCAATCACCACTTAGCCTTGGCTGTGTATAACTTACTGCACTAATTCTAAAATTCATTACAATGAATGACGACATGACTGAATAATATAAATTATATCATAAGTTATAGTTATACATAATATAAGCCTATAAATTATAAACTATAACTATAAGCTGAACCCACAGCCCTGTATACACATTCTAAGACATTTACTTGATTTACAATAGTTGACAGTAGTGTTCATATTCATATGGTTTTCTTTTTAATAGTTTAAATTAGTTCAATGCATGATACTATTGATAAAGAATAATGACTCTTCTTAGCCTAGATTTAGAGTGTTATTTGAAAACTGACGTCACTGACGTTATTCATCACATGAAGCTTTATAGTTCACCTTTTCGAAACTGAGCACACCCAACCTGTTCGAAGATGATATGCACTACACTGTTAACTAGACTAACAGTGACAGTGGTGCACGAAACTGCCACTTACAGCCACCATAACTAGCCTTTCCTTCCCCTCCACACAGGTAGCGCATACCTTCGGGTAGGCTACACTACTAGAGTGATACACACAGACCCGGGCTTCGCGACCTCTCGGCCTCGGGGACCTAGATATTTCGGCTACCAACCGAAGCAGATATTTAAGAGCAATCTTTAATATTCTGATATACTAACTGCTAAATTAAATTTGAATAACATTTAAATCGAGTGGAATCGAAAATTAACATAAGAAATAATAGCGAAGAATTTTTAAATCGGCGAAGGAGGTATGCGACCTTCGGTAAATATAATGTAAGCGCTCAACACAACGCCGCCATGTTGTTTCTCACAACAGTCTGGTGGTCAAAAATTCATTACAACATGCCAGTAACATACTATTTTAAAATCTTGACAAACTGTAATTTGGACTGAGTGTTGTAAAAAGCTATTAAATCACTTTAAATTAATTAAGGGTAAATACTTACTTAATTTTCAAACCGAATTCGCGTCACTTGGACTCCCTAATTCCCAACGCCGCGGAGGATTGTATACCTGTAAAAGGGGTGATAGGCTGTCATGAAAGAAACTATTAGATGTAAAATTTCGAGACTTACGCATATCAATTCATAATATAGCTCTATAATACAATGATGGTTAATTAAAATTATCCAACACAATAATAAAACTACGTAAACGGTATTAGAAAATGACTTTGTTAACTTTAACCTGCCACCCCTACAAAACAACGCGGCCGATTGTTGAAGACACGCATTCCAAGTTTAAGCGTGATTGACATAGGCCCCGCCTCTATGACATTGTTGACATTCCATGATCATGTGTTTTATCTATTTTCCTGGCAGTGGGTCGCGTGGACAAGAGTTGTATCGTGTGTGTCGCTTGAAATAACACACTTTCCCTCTCCTCTCCCGTAATCTTAGGAGGTAGAAACATTACTAGAGCGAAAGGAGGATACTGAGGTGGTCGAGAATCAACTAATAGCCTACAAAAGACAGACGTGCATTTAAATAATTTAATTAATAAATAATATGTGGAAATATGTGCGTTGCGTAAAGACTTTGTGCGGTACAACAAGCATCATTTTAATGTTATACATGTTTATCTACCTGTCATAGAAATAGACATACAAATAATTCTAATTTCTTGTAATAATAAATCTTTATTCTTATCTTTACTCAAAAGGAATGTTTATGAGTTTAACACCACCCCCCTACTTTCCGTTTTTTTACGCTTTCCCCTAAAGTAATAAAGGAATAATTTTATATGCTGAGCCTGAGCAAAAACAAGACATCATAGACCTACGACTATTTACGTACACCAGTTTTATATTGACGGCAAACTAAAAATTATATTGTTTTTTTTTAGCTTGGTTGATAAAAGATATGGGAATTATGTAAGGAAATGTGTAAAGAGAAATGATTCCAGGCAGTGGGGTAACTAGGGTGGGGGCCGTCAAGTACGGGCCAAGATTTTTGCCAGTGGGGGTTGGACACCGCGCCTCCTTCCTACGCCGCTGGTTCATCGCCTTCTCATTTATCTGCTTAATATAATTATGTTTAATTCACATGGGACGTTCATTTAAAAAAANGGTGGTCAAAAATTTTTTTAGTAATGTTTCAATGTAGTTTTAGTTTACTGTATCGTATTTGTATGGTGAACGAACGGACAGGACATCAGCTTAGTTACGTTCTCTTTATGTTCTCTTTACTTTAATACATTTTTTGTCTATTTTTGTTCTAAAAAAATTGTTATCCAATCAATCCAAAAGGGGGGGGGGGCAAGTGCCCCCCTTGCCCCTCCCCTGTGGGTGCCCATTGGGGTATATTTTGGCCCGCCCCTAGCGGCACTTATACTAGCTAGGCCATTGGTGATAAGAAGTTAAACTCCTACCGATGTATGTAACGTAACACAAGCCAAGCAAGTCTTAGAGAAATGAAATGACCGAGTGATGATATCCTTGAATCGGCCTGGAATTAAAGACATTGATCAAATAAACATATTAAGGCTATTGATCGAGAGTATTTTTGGCATGCAGGGTTGCTGAGGGTTACAGGGAGATCCTTACTTTTGATCATTTGTGCTGGTCACAGTTTGTGACTTTTAAATTACACAGTACTTAATTTTTTTATTATCTAATAAATTAGCTGTTATTAACTGTTATAATGTCGAATTTCAAAATTTGTATTATAAAAGTTTTAATCAAGTTTGTTGTTTTTAGCCAGCATTAAAAAATCTGTATGCATGCCACCTAATAATGTCCCGGCTTCTGAAAAGTGGTCAGTGTTCTTTTTCCAAGCTGGTAGCCAGGAGCGCCATTTCAGATTTTTTTCGGCGGGGGGGGGGGGGGGGGGGACGGGACTTGTTCGGCTTGTTCAGTTGTTTATTACTGGAGGCGCCCCAGTACATAACAATTTAAATTAAACCTGCACATTCAGGGGTGGGGGCAAATGCTCCACCCCGCCCTACTCAAAATGACGTCACTGCCTAATCGATCAAGAATAAGTGGGTCGATTCATTTTATTTATTTTTATCACTAGACCCTTGCTTCAAATAAACAAAATTGTCCATTGTTGTTATTTCAGTGTTTAAGAATCTACTTTATGACTTCTAGGTCTGGTTTAATAAGACATTTAAATAAAAATTTTAATATTTTGCCCAATAAAGTGAAATTAAAAGACGGCCCCCGTTTACATCTCCCTATACAACACATTCACTGAGTACCTGTGACCTGTGACCTGTGACCTGTGAGAGAATAGGATAACATAACTAATAACATAGAGGGAAATAGTCTACATTTACTGACCGATTCTGTGGGGACAAAACTAGCAACAGAAAATGGCAATTTAGATCAAGCAACATAAAACAATCAATATAGATCTAGCAACAGCAAACAAAGAACGGAGAACAAGCAACACAGAACAAGCACCATAGAGCTATAGCAGCATAGAACCAGTGAATAGAAAGACCAAATTAGCAAAGAAGACTCGGCTTACAGATTTGTATTTGCAAGTTGGATGGTCAATCGTCGTTGGTAGAAACCAATGTGTTTGTTTACACAAAAGATTTTTGCTGAAGAGACAATAAAACTTGTGCTTCGCAACTATATATATTCTGAACCTATTTGACAATCGACATACTTTATAAGGGCAAATCAAACTTTCATGAGATTAACGAACGTGAATAAAACTTGGGGGTGGTGGGGTGGGAAAAAGAAGGGGGGCGTGCAGTTGATGTTCCATACAATAATTTCTTATCGTAACAAGTGTCCTACAGAACTAAATTGTGACAAGTGTCCTACAGAACTGAATTGGAACACGTGTCCAACAGAACTGAATTGTGACAAGTTTCCTACATAATTAAATCGTAACAAGTGTCCTACAGAATTGAATCGTAACAAGTGTCCTACAGAATTGAATCGTAACAAGTATCCTACAGAACTGAATTGTAACAAGTTTCCTACAGAACTGAATTGTAACAAGTTTCCTACAGAACTGAATTGTATCAATTGTACTACAGAACTGAATTGTAACAAGTGTCCTACAGAATTGAATTGTAACAAGTGTCCTACAGAATTGAATTGTAACAAGTATCCTTACAGCATTGAATTGTAACAAGTGTCCTACAGAACTGAATTGTAACAAGTGCCCTACAGAACTGAATCGTAACAAGTGCCCTGCAGAATTGAATTGTAACAAGTGTCCTACAGAATTGAATTTTAATAAGTGTCCTACAGAATTGAATTGTAACAAGTAACCTTACAGCATTGAATTGTAACAAGTGTTCTACAGAACTGAATTGTAACAAGTGTTCTTCAGAAATGCAAAACGTAAAAGGAGGAAAGAACACATAACATGGCGAAAAACTGATTCATCTTAAAAGACAGTTGCGCTCACATAGTTGATAGTTGCTGGAAAGTCGCCCTCACCTACCACTACACACACATACAGAATCGAATCGTCATTAACCAACAACCATTGTGTATTTGGATTGCCTATAGTCATAGTGGTTATAGTTATAGCTTTAAAAAAAAACAAAGAATTTTTTTTTACTGTGATGGAAGCATGGGCGCCCGCAGGAGGGGAGGGGAGGGGGCACTTGCCCCCCCCCCCCTGGATTGATTGGATAAAAAATCTTTAGACAAAAATAGACAAAAAATGTATGAAAGTAAAGAAAAAATAAAGAGAAAGTAACTAAGCTGATGTCCTGTCCGTTCGTTCACCATACAAATACTCTACAGTAATTTAAAACTACATTAATTAAAACATTACTAAAAATTTTTTGCCCGCCCCCCTGGAAANTGCTGGCGCCCATGGATGGAAGAGTTCAAAATGAGCTTTTTTATTAGCTCTTTTAATTGTTCTTTAAACGTCTTCATTAAATCTCGAACGTTTTTTTTTTTTTTTTTTAATAGTGTAGGTAAACAAATTACCTAAATAAAATTGAAGATTTAAACATCACTTGAAATGTTTATAAAGGGGAATCTCCGTTACCAAACCCTGGTTTTATTGTTTACACTTTTGGCTGCGTTCACATTTTTGTAAGAGTAACTTGCCCGTGGTTGCCGCTTACTTTTGATTGATTTGATATTTATATCGCGCCAGTATCCACGCCATTTTAGCATGATCACTGCGCTCTGGTCCTCCAAAATCTATTTAAACAAAAAAGTTTTTAGCTGTTTCTTAAATGATTTTTATCATTTACAATTCCCCTCAAAGAATGAGGCAAACTGTTCCATAATTTTTGCGCTATCGCTTCAAAAGAGCGCACTCCGTACGACTTTTTTCTGTATTTATCCACACTAGGAACACTCAGCAAGTACTGTGATATGCAGACCGCAGGCACTTCACGGATACATGTTAATAATATCAGTTCCTTGAGATATTCCGGTGCTGAGCCATCTCTGCAGCTGTACGCCAGGGACAGAATTTTGTAGTTAATGGCTCTCTCACGGGAGCCCAATGGAGATCTCGTAGAACTGGGGTGATGTGGTCAGATTTTTTCATCCGCGATACAATGCGTGCTGCAGTATTTTGTATCTTTTGGAGTCTCTGAATTTGGTTCTGAGGTAAACCCCACAAACAACTATTACAGTAATCTAATCTTGACTGGATTAGAGTTACTGCTGCAGCATTGGCTGTTCTCCTATTGAGTTGAGGACGCAGCTGCTACAGGGGACAAAGTGCTTGTTCTTTTGCCTATATCAGGACAACAGAAGAGCTGTGGGTGAAGTTTAAGACTACAATCACTGATGCAGTGAAGAAATTCATACCACACAAAATCACCAAACCTAGGATAAATCAGCCATGGGTCACGGCTGAAATCCGTAGGCTCATCCACAGGAGAGACCGCCAATACAAACGTATGAAGAAAAATGGCACGATTGAACTGAGAGAGGAGGTACTGAGGCTCCGCCGAACCATTCAACGCTTATTGCGCAGATCGCATTGGAACTACATGAATGGCACCTTCTCAGAGGAAGACACCCCGACCAAGGATGTCAAGAACAAGCGCTTCTGGAGCTATGTGAAGAACCAAAAGTCCTCTAACGCCGGAGTTTCCCCCCTGAGCTGTGATGGCCAATTGACATCTGACCCAAAAGCACAGGCGGAGATACTCAATCAGCAGTTCCGGTCTGTCTTTGGTGACGGTAGAGAGTACTCTGAGACTGAGTTCCTTCTGAAGACCAAAAAGATGAACAGAGCCTACCTTGTCATGGGAGATATCCAGATATCAGAACAAGGTGTGTTTGCCCTCCTCAATACCATTAACCTTTTAACCATATGGTCCTGACAACATCAAACCACGAGCGCTCAAAGAATTAGCCAAAGAAATCGCTCCTGCACTGACAATCCTCTTCCAATCGTCACTGTGCACAGGAAATGTTCCAGCAGACTGGAGAACAGCGCACGTCACTCCAATTTACAAGAAAGGGGAGCATTCCGACCCTGCCAACTATCGTCCGATATCCCTCATGCACCAGCGTGGTCTGCAAACTGTTAGAGCACATAATCGTAAGCATAGTCATGAAGCATCTTGAAAGCCAAAATATACTCAATGACTGTCAACATGGCTTCCAAGTCAATAGATCATGTGAGACCCAGCTTCTCGAATTTGTAGAAGACCTGATGACCAATCTGGAGAACCACAAGCAGACTGACGTGCTAGTAATGGACTTCGCAAAAGCATTTGACCGGGTGAATCATAGTTTGCTTCTACACAAACTCCAGATATATGGGATCCAAGGCACCACTAAAACATGGATCTCTAGCTTCCTCTGCCACCGATGCCAAGCAGTAGTGGTGGACGGTACAAGCTCCTCCTTTGTCGATGTGAAGTCAGGGGTCCCCCAGGGATCAGTCCTGGGCCCCTGTTTGTTCCTAGCATACATTAATGACCTACCCGAGAAACTGACACCACAGGCAAGACTGTTCGCAGATGACACAGCATGATAGGACGATCGCCAACAGAACTGACCAGGACCAGCTACAACAGGATCTCAATCTGTTAGCTGAGTGGGAGATGAGCTGGGACATGGAATTTCACCCTGCCAAGTGCCAGACACTATCAGTCTCTAGAAGTTGTACTCCTCTACACTACCAATATGAACTGCACGGCCATATACTTGAGCAAGTTTCCTCCGTAAAGTACCCGGGTGTTACCATTCAAAGAGAGGTCCGCTGGGACGAGCATATTAACAATGTATGTAAGCAAGCAAACAAGACCCTAGGGTTCTTAAGGCGAAATCTAAAGATTGGCAACTCCTGTGTGAAAGAAAGAGCATATAAAGCCTTTATCCGTCCGATTTTAGATTATGCATCTTCAGTCTGGGACCCATTTACCCAGAAGAGCATTGACAGGTTGGAGGCGGTCCAGCGACGAGCAGCACGCTTTGTCCTAAACCGCTACAGGAATACCTCTAGTGTTGGCAGCATGCTGGAAACACTAGGCTGGTCACCATTGGAGAAACGACGACGACAATCCAGGCTCTCCATGATGTACAAGATAAATAATGGGCTGGTCCATTGTTCCAGTATTAAACAGAAACTCGTCCCTCTCCCCCATAGACAGCGACGAGGCCATGACAGGCAATTCAGGCTCATACCAGCAAGAAGCCAATATAGGAGCTGCTCATTCCTGCCCAAGACAATCAGGGACTGGAACAATCTTTCAAAAGGAACGGTAGAGGCGACAACACTAGACACATTTGTGTCTATTGCCTCGAGCCTTCAAACCCCTAGTGCATGATTTCCTCATCAACATCAGGAGCAGAAACATTGCAAATCCCATCTACATGCATAGGAGCCAAAATGATCAATAAATTGATCGTGGGCCCTTAAGATATAGAAAAAGAAGATAAGTTGGTCCTTATGAATTTGAGTTCAAAGTTAATGACTTAAATTATATCATATCACCATATCGTTGTTTTTTTTTTTTAAACAGAAACAATTTGTCACATTAACATGTTAAAAGAATATCTTGAAAGAAATTGTGATGATAATTTTCCATCCTCAGATATTAATGTCAACAGTAAAATCAGTATCTAAATAAAATTGTGCTGATGCCTTTGATAGTATCACAGAAGAAGTTGGCGATTACAAACTTAAAAATCTGGAAATACTCGCCAGCTTCGATAAGAAACTAGGACATTCATCATTTTCAGAGAAATGTATTGTTATATCAGATATATCAGATATATCAGATTCTGTTATCATAGGTTTGGTTTTCTTTTTCCTGATGTTGCAAATAAGACCAACATTGCTGTGCATGATGTTGACATTGGCAATGCAGATCCGGTCAAGCAACACCCCATAGGGTCAATCCGGAAAAAAATTTGAAATAATCCGGTCTGAACTTAACTACATGTTTGACAATGACGACGTTGATGCAAACTCTGGTAACTCAAGTTCTCCATGCATCTTAGTCCCAAACTCTGGTAACTCAAGTTCTCCATGTATCTTAGTCCCAAACTCTGGTAACTCAAGTTCTCCATGTATCTTAGTCCCAAACTCTGGTAACTCAAGTTCTCCATGTATCTTAGTCCCAAACTCTGGTAACTCAAGTTCTCCATGTATCTTAGTCCCAAACTCTGGTAACTCAAGTTCTCCATGTATCTTAGTCCCAAACTCTGGTAACTCAAGTTCTCCATGTATCTTAGTCCCAAACTCTGGTAACTCAAGTTCTCCATGTATCTTAGTCCCAAACTCTGGTAACTCAAGTTCTCCATGTATCTTAGTCCCAAACTCTGGTAACTCAAGTTCTCCATGTATCTTAGTCCCAAACTCTGGTAACTCAAGTTCTCCATGTATCTTAGTCCCAAACTCTGGTAACTCAAGTTCTCCATGTATCTTAGTCCCAAACTCTGGTAACTCAAGTTCTCCATGTATCTTAGTCCCAAACTCTGGTAACTCAAGTTCTCCATGTATCTTAGTCCCAAACTCTGGTAACTCAAGTTCTCCATGTATCTTAGTCCCAAACTCTGGTAACTCAAGTTCTCCATGTATCTTAGTCCCAAACTCTGGTAACTCAAGTTCTCCATGTATCTTAGTCCCAAACTCTGGTAACTCAAGTTCTCCATGTATCTTAGTCCCAAACTCTGGTAACTCAAGTTCTCCATGTATCTTAGTCCCAAACTCTGGTAACTCAAGTTCTCCATGTATCTTAGTCCCAAACTCTGGTAACTCAAGTTCTCCATGTATCTTAGTCCCAAACTCTGGTAACTCAAGTTCTCCATGTATCTTAGTCCCAAACTCTGGTAACTCAAGTTCTCCATGTATCTTAGTCCCAAACTCTGGTAACTCAAGTTCTCCATGTATCTTAGTCCCAAACTCTGGTAACTCAAGTTCTCCATGTATCTTA
>CAXITT010000040.1:1431140-1444952 GCA_964033795.1 Lymnaea stagnalis
TATGTCCGAAAAATATTTACAACAAAAATTTTGAAAAGCTTCATTGGCTCCAAAAAATGTGAAGTGATTGATACCGCTATACTTGTTATTGTCGATCGTCTGAAAATTATATCGGCTAAATTAAAAAAAAAAAAAAAAGATTTTCTAATTTGAAACAAATTATTGTTCCAATTTGGAGGATGCAGCCAATGTTAATGGACTTGTCTGATATTTCAAATATGCAGCATGAAGGTGAAATCGCAGAAATGATGAGTCAGTTAACGCTTTATTTAATCTAAAAGGAGCGATGGCTTGGCTTTGTGAAGAACCAGAAATCAACTCTCCAAATTCAACAAAATGTGCAAGAAAACTATTGTTACCGTTTCCATCTTGATATTTAGCGGAATGCGGATTGAGTGCCATAAATGATTGGCTGAAAAAAAAATCGGCTTGATATAACGTAACGTGGAGACATGGCACTGAATTGCGAACTTAATTGGAACCTAGCATAACATCTCTTGGCGGCAAGCATCAAGCATAATAATTGATGGACTGATTTCAAGTTGTGTAAATGAAATATAAGAACAAGTTAGGCATCAGGCACAAACGTCTCACTGATATAAATAATAAATAATTTCTAATAGTTAAAATAAAATAGAAAAATCTTTCATTAAAATTATTTCGTACTTGAATTTCTGTTCTCTATTAAAATTAAATGTTTTGAAAATGTACTAATTTAATATTTTTCCTCACCAATCTCCTCGTGATTTATTCCTAGAAGCTATCATTTAAGTTTCTTCAATGAACAACCCTAGTTTTGAATATCAAAAAAATTATGCATATGATACATTGGGGGAGCATACGAAATTTAGAGAGACTTAGATGGGGAATGGCACAAATAAGGATGGGCAACACTACGCTAGACCATCTACGCTAGCTCTTTTAACCTTCTTTTAATACTGTTCTTTTACCCTTCTATTTGCTGCGGCGGCCGACGTTTACTACTCTCTACCCGGGTGCGGCTGTTGTTTAATGCTCTCTGCCCTGGTGCGGCTGTTGTTTACTGCTCTCTGGCCAGAAGTGATTTGAAAGTGTTTCTTGTCTTTTTGATGATTAAAAAAAAAAAAAAAAAAAATTTTAACCTTTTTTTAATACTGTTCTTTTACCCTTCTTTTTGCGGCGGCGGCCGACGTTTCCTACTCTCTACCCGGGGGCGGCTGTTGTTTATTGCTCTTTGCCCTGGTGCGGCTGTTGTTTACTGCTCTCTGGCCAGAAGTGATTTGAAAGTGTTTCTTGTTTTTTTGATGATTAAAAAAAAAAAAAAAAAAATCGCCCAACGTGGGGCTCGAACCCACGACCCTGAGATTAAGAGTCTCATGCTCTACCGACTGAGCTAGCCGGGCCATGATATCAACTGTGTCATGTTTTATTACATATTATATAATGTTATTTACGTAATATGTTAATTTTAAATCTTCCAAAATTTGTATAAAAATTGCATCACTCAAATTTTATAATATGAGTTCACATATTAAACAAAATTGAATATTTCTGACTTTAAATTTGAAGCAAATAAACACATAAATAATTTTTTTTTTCATTTTTCAAGGGATATAACCTATTTATGGTGTGTAACTCCGGTAAACAAAAGAGTTATGCTGAAAATTCTTTAAAAATACATTTTATAAATTATTATGCTGGCATATCAAATAATACAAGTTGAATAAAACATAAATAAGGCATTAAAACATTTTAACCATCCACACAAATATTCAATAGGTTATTATTGCACCAACAAAACGTCGAAACTTTGCATTTTTGTGTGTGTTAATATAGGATTTTCATGTTGTATGATTATCAGCGCCCCCTCTCGACCCCCACCTCTCTAAGCCCTGGGATTAAAGCAAGGCAGGGCATGGCATATTAATGGTTGGTTTTACTCAAGGGCGTCTATCCCTACCTAATAGAGTGGTGAAGCCAACCCCCTCCCCCCTAACCCTTAGACTTTGGACTCACTTGGAATGTACCGTGTGTCATGCCAGTCATTAGTTTTGGGGTTTGAGATATTTAACAGAATCTAATTATTAGCTCAGTTATCGATAATTTTATTTCGTGGTATCATATTTCCTTCATCTTCCCATTGAAAACAAGAAGAAAAAACAACAACTGATTTTTGGGGTTTGGGCTGAAAATATCGATGTGTTGTCATCGGCAACGAGTCTATGTGCCAAGTTCGATATTATGATGGGAAGTGGATCAATTAGCCGTCCGAAGATTTTACCACAAACCCAGGGAGACATACACGAAAAAATCGAAGTTATTTTGAAGAGGACTTTTTCAAGCCTACATGCTCAAACAATATTGTGCTAGAGACTCGTAGACCCTATTGGTATGCAAAGAACCTTTCAAATGCGACGGAAATGTGTCGAGTATGGATATTCACTGGTGATTGTTGCGCACTGAATAGTATTATTTATTGTGCACCGTGTGTCTTGTGCACTATGTTAGTTAATGATCGCTTTTGGCGCTTGTGAGACCATCCATAAATGACGTCATGCTTTTAAGGAGGGAGGGGGGCACGTTTTTGTGATTATGAGTGACGAGGGGGCGGGGGCAGTTTAAGCTATGTGACGTCACATAAAAGACCTGAACATTCTTGAAACAATTGCACCTCATAACCCTAAGTTACAGACATCTTTAACAGTCTTCTTTTATACAAAACTTACAACAATTTTCTTTTCTAAACTACGATCAATGAGAGAATCAGTACAGGTATGAGAGAATCAGTACATGTACTATGAGAGAATCAGTACAGGTATGAGAGAATCAGTACAGGTACTATGAGAGAATTAGTACAGGTATGAGAGAATCAGTACAGGTATGAGAGAATCAGTACAGCTATGAGAGAATAAGTACAGATATGAGAGAATCAGTACAGGTATGAGAGAATCAGTACAGGTATGAGAGAATCAGTACAGGTATGAGAGAATCAGTACAGGTATGAGAGAATCAGTACAGGTATTATTATTATGAGAGAATCAGTACAGGTATGAGAGAATCAGTACAGGTATGAGAGAATCAGTACAGGTATGAGAGAATCAGTACAGGTATGAGAGAATAAGTACAGGTACTATGAGAGAATCAGTACAGGTATGAGAGAATCAGTACAGGTACTATGAGAGAATCAGTACAGGTATGAGAGGATCAGTACAGGTGTGCGAGGTCCGACAAATGGCACCTGATTAAGTTACAGGACGCCACGGCGAGGAGGAGAATCGGGGTTTAGTGACTTTGACAGTCTTGAGAATTGATGTCAAAATGTGGAGACGGGAATCGTAGAACTAGGGCTACCACGTGAAGTGAGGTGGGAAGGAAGGTGGTTGACAGGAAAGTTAAAAAAAAAAGCGGGGGGGGGGGGGGGGGTGGGGGGGGACTTATCAAATGTTCCAGGGCAGGGGTTCTTTGCCTTTTAGCAGCGCTGCATCCCCTCACAATTTCTACATATTTCCCGCAATCCCCCCCCCCCATAAATTATATTGCAATAAAATTCTAAATAAAATTAAAATATTAAAATAATTAAAAAATTTAGTTATTGTTGTTTTATTTTGTTTAGTTAACTTTCTAGAAACAAGAAAATAATTACCAATACAAGTAACGTGCAAACAAAAATCACCACATGCAAAAGTGTATTATATATATATATAAATTACTGCCACTAATCAAAATGTATATACTGATGTTATTTTTTTAAAGGCAGGAACAACAAGCAATAGCAGCAAATGATATTCATTTTCTGGGTCTTCCGCACCAAAGGAGATGCTTTCATCCTCTTTTATGACCCACTGTTTTAGGGAATTTTTTCGAACACAGGTGCAGTAATTTGATATCCGTGAGAATTGATCTTTTTTAAGGTTTGTAGAGAACAATGGTAGACAGGTGGATTTTTTTTTTGGGGGGGGGGGGGTTGAGGGGGGGGGTTGGCAGAGGCTTGTTACGTCAAATTCTAGGAGGGGGTCTAACTTTTTGTCACGATTTGTAACAATGAGGGGGGTGGGGCAATAAAATTTGTTTGGCAACATTTGTGTGACGCCATTGATAAATGGCCCCTGGACGCATTGTGATGTGATTTTATTGTAGCTGTGTCGTGGCGTCTATGGTCTATATTTGGTGTAGGCCTACGTGCCCGTCGTTCGGGAGTTGGAGTCTGAGCATTGACTGAGAAGGTCGTAGGGTATTTCATTAGCGGACTGCGCTCTATCCAATGTGTTTGAATTACTGTACAACCAGATGTCAGATAAGCCTGGGCTGAAGTTTAACGTTGCTCTTGAAGTAGGACTTACGTTCTGTTGAGCATATGACGACAATGTTCCGTTGTTAGCAGTGTCTCGGTTCAATGTTCCGTTGTTAGCAGTGTCTCAGTTCAATGTTCCGTTGTTACCAGTGTCTCGGTTCAATGTTCCGTTGTTAGCAGTGTCTCAGTTCAATGTTCCGTTGTTAGCAGTGTCTCGGTTCAATGTTCCGTTGTTAGCAGTGTCTCAGTTCAATGTTCCGTTGTTAGCAGTGTCTCGGTTCAATGTTCCGTTGTTAGCAGTGTCTCGGTTCAATGTTCCGTTGTTAGCAGTGTCTCGGTTCAATGTTCCGTTGTTAGCAGTGTCTCAGTGGAATGTTCCGTTGTTAGCAGTGTCTCGGTTCAATGTTCCGTTGTTAGCAGTGTCTCAGTTCAATGTTCCATTGTTAGCAGTGTCTCAGTTCAATGTTCCGTTGTTAGCAGAGTCTCGGTTCAATGTTCCGTTGTTAGCAGTGTCTCAGTTCAATGTTCCGTTGTTAGCAGTGTCACAGTTCAATGTTCCGTTGTTAGCAGTGTCTCAGTTCATTGTTCCGTTGTTAGCAGTGTCTCAGTTCAATGTTCCGTGGTTAGCAGTGTCTCAGTTCAATGTTCCGTTGTTAGCAGTGTCTCAGTTCAATGTTCCGTTGTTAGCAGTGTCTCGGTTCAATGCTCCGTTGTTAGCAGTGTCTCAGTTCAATGTTCCGTTGTTAGCAGTGTCTCGGTTCAATGTTCCGTTGTTAGCAGTGTCTCAGTTCAATGTTCCGTTGTTAGCAGTGTCTCGGTTCAATGTTCCGTTGTTAGCAGTGTCTCAGTTCAATGTTCCGTTGTTAGCAGTGGCTCAGTTCAATGTTCCGTTGTTAGCAGTGTCTCAGTTCAGTGTTCCGTGGTTAGCAGTGTCTCGGTTCAATGTTCCATGGTTAGCAGTGGCTCAGTTCAATGTTCCGTTGTTTTCAGTGTCTCGGTTCAATGTTCCGTTGTTAGCAGTGTCTCAGTTCAATGTTCCGTTGTTAGCAGTGTCTCAGTTCAATGTTCCGTTGTTAGCAGTGTCTCAGTTCATTGTTCTGTTGTTGTTTCCCCCCAAGAGTCTCTGCAGCTTATGATCTTTATAAAACTTACTCAGGTATCGGTTGGCTGCTTCACGTTGGTTGACCAGTTGGACATTCGATACAAAGGGAATGGATCAGTCGCCAACCTTTTCAACCGTCCATGTGCCAGCCCAATTTTCCCTTAATCACTGTCTGTCGGATTTCGTCATCAACCTCTCTAAAATTATACAAAACGACTTGCCAACCAGGGAGCACTACTCACACTCATTCCCAATCACATTGAGTGTCTACTCATTTAATAACAGCCCGTTTCATCCAGATAACCCTGTTAAATTGAACTGCAGCAGGAGATTCAAATATCTATGTGAAAAAATAAACTGCAAATCCACATCATATTATTGTTAGATTAAAACAAAACTAGTGTCAGTCTACATACAAAACAACTTGGGTTGGACTGCTAATATTTTATTCCACATCTTCAAGTCCCGGTACCAAAATACGAGGGTTCTAATATTTAATGTCATTGTCAAAAGTTCATTTTAAAACTTGTACAGTTATCTCGTCATTCAATTAGTCCAATTTTATAATGCAGCTCCTTTCGTAGGGGAGCGAGACTTCCTCAAAGAATTAGGCATGGGGAGTGTTAAAAAGCCCGCCCTGTACCTCTCAGGATCATTCATGTCAATGGTGTTGGTGTCAATGGTGTTGGTGTCAATGGTGTTGGTGTCAATGGTGTTGGTGTCAATGGTGTTGGTGTCAATGGTGTTGGTGTCAATGGTGTTGGTGTCAATGGTGTTGGTGTCGGTGTCAATGGTGTTGGTGTCAAGCTTGGGGGCCTATCCACTGAAGGCATTGCAAGTAGGATCAGTTTAAAGCAAAAGATGAAATATAAAATGAAAATGGACTAAAATGATAAGTAACACAATCAAGACAAGAACACAGTCAAGACAAGAACACAGTCAAGACAAGAACACAGTCAAGACGAACTCCAGAAAAATGTAAGAATAGCATTATTTAATATCTGCACAACTGTATTTTTTTGTTTGTAGTACCATATTTTAAAAAAAAAATATACATAATATATTGCAGTGATGTTGCATCCCATGAAAATATTCTTTCATGAAAATATTGAATGCTGAATAGGTTTTTGTATCGTATGCCACAAAAGCTCCTTTGCATTTCTTGTGAGATTGAGGAAGGTAGGCATTATTGGTCTACGGCATTTCAAGCACCTTGGTAACTGATGGTAACGTTGGAGACTGTAAGTGCAGTAGATCAAGGATCAACCATGTGCAGTAGATCAAGGATCAAACAAGTATAATAGTCGTATCAAATATAACTTATCAGGTTATACCTTTCATAGAGGAAATATTAAAAAGTAAAGAGAAGCTATTAAGTATAATCAACCAAAATAGCAAAGCTTCCATCTATGAAGTGTACACAAATAAGACCAAGAAATTCCTTAAAGGCATCAGAGTTTTGTTTAAATATGACACTGCAGTACATTTTAAAATGTAGGTAATTTTTTAGCACAAGTAGTTTATTTTTTAGTGTATCTTTTAAAATAGATCTAAAATTAAAATCAAACTTGGATTGAATGAAATGTCATGATTCTGAACTGATATAATCTTACAAGAGATATATTACATTACATCAATTGATCAGTCTTAAAATTATCTTACATGATATATATATGTGTTAAAGTAATGACAAGGTTGTAGGACATGGGTGGGGGATGGGAGGGAGAGAGAGAGGAGAGAAGAGAGAGAGAGGAGAGAAGAGAGAGAGGAGAGAAGAGAGAGAGAGGGGAGAAGAGAAGAGTGAGAGGGGAGAGAGGGGGAAGAGAGGGAAGAGAAGAGAGGGGAGAGAAGAGAGGGAGAAGATAGAAAAGAGAGAGAGAAGAAACAAAAGCTATGGTGGTGGTGTGTCATGCTGAACAACCATAGCAACACCAGAATTTACTTGGCATTGAGAGATTTGTGCCTGGAACAAAACAAAAAAAAGTATTCTTTTAAACTCTTGTCTTACGATAGTCAACAATCTCAACAAATTATTCAATGAAGCATCAAAGATGGCATCTACAGAAGATATGGGGCTGAAATAGCCTCTAAACAAGCCAACTAAACAAGGAGAATAAACCAAGAGAAGAACTAGGATCTTATCATTTCCTTATAATTTATACAATAGTCATCTTGGTGTCTATTTACAGACGTTTATTATATATATACCGGTATTATATATATATATATATATATATTATATGGGTAAAAAACAGCCCCCCCCCCCATAATTCTGCTACATCGCTATAAACACACACATTCTGGGCAGTTGTAGAAAAAAAAATTGAAGAGCCAAGACTAAGACATCTTTTTCATTCAGCAACAGCCCTAAAAACACACATCACTGGAAAGGTTTGAAATGACCTTTATAGAGTTTTCAAATTTTTCTGAACCAAACATGGTTCACAGTGTCAGCCCTTACAGCAACATTCTTTCCTCCTGAATAGAACTATATGAAATAGGACCAAGCATCATTAGAAATGCTGGCAGAACTAGCTTGGCTAATAAGAATAATTGCAAATAAAAAAATTAAACAAAACCAGATGACTTTCATAAGCTAAAATAAATTATTAGTAATATTAGACAACAATTTTGCGCTATCCCCTGAACACTTGTTAAAAATAGATTTAGTTGACAAAGACAATCTTATTTGGGTAATAATTCATTAAAAAAAATATTTAAAAAAATCTTTTGTTTCTCTTTTCTTGATCCAACAAATAAGAACATTCTTCAGTACATTTGAGTATTTTGTAATGCCAATGATGAGTGTTGTAAGCTGATAAACAGTTTCAGCTGAAATGTTCAGCTTTCTTCTGAGTTTGATCAATTGATCAATTTAACATTTCTTAACCTTTTCACAGTCCCAAATTCTTTTTATAATTATCAAGGGAAAAAAAAACAACAACACAATGTGCAATACATGCTTTTGCATAGTAGAAGTAATTGCCGTAAAACACCATTTTCTACTTACAAAGCAAAAACAGTAGAGGCTTACATTAGAGTTAGGGCTTTATGGAGACGTGACTGAACAGAAGGTTAGTTGCAATCAACTAAGAACAGTAAGAGAGTGGCTTTATATTTTTAAACATACTTGTAGGTTTCTATTATACTCCAATGTTAACAGGAACATAGGTCTATGCGCATGTTAAGCTATTCTCAGGATAAAATATTCTTAAAGGCACTTAAGTATAAATATGTTGAAACCCTGGCTCAATAAAATGACATAGAGGTAAGATGGATTTACCAGATACATTTTCTTGCAGTATGGTACATAAATGTCATTAAAGAAAATAGTATGATTATTTCATTAGTAAGTGTTATATAATAAGGTTAGCACTAAGAAATCTTGGTCAAAATTAATTATAATTTAAAAAAATGTTAATAGATAAACAACATGTGTTTGAATTGTACTTGATTTCATGTTGTGGTATTTAGATGTGTTTTAGATACTGAATGTATTCACATTACAGTATTGTCAGTGTACATATTGCTCTAAATCAGCATGAGCTCACATCTTCCTATGGTGCCAGCAGTGTTGATTTAAGTAAGGCATCAACACCAAACATAGGGACACATTGGATTCATTCTGATGTGGCAGAGGTCAACTCTCAAACTGTTAAATCTGGACTAACTTAAGGAAAACTTTACACTGATGCCATCACAATCAGTTTGATAAATGAAGGTTAATTTGAATGATTCACCACTCTAGATCACGTTAGTAAAACGTAACAAGATCTCCACACAGCAGATATTATAAACCTTAAGCATTCTAAAAGTAAAAATTAAATCCCACATAGCACGTGCAAGAAAATTTTTATACATAAAATTTCACAAATTGCATTAAACTTTAACTGTAAGTGTTTTAATTTAAATTTACTAACCTTGACCTTTGTAGATAAATAACAAGCCTTTATAATTTAGAACACAACCATAACAAACAGTTTTAACTGCACTTTGAACTGGACGGCAATAGTTATAGGAAAATAAATGTTATGTAAAAAGAATACAATGTCACCTTTTAAACTCACTAACTCAAGTGCCTCACACGAGATGCATGTCAATAAAATGAAATACATTGTATACAGCAGTAAGGAGAAGAAATTAAAGAAAGATCATAAAACTATTGCTACTGGCGATTGGAAAAATATATATTCAAAATTTCAGTGGGGAAAAAAAAAAAAAATTCAGCAGTTGCACAAATTTAGTGAACACTAATATACATTGAAAACCATGAAATTCATTGACTCAACAATACTTTTACCAAGATAAACGAAAGCTAATGATTGCTTTGAAAATGAAATGAGAGGGGGGGGGGGGGGAAATTTTTAAAATTAAATTCCAAAAAACAAATTTTAGTACTAAAATTTAAAAAAAAAAAAAAAATTCATTTTGTAAATTTGTATGTACATATGTACACATACAAGAAAAATGTAAAAATGAAATGATCCAATACTAAGTGTAGAAGCACTGATGGTTATTAACACAATTAAATGCAGTAGTTATTGCTGAGACACACACAGCATTCCCCAGGTTCAACACATAAGCATTCCTGGACATGTCGTGATGATATACAACATACACAGACATCACTTGTGGGATGGGCGATTTGTCAAGAGGATTTTAGCATATCAAATGGTAGAAACTTTCCCCTAATAATATAAGTCATTAACTAAGGTGAAGAGAACTATGGATTTTAAACTGTACATTTATAATTAAAAGAATAATGACACCTGTGTAAGTCCCTAAATCTTTAGGGAAAGGCTCAGACATGATCACACATTTGTTGGTGCACAGTACCACCCAATTGTGGGTATATCACCATTAGTGTATTAGGTGGTGGGCTGCCTTGGCCAATTATCCTGTTAGTTAAAAATTATTTTAAAAAAAAAAACAAATGGCAAAAGCGATTACTTTATAATCAACATTTGGTATAACAGGGTTTGCTTTTAACATCTGCATGCTATTTTCAAAAAAAAAAAAAAAAAAATTAAATGAAAATTAAAAGAAATTCCTCACAAAGGCCATCTTGTTTTCTCAGCAGTGTGCAATTAAAAAAAAAAAAAAAATGGCAAAAGCGATTAATTTATAATCAACATTTGGTATAAAAGGGTTTGCTTTTAACATCTTCATGCTATTTTCAAAAAAAAAAAAAAAAATTAAATGAAAATTAAAAGAAATTCCTCACAAAGGCCATCTTGTTTTCTCAGCAGTGTGCAATTCATTTGAAGACAATTAAACAAAGAGTTGAACTTTTATGGACTTTTAAAAACCTAATTAACAAATAACATCAGCCTGTTGCTATTAAAACACAGACTGCAATTTTATTTATTCTACAATATACCTGAGAATGAAATTTAACAAAATTGTATATTTTAAGCTAAGCAAGACTGCATGTGAAAGTATTTCCCCCAAAATTCTATAGCCCAATTTTTGGTGCTTTTTGTAAAGGCCAATAGGTAAATATAAAATGGGATTTCTTCAAGTTTAACAAGTAGCCCAACTCAACTCAACGATTCTTGACTAAACATCAAATATGCAGATAATTTATAAATTAAATTTAGGCTGATTTAAAGCCCATTGATTGCATATATAATTAATATAAAGTTTTATAAGAAAAATGAAAATTTGACTACTAAATGATCAGCTCCACTGTTCAAAACAAAAAAAATACACAGCAAATCTAGGGTGAGAGCAGATTCTTCTGACAAGGCACAGAGCTTTGGAAAGTGTGAAACAACAGTGGCATCTCATTGCAAACACAAGTCTTGTCTCAACAGACTTGCTTTACAAAGCTGAATTTAATGAAAGCAACATGAAAACACTAGAAACTCATTCATCTTGACACATCTACAAGTTCTTTCATCTTTGTACACAATAATTAAGGAGTTCTGGATTTGATTAAACCCAAATTTACATTGACCCAATTTAAAACAATAGAATTAGTGGGGTAATAAGGGTACTTTACAATCATTTGTAAAAAAGATAAATATATATCTCAACATGTATGGCTCATCTACTTGCACTTCAAAATATGAATGCCATTTTTTGCCTGTTTTTACAATCAATAATTTTGAAATTGGTCATTTAAACCTCTCACTTGCCAAGAATCACAAAAGTACAATCTTCACAATGTATAAGCCAATAGGAGCATTTATAAAATTGCTTGCGAATCCTTTACAATTGTATATTCATATATACTTTTTATTTACAAAATGTGTAAAATATGTTCCATTTTGGTATATTTAACACAACATGATTAAAATACTTTGTAATACTTAACAGATAGTCTCATGGATGTATACTGCATCTTTAAGTTATTTTGTTGTTGCTAGCTTGCATTTAATAAGGTTAAGTTGTGAGTAAACCAGCCCTTTCAAGAAAAAGTAAAGGAATAAATCACATAGAGCTCCTCACTACTAAATTAGCCTTGATTGTATATTAACATAGTTTATACATTAAAATCATCAATATTTACATCCATTATAACATCTAGTATTTTTGTCATTAAAAGGAAATGGCCACATAACTGCTACATAAAAAGAAAAATCCTGAAATTTTCATTGGAATCTTTAAAAAATTAATAATTTCAATTGAATGCACATTTTATATTAAAAAAAAAAAAAATTTGTTGAATAATCTTGTCAATTTTATCAACATATAATGTTGATACAGATGAATTTATTCAACAAATATATTTGAATCTTTGTACATCTTTTAAAATAAACTTTAAATTTCTATGAATCACAGGACTAAAAAAAAAAAAAAAAAAAAAAGTTTGTAAAACAGCAGAAACAAACATTGTATGATTCTCTTTGTAAAAAGAAATAGCAGCAACAACCCCATTCTAGTTCCTTTCAGTGACCAACAACATAAGCATAACAACTGTAACAGTACAACGCAACTCCATCAGTCCTTGACCAGTTTGTATATGTGGTGCTGTGCTCCGTGNTAAAAAAAACATTAAAATTCTAAGAAACACAAGAAAAAAAAAAAAAAAAAAAAAAAAGTTTGTAAAACAGCAGAAACAAACATTGTATGATTCTCTTTGTAAAAAGAAATAGCAGCAACAACCCCATTCTAGTTCCTTTCAGTGACCAACAACATAAGCATAACAACTGTAACAGTACAACGCAACTCCATCAGTCCTTGACCAGTTTGTATATGTGGTGCTGTGCTCCGTGCTCACTTGTGGAAACTTCAAACACAAATGCTATGCACAGCAGAGTTTCTTGTGTATCACGATTAGTAACAACCTAAAAGAAAAACAAAGGAGATGCTAATTATTTGCTTGCTCTTTTAAAGTTCTATCTGTTTATTCAATATGGTGGGCAAACTTTTTATGCAAAGGGCCACATTGACAAATGTAAAGCTATTGGGAGGCCGCATGTATATTATGTCCAATTTTTACATGTGGATAAACATTTCTCCAAATTAAAATCTGTAAATTCACATTTTAGCATTACATAAAGTCAAGCACTGTTTAAAAAAATAGAAATTAGAATGAACTTTGATCAAAAATGTTAAAGCAATAATAACGGGTACATGAAATTCTGTAAAATTCAACAAAATAACTTAAAAATAAAGCAATTTTTTAGTTCTAAATGCCTTCGAGGGCAGCATAATATCAGTTGCCGGCCGGGCTGCATGGGGCCCACAGTTTGCCCACCCCTGAATTATATAACATTTTAATAAAATGACATTTCAATTAAATTAGTAACAGCCAGAGATTGGACGAATAAAGACTTAAAATAATTGTCTGTTAATATTACCTGTAATATAGTGAAATTTTCTAGAACACTGTTCATCATATACTTCTCGGGTAAGTGTTTAAGTTTATGTATAAAGTTGATCATGTATTCACACATGGGAGAGCGATGAATGCGGTAGATGTAACGACCATTTTCAACTCTAGCATACTCTGTCTAAAGGCAACAAAGTAAACAAGATGTTATGCATTACAAATATGTCCCTTACATACTTTTGACAATATGCCCCCCCCCCCTCATTATTTTAAAATTTCATAACATGTAAACACAATAGACAAGGAGGAGCCAGTGGTTGGCAAATGGCGGCTCATTAGCGACCTAAGTGCGGTTCTGCCAGTCGGTCACAAATCAGTTTTGACTCCGAAAAACATGGTTCTTGAAAAGAAATTAGACGAATTTTAAAAAAAATCGTCTTGCTGCTGATTTTTGGCTCTTTTGACTAATGAGTTTGCCGACCACTGTGCTAAGTTAAAGTAAATAAGGAATGGCAGGTTGACTTTTACTTAGACTTAGACTTAGACTTAGACTTAGACTTAGACTTAGACTTGGACTAAGACTTAGACTTAGACTTAGACTTAGACTTCTTAGACTTAGACTTAGACTTAGACTTAGACTTAGACTTAGACTTAGACTTA
>CAXITT010000040.1:1454002-1468177 GCA_964033795.1 Lymnaea stagnalis
TAATTTGATTGAGTAGCACACACAGGGGGTATAGATATCAAATGGAGGTATAATTTGATTGAGTAGCACACACAGGGGGTATAGATATCAAATGGAGGTATAATTTGATTGAGTAGCACACACAGGGGGTATAGATATCAAATGGAGGTATAATTTGATTGAGTAGCACACACAGGGGGTATAGATATCAAATGTAGGTATACTTTGGTGGCAAAAAAATATTAAGTATAAAGTAGATGCAAACATTTGATTTAGGATTAAGTTGAAACAAAAAAATATCCGAAACAGGAGTAGATTATTTCACAGCACAGATCAAAATCAGTGTGCGCCATTAAAATAAAGGCCCATTCAAATTGACGTCGATAAGATGTCCTACTCGTCCCTACAAGAACACAAAAAATATAATGAAAACAAAAACAATCTCCCCTTAAAGTCGTGTTTTTTTAAATTATATTTTTCATCCACTTGAGAACCAGTGGCAATGCAAAATGTTTGAAACGCACACAAGTTGTGCATCCTAATATTCTCACGGTGTTTTTATGATTGCCTGATGTATACAATTTTAAATCAATAAAAGTATTTTAAAATAACCCCAATAATTGCCATGATTGTTTTAGCAAGAGAAAAGTCAGTGCCGTCGATTCAATGCTCTATCTCTCCAGCATGCGCGTCTGGGTGTGGATGGGTTGCTCTCATTGATGTCAAAAGGCCTAAACCTCTTACATTACTATTTCAATAGAGTTAACACATGCCGCTGTTGCCATGATAACAAGAACAGGGCCTTGAGAGTCGTGGCTTCAATAATTTTATGAATTTTTACAAATGTATCCTCCGGTATATTTTATCGTTCATTGGTAGACTACAAACATTTTCCAAAACAATGTTGACATGGTGGAGTATATGGACGGGAGAAAAAAAAAGAAGGTAATTTTAACCAGTGAATAATATCACCCCTCCACGCCATTTCAGAAGATCGACCAGCACTAATAATTGAGCATTGACCAAGAAGTATCTGCAAGTTATATAACTGTAAAACCTTAAATCCAGACGTGTTTGTAACAGAAAACCAACAAAGTAGGCGGCTGGTTTCTGTGTTTGCCAAGACCTGTATAGGCACATTTCCCTCCCTCCCTCCCCAGGCTACTTAATGGTACTTCCAAGCGCCAGCTTTCAACGCGATATACTGCAACGGAACCAATAGCTGGCGCCCACCGCAATAAAAGAGTGATAATCAATGGAAAAGATGACACTTGTTTTACCACAAAACGAATTTTACAGAGACATCAATAATGTGTAAATAGGACCTGGTGTGTCGTCTTTGTCATGCGGTTTTCAAACTGATCACAGGAGGACATTTTAAAACTTTCTACAAATGTTCCCACGCCTTGATCAGAGGGTTCTTGTTTTTTTTTTTTTTGACACCCCAAAATGTATAAACGGAGAGAGGAAAGTCGCTCCACCTGATGTGAAATCCAGCTAATGTTGCAGTATTACATAAAATATCAGGCTAATGTTGCAGTATTACATAACATTTCAGGCTAATGTTGCAGTATTACATAACATTTCAGGCTAATGTTGCAGTATTACATAACATTTCAGGCTAATGTTGCAGTATTACATAACATTTCAGGCTAATGTTGCAGTATTACACAACATTTCAGGCTAATGTTGCAGTATTACATACCATTTCAGGCTAATGTTGCAGTGTTATCAAACATTTCAGGCTAATGTTGCAGTATTACATAACATTTCAGGCTAATGTTGCAGTATTACCAAACATTTCAGGCTAATGTTGCAGTATTACCAAACATTTCAGGCTAATGTTGCAGTGTTACCAAACATTTCAGGCTAATGTTGCAGTGTTACCAAACATTTCAGGCTAATGTTGCAGTGTTACCAAACATTTCAGGCTAATGTTGCAGTGTTACCAAACATTTCAGGCTAATGTTGCAGTGTTACCAAACATTTCAGGCTAATGTTGCAGTGTTACCAAACATTTCAGGCTAATGTTGCAGTGTTACCAAACATTTCAGTCTAATGTTGCAGTGTTACCAAACATTTCATTCTAATGTTGCAGTGTTACCAAACATTTCAGGCTAATGTTGCAGTGTTACCAAACATTTCAGGCTAATGTTGCAGTGTTACCAAACATTTCAGGCTAATGTTGCAGTGTTACCAAACATTTCAGGCTAATGTTGCAGTGTTACCAAACATTTTCAAAACATCAACCCCGTAAAGTACATAATATCGCATTGCCGATTCAAAAAGTACATACCTTTTTGTGATGATAGGATTGCCCTGAATGTTTTTTTTTTAATTTTATTTTTAGAGACGGTTACGTTATAAAGGCTACACAAGACAGTACAAGTGAAAAAAAAAAAAACTCTGCGTACGCAATGGCACATACCCTTGGGCCCAGTCAACCAAAAACAACTACAAAAAAGCAGTTTCATCATCGTGCAATCCTTACAGAAATCATATTTTAATTCACTTTGAATTGTCCACCACTTCTTTCATGACACTCATTTGTCAACATAAGGGAGTAATATGCAAAGGGGGCGTGATCTATTTCTATCTAGGATATAATTATGTACAGACTCATCTGTATGTTCAACCCCGATGGCACAGGGATAGGGAGTCCCAAAATTAACTTAAATGTACAGCGCCACGTCTCGTGGTTTCTCTGACACAAGTTTGGGTAGCTGAGACCAGCACTGACGATGTGATGACCCCTTCCCTATGTATCATAAGTTATCTGACACAAGTCTGGGTAGCTGAAGCCAACGCTGACCATTTGATGACCACTGCCCAATGTCTCATTGGTTATCTGACACACGTTTGGGTAGCTGAAGCCAACACTGACCATTTGATGACCACTGCCCTATGTCTCATTGTTTCTCCGAAACAACCAACAGTGACACGTTGAGGCCAAGGTCTAAATTGATCTGAACGGACGCCGAAGAATTTCACCGAGAGTATATAACCAAGTCAACAAACCACAGGAGGGTCACTGTCTACCCGCGTAGGTCAATATGTCAGGCGATCAGAAACAAACCAACAAACAACAGGAGGGTCACTGTCTACCCGCGTAGGTCAATATGTCAAGTGATCAGAAACAAACCAACAAACCACAGGAGGGTCACTGTCTACCCGCGTAGGTCAACATGTCAGGTGATGAGAAACAAACCAACAAACCACTGGAGGGTCACTGTCTACCCGCGTAGGTCAATATGTCAAGTGATCAGAAACAAACCAACAAACCACTGGAGGGTTACTGTCTCCCCGCGTAGGTCAATATGTCAGGTGATCAGAAACAAACCAACAAACCACTGGAGGGTCACTGTCTACCCGCGTAGGTCAATATGTCAGGTGATCAGAAACAAACCAACAAACCACAGGAGGGTCACTGTCTACACGCGTAGGTCAATATGTCAGGTGATCAGAAACAAACCAACAAACCACAGGAGGGTCACTGTCTACCCGCGTAGGTCAATATGTCAGGTGATCAGAAACAAACCAACAAACCACAGGAGGGTCACTGTCTACCCGCGTAGGTCAATATGTCAGGTGATCAGAAACAAACCAACAAACCACAGGAGGGTCACTGTCTACCCGCGTAGGTCAATGTGTCAGGTGATCAGAAACAAACCAACAACTCGTATCTCGTTATCGGGTCAGAAAAGCGCGTGTGCGTGTCAAAGTGTGTTTGTGTTCACGTGTGTCCGTTGAACAAATTAACGGACGACCAGTTGCCCAATCCATGAAGATGGGAAGCCATGGTTGTATGGGCTGTAGGTGGTTAATGCGACCGTCAGAGGCTTTAGTCAGCTGTTAAAACTGGTGTACACGCGGAGTATGTTCATTACACAGGCGAGCTATAAAAGTTTCAGAACTAAAACGTATCAACAGTCAATCCTGCCGAGAGTCTCTGACGCCCGCTTTTCTTCCCCTGGAAGGCCCTGGGTTCAATATGAATCAGTTACACACGGCCTTGAAGACTGGCAATACACTAACACATATCTATATATAAATCTATCTAAATATCTTTATTTATCTATACATCTATATCTATCCATCTCTCTCTCTCTCTGTATGAGTATATATATATATATATATATATATATATATATATATATATATATATATATATATATAAAACTCTCTCTNATATATATATATATATATATATATAAAACCAATATTTGGTGCAGTGCGCAAATAGGCCGAGAATTCATTATTTATGAGAGTTGATGTGTTCAGCCAAGGGGGGTGGGGTGGGCGCGCTTGCTTGCTTATACATGACAAATGCGCAAGGAAAAAGGTTGTGTGACAATGACATATACGATAATAGATCAAGAATCGCCAGTAATGCATAATTTGATTTAATATTATTTCACCACAGTGAAGGTGAGAATATGGCTTAAAATGGCAATCATTAAAAAAACAAAACAACTAAGACCATGTTAATAATTATGAAAGAAAAATACACATCCCAGTTGCGAGATTGATCGATAACTTACAGTCAATTTGTGGCAACGATACACCAGCTATTAGGAGCACCGTGAGTCTTCCTTTGCCTAAAGTCACCTAACAGTGATCAAACGAGTACATTTTTCTTCAATACCATCGACACAATCTTAAATATTTTCAGAGGGAGCGGACTCAACCATCAGATAACTTTTGGAACCGGCTCTGGTGGAGTCCATCCGTTAGGGAACCTTTGACCTCACTTATCGCAGCCAGCCTTAAGTGAAGTTGACACAAAGGCTTTACCGTACAAAGATGGACATAAGCTTTTGTTTCGATGGGCTTTCAGCACAGCAAATAATAGGTGCAAAGCGAGTTGAGGTGGACACAATTTTGGCGTGAACTTTAAAAAAAAAAAAAATCAATTCTATATGAGAACTAATCCCGTAAAGATCTTTGCATGTCTTTCTACAGTAGCACCGTGATTTAATCAAACTCACAGTCTTACTCTCAAGCCGACCTCCACAATCACCGGGTGTCAGTGTGTGTCTAGATTTTGTGTCAAAGAAGATTTTTTCGCCCCACCCCCTCCCCACCTATTGATCCGTCCCACTCTACTCCATATAATAACCAAACCAAAATCCTGTTGAAGAAAAAAGTCCCTATGCCTGCCATAAGGTAGGGGACGTGTGTGTAAGAGCGGGTTTAGTGAAGACGAGTTATACATCATTGTATGAACGATCTGTTAATGCATGGGGGGCGGGGCGGCGGCTCTATCTGTTGCCTGTAATGTAAAACAAATAAGGTCTCCCCTCTCCTTTCCACACAAACCACAATGCTTAGTCTAAACTGCACCAAAAATGTTTGTACTGTTTGCAACATACAAGAGGCCAATTTGTTCTAGTACAGGTGGGGGAAGGGGACAGTGAACAACAGAACAATCCCTATTGTGTTTGATGCATAGCCTGTAGTAGAGAAATGGAGGTGGTGGCTACCATGACATAACAGTCTGGCTCATTTATTTCGGGGTGGGGGATTTTCCCTAAAAAGCCCACATTCACTGACATTATCTGTCTTAGAAGTATTAAGTTTTAGTAGTTTCCATAAATAGAAATTATTCAAGTTATTCAACCTCCTCCTCCCCCCCCCCCCCCCCCCCCAAGCTCTACACTCTACTCAAATCATCTAATTACTGAACTTGTCTGTAATTTATATCTATAGAATATGTACAAGAATCAGCCAGTGGCAATGTTAATGAAACCTTGAATGGATCCAAAACAAACCCATAAAACTTTTCAGGACATCTCAAACTAATCAGAGAAGAAAACTCAACTTCAGCCCTACCACACCTGCATAGTCCATACTTTTCTTATTCATATAGCATAATCTCAAAAATAAAAACAATAAAAATGAATTTAAATTAAAACATGAAAGTCAAATATTAAAAACTAAATCTTTCTAAACAAAAATAACCTTAAAACTTAATTATCTTCAGAGCCTATTTTATAGTTAGAAGTAGCAATTATTTCAACAAAGAAATACTTTAAATACTGGTATCAAGACATGTGATGTAACTACTGAAAGTGACAATAGAATTCTGGGATATTTTATCTCTGTCTAATCCCACATAATTAAACCAACAAAGAAGACAAATAAACTTGATGATGTCATTAAGGGCAGGTCAAAGATTCTTTGGACCAAGAGAAACTAAAATAATGGAGGTGGGGGAAAAAATGGAAAGTAAGAAGAAAAAACACAGTAGACCCCACAGATCAAATTTGATTTATTAATAGATCTCAAACTAAACTCATTGGTGGCGTCTTCTTTCAACGTTCGCTTTGGCCCGCTTGTCAAGAGACAAAGAATATTCAATGTCTTTGTGTCTCAGGTAGTTAAGCAGTAATAAAATTTAATAACAGGGTCAGGTTCAGAGCAAACCCTTTCTCAGCAAACCCACCTTATCCTGTTATTAATTATATTTTTTTCCCCTAGCTGACACAATCATTACTAAAGGAGAGCTTTCAATGCAGTCTCAATTTAAAAAGCCCAGGTCAGAAATATAAATGTTTATACCATTTAACCAGGTTGTTTGTATATAGCGTGAAGATCTTGTAAGCAAGAAGATCTTGTAGAGTTTAAAACTAGTTCAAGATATGTACATTTGTTAATTATATAACTGCTAGTATATCAGATGTAACACATCCTTTTGGATATCCTTGTATGGAGAAATAAACCAAAATGCATTACAGTTCAAATGTAAATTATTTTGACTGAGATATGATAGTAGATCAAGTATAAACTTTTAAAATTTAAACATCATTTATTACTTTTTAAAAGAATCTTCGATTAAAAATTAATGCCTATATAAAACAAAACTATTTTCGAGCTGATTTATATTTATTACACATTATTTGCCATAAATAACACTACATCTTGGCACGCTACAAAGAATAATGCAAAGAGGTAAAGATCAATGAAAAAAAGTCCCTCGGGGTCAGCATTAAACATGACTGTTTTAATTAAAGAAATATATTTTATTGTTACTACAGTGTGAAGCTATTTACTTACAACACATGACAATTAAGGATATCCAGTACGTCAATGTGTTACGTACCTTTTAATTTTTAGTGATGTAGTAATAAAAACACATTGCCGATTGTTTATTACTTTTAGCAATAAATAATTTGAATTCAAGAACCACAGAAATAGTACATGTACATCAATACATATTGTCATTTGGTACCAGGTTTTTGTGTGTTTATCTTTAGTAAATTTTTCAACAATAAAAACAAATCTGTTTGTACATAAGTGTTATGACTCACCATACATTTTCCCTTCATCCGATAATATTATTTTACGTCTGCCACATGGTGGGTAAATAGCCAGAGCCTCTTGGAAGCTTTGTTCAATGTCGGGGCTCCATACCCCTTCCGCATCCGAGAGTTCATCTCCCGAGTTTCCTTTTCCCTCACTGCAATTACTTAGAGTGTCATGAGCTCCAGGATTGGGGTTTTCACCCGCAGTGGTACTCCATGCGGATGACATACCTCACTGACAACCTACAAAAAATATATCATAGCATTACAATTTATGTATCTACTATTATAACCCAGATGTCATTATTTTAAGATCAGTATAAAAATAATCAAAATAGATGTCTTGGTAAAATTATTTTAAAAAATAACAAAGTAACATGTTACTCTGCATTTCTGAAAAACAGCACTGCACGCTTACAAAGTGAATGAAGTAACAAATTTTAAAAAAATTAATAATAAAAATAAAAAAAATCGTCTTTGTGTATCAGAAAAAAAAAGAAGATTTATAGGCAGAGGCTTCAAGAACAATAAGGGTGGCTTGCTAAGTTAAAATTGATCAACCAAGGATCCAAGATCGCAAGGTTAAACTCATGAAAAAAATAATTATCACACCCCTGTTCAAATTGTAAGAACAATCTCTTTTTATCACCAACAGAGAACATAACTCACGCTTATAATATTTAATTTTAAGCCTTGAGTGGAACACATCTTTACATCTATAAAGACATTAATTACTTTGAAGAAAAAAATTATTCCTTAGAAAAATTAATAAACTTTAAATTAAAAAAATAATAAAAATATCTACTAGATACACAAATTACAAAGTAGGCAGATTAATTATTGATTTATTGTTTTATTTACATCAAAGAGAGGACAGTGAAAGAAGAATTGCTAAAAAACTTAAGTACCACACTGATCAAGAAAAATGCAAATATACTCCTTGAATCACAATTCAGCTCCTTGAATCATAATTCAGCAGCAAATTGTTAGTACCTATCTTCTTAGTTTCATTAAGAAGAAATTATAGGAATTTTAATCAACAGGACTATCCCAGTTATAGAATATAGTAAAGTAAGTCTAAGTAAGTATATTTTCTGTTTAAAACAGATATTGCTATTAAAGTTAAAGGGTTGAGGCAAGAAAAGTGCAAGCTTAATAATAGATTTAATAGAGCCCATTGCACAGTATGAATATTGTCTTTGACTTAATGGTAAAAATGTAACATTAACTAACTCTTGATAGATCCATCAATAAAAGCAAAACTAAAACCTTCATCATGTGTTCAAACATGCTTAAATATTGAGTTAAATATTAAAAGACTCTATGCAAAGGTACAAAACACTCCACTAGAACTTATTTCTTACATATTATAGTCCAACTTTCTATTATTTATAATTGTAGAAAATAAATTAAATTAATTTAAACCAATCAAGTACTATCATATCAGTTATATCAGATAACCAACTAGTCGCCTGGTCTAAAGATTTTATATTCTAATAAAAACAAACAACAACATTGACATTGTATCAATGATTTAATTAAACTTAAAGGCTGTACTGTACCTAACTGTGTAAGCCTAAGTGAAGTTGCAAAAATAAAAATCAACAATAAGATGTTACTGTTACTAGTGTTACAAGTAAGTAAGTGTAACTATAACTAAGTCAAGTAGTAAGTGTAAGTGTAAGTCATGACTACCCTAGTCCTAGCCTAGTCATAGTTAAAGAAATAGTTAAAAATAGTTCTGATCTCTAGGTCTATAATGTTGCTAACTTATTATTAACTTAATTAACTTTCACTTTTAATTTTAAAAAAAGTAAATACTGCAACTCCACTAACAATGAGCACTGTTATTTACTACTGAACTGTAACTAGTACTACATGATATTTTTATTGCTGAGACATGCAAGACTTTTAATAAATAATAAAGTCATTAAGAAACTAATAAATTATAGCGGGGATGTAATACTAATACCGTAGGTAAATGTATAATAGACATTGGTTTATTTATAAAATTCAAAGCCAAACGTTTTTCAAGTAAGTGATAACAGTGTACGTTTAAAAAAAAAAGACGAAAGTTAAGAAATTTTGCCTAGCCGACCTCTTCTTGCAAACCGGAAAACTAACCTGTGCTTAGCAGCCATATTCAGCACCTTGGTTTTATGTGTAACTAGGTCAGACTTCGATTGCTGCACAAGGTTTCAAGTGTCTCCGCTCATTTGTCAATATAATTAATAACTTAAAAATAATCCATGAAGTTTATCCAACAGTCCTTTGCACCTATGAAAAGCAAGGTGTGATATCCGGAAGTTCGATCTTCAAGAATGACAAGCATTTCAGAGATTCGAACCGCGCAAAAAGCATAGCTGTCATTCCCATGCATATATTTACGGATTTAGTCACAACAAAGTCGAATTAACATATATTCGTTAAAATACTTACGGTTCAAGACCTCCAGAATGTGTTTTTTGTAGTTTTACGTGAGATTTAATAAAATTTAGGAGTTCTGGAACTTCGTTACTGGTATGCTAGGTATGACACAAAGAATCCAGACAACGTAGCTGTATACTGCGCATCACCTTTGCGCAACGGCCAGCCGGACGCGTGATGAGAAAGTTACGGTCGTTTGTAAACAAATGTTTATTTTACAACGCGGCAACTTTATTACACTCTTTTGTTCACTTTTGTACCCAATGTTTTTAAAAAATTGAATGTTTTCAAGAATTTGTCAGCGCTTTAAGTTTTTTAAGAGCAATTTGCCTTGAATTTTTAAATTATTCCTGAAATACTAGCTGTTCCATCCCCCTCCCTCCGATTAGCGTATTTTTTGGTTTCGCGGTGTTTCCAACAGGTCCTTTGATGAGATGACTCACATGCTACTTGCCGACGATCCTACCTCTTGGAAAGCCCAACCAGCCATGGGCGTTGAAAGGTAAAACGTCGAATGGGGTTCAATATCTTTTCATGGAGGAAGTAACTCAAGGAGCATAAAAATAGCGCAAAATTTTTACTATTAATATTAAATAATAATTATATATACAGACCTGTTTACCCTCAAATTTAAAATTGTACAATATCATCACAAAATCGTAAATAGACATTATCTTAATAGTAAAAAAAATAAAAATGCAGTAGATTACCCATTAAAAGCGTACATTGCACGCCAAAATCGTAAGAGTAAACAGGTCTATATATACTAATTCCCCTACTAACTACTATCTACTGATGGAAAAGCATTTGATTACCTAAACCCAAAAGATGCTGTTTATTATTTTTATAATCAAAAATAATTTATAAATGTCAAATAGTAAAGGTTGTATCATTTCAATCGGAACACATTAATTAATGTTCACAATTTGAACTTCATAATTTAAATCTCGCAACAAAACATGGCCACATTAAACCTGAGACACCCCCCCCCTTTTTTTTGTTTGTTTTGTTTTGGTTTGTAGTTAACATCTTAAATTTACCCCCTCCCCCCACACACATTATCTTAAAATACTGAAATGATCTATTAGTGGAGTATATAGAATTCTTTGTAAATAATAATAACAAAAATAGTGTAGGCCTACCTGGTATTTTAAAAAAAAAATGCACCAATGGCTTATTAATAACCCACGAACTGTCCATTGTATCATTCTGTACTGCGCTGTCAATTTAGAGCTTTTTGGGCGCCTTTTAAAAATGTGATTTTTTACATGCAAATACTATAGCTAGACCCCATAAAGTATATATTTATTGAAAGTAGACTGAGTGGGGAATCATACTGGATAACCTACACCTGGACTTATGACCTTCCTGAATTATGTAAATATATAATATATGTTGAATATGTTCGATTAAAATTTTTAAACAATAATGATATAGCCTACACATTGGCTCGATGTCAAGTAGTGTAAGTGCTCAAGATATATTACCACTGCTAACTCTCTGTCGGTTTGACACTAAATTATTATGTATCGGCGAACAGGTTGTTAAATATTGGTTTTATCATTTCACCTCCTAATGTTACTATATTGAGGAAAAGTATTTCATTGTTGGTGTATTATCCTCTCACCCCTCTCCGACAAAAGTTAAACTACGCCCCTGGATGAACAACTGTTCAACATTTGATCAGCTCAGTTAGTTAGCAGTGGGGCAGCTTCAGTTGTGACACTCTGGGCGGTCCTTGATTTCGCCGCCCCTCACTCACGAAAACCACATACGCATACACATCAAACATATTATATAGTACATGCTGTTCGAGGGGGCCGCGCCCCCCACCCCCCTCAAAAAAGGTGCCGCCAGAGCCTAGTCCACGTTTTAATCTATCATATTTGGATTTATCAAATCGGATTAAAAAAGAAATTGGCCCAAATCTTTAATAATTTTTATTTGTTAACCAACCCCAATGAAATCAAGAGGGAAGATATGAAAAATGAAGAGGAAAATGTCATTGACTTTTTTGTGTGACACCAATCTGCACGCCATAAAACTTGTGCTTGGTCATTTATGTTCTCGCTTTGTAATCGGAAACAATAAATATATTTTAAAAAATGAAATTTAGACGAGTCAGAATGACGTCACGTCCGTGGGGTGGGGGAGGCTGCGTACCATTTTGTCGAAATTAGGGGGGAGGGGGCTAATGAGAAACTTGACGTCACATACAAATAATCATAAGATAAGACTTTTTTTTTTTAATGCAGTAATTTTATAAAAGCATAACTGAATATCTGCAGTTATAATTCACAGAGTTCCCGTTTTAAATAAGTTTTCTCATCTCATTAGAAGGCCGGTTGTGGACAGAACATTCCTGGGTCATATTTGAAGAAGGGTTTTGTCAGGAAAAAAAAATTCTCTCTCTCTCTCTCTCTCTCTCTCTCTCTCTATATATATATATATATATATATATATATATATATATATATATGGCTATCAATTGGGGGTGGGGGTAAAAAAAAANCTAGGGTTGGTGTCACCCGGTGCGGTAAACTCATGGTGTCACCCCCCCCCCAAACTTCTATGATTGATTTTTTCTTGTTAAAATAAGTCCACAGTATAGCATCAACCTTGAACTTTTAATAAAGCACGCATTTGGATTGGTTACATTTGTGAAAAATATATATGTGATCGGTTATTCTTTTATGAATCTCGGTTTTTGCGAGCAATGTGTCCCCTGTAAATATGCAATTTTTCAAACGGGTGTCACCCCTAAAATGGTGTCACCCGGTGCGGTCCGCATCCCCCCCCCCGCACCTGCCTCGCTACGCCACTGGATGTAATTATGAATTAGAATCAATGTATTTCCTTATTAATTTTCGTCCTTTCATTGATGACATTCCATCAATCAAATTCAAATAACGGCACACAATTGGGGACCAGCAGTAATACATTTTTTGCCGCACTGTCACATCATTAACTTTTTAAAGACCTCTTAATTGGTAGTACCGGTAGTTATCACCTTACAATTAATGTTAACACAGATTGTGGAACTGCAAAGTTATTACATGTATTGTTTTATGAACTGTCAAATAACACAATCTGAGGGCAGCTTGTTGGTGAGCATATTTGGACTCTACCAAATGAACAATTATCCACTAAGTTTTCTTTAGCTCAGCTCAATGTAAGAACATTTGAAAGATACCTTACACGGAACGCACTGGAAGCTACTAATTTCATAAATAAGCACTTACTCAATCTGTGCTCTAACAAATTCTTTTGATAACACAAACTATTAAAATTGCACTTATTTCTTTTACCATTTTTTGGTCCTATAAAAGGCAATGAACAAAAGTGAAGCATACTTGTTTCATGTCTTTATTCTATATTAATTTATATAATAGATATGTACACAAATAAGCACAGTTGAATGAAGAGGGGTGGAGTAGGATATCACACTATGAACACAAAGATTGATTTAAAAGATGGGACAGTACTACACAATTTCATTATGCTATGACTATTATTCACTTCAGAAAGTAACAACAAAAAATAAAAAAAATACTGGTACATTATAAATAGAAACAGCAATAAAAAGCTAGTCAATGGTTGACTGTTACCTTGATAATATAAGATTTCTAACAATGTTCAAGACAAACTTAAATGCAATCAATGGACATAATGCTCATTAATTTTAAGGTAAACTATGACATCATCCTTGAGGCTATTCTATTTGTTCAGTTCAAAACTGAACATGCATTACTGGGCATACATGTGTCACCAAATAATTATAATCACAAAAGATTTAGTTGGAACGAGTAATTGTGCATCATTAAAACCGACATATTTCATATGATCACCAGTTTAAACAAGTTTACCTATCTCTTCTGGTTTCTCTCTTAATACTTAACTTATTTCTACATTTGTTCCTTTGACTAATACAGTATCAGCAATACAAAGACTTGCAAGAATTATATCAACCCAGAATTATTTTTTCTCTTTAAAGTTACAAGTAAAATAAATTGTATAATTAATTGTATATGAATTTATAGTTATAGTAAGGCAAACAGCCCTTGCAACCCATCCCTGTTTATTGTATAACTATTAACCTTTTAATTAAGCTTTAAAATTGTCAGCATACAAGATCTGTCTCCATCCATATGTGCCAAAAAGTAGTTCCATAATAGTAGATATTTATAAAATCCCTAACTATATTAGCACAGCTTTTGTAGGCTTTTTAACTGATGTCAACCAATGCAGAAAGTAAAAAACAAGTATCTTTTCCATGATAAATATGAACTTAATGATTTCTATCCTAGATCTTATAAAAGAAAGAAAAAAAAAAAAAAAGGAAATAGGCTATCAGTACCAGAGAAGCAAATATAACTTTCAGAGCCCAACTATAATGCCCAACACTCTCTACTCACACACGAAACCATTCTAGAGCAGTAGTTTTCAACCATTTTTTTTTTTTTTT
>CAXITT010000040.1:1468563-1488386 GCA_964033795.1 Lymnaea stagnalis
AATTTTTAGGTAAAAAAAAAAAAAAAAAAACAACTTTAAAAAAAGTGTTCTTATATAAATTTTTGCCACACACCAGAAAACCTTTGAGACATACCTGCTAAAAACTACCGTTCTATAGAAAAGACTATTCATGAAACAAAAACTATAAATAATAATAATAAAAGTACAGCATATGAAATATTTCATAAATAGCACCACTATTGCCAGAAAGCAGGTTTATTGCAGTCAAAGCAATACATTTTTGTATAATATATATATATACATATACATTCACAGTATATTAATTAAATGAAGCATGCAAATAAATCTGTAAAAAAAGGCTAGTGTGTAGGGGTACCATCAACTCATCCAGCATGTTTTTATTTCTCTTTCAGATACATCTCCAATAACATAGAGAGGAACATAAACACTTGACAGATCTTTCACAATAATTGACATGAACACATCATAGCATGTTGGTTGTTGTGATTGGGGTGATGTGGGTTCCACCAATGGTTGCCCTTGTCCTGTGACCTGAATACTGACAACATTGTCGCATGTCTTTTTGCAAGGCTATTAACATTTATTTTAAAAAAAAACAAAAAAAAAACCATGTCATGTGCTGACACATGCAGTGGATGGAGAAAACAAAGACATATGGCAGGCTTAATGTGTTAAGTTTATACAAAAAAAATCTATAATGTTAAATTGAAGAATACTAATTTTTGCATGTTTCTTGGGGGTCAGAGCCTTAAGAACAAAATTAGGGTTAGGAAAACATTTTCTTAAAGATAAAAAGATTTAAAAAAAAAAAAAAAAAAAAAAATAACAAAAAAATTTTTTTTTTAATTGAAGAATACTAATTTTTGAATGTTTCTTGGGGGTCAGAACCTTAAGAAAAAAATTAAGGTTAGGAAAACATTTTCTTAAAGATAAAAAGATTTAAAAAAAAAAAAAAAAAGGAAAGTGACTAAAGAATTTTTTTTTTTATGGGTACCTGTAGTGCAAGCTTCACACAGACCTTATGAGTTAAGTGTTGTTACTGAAATCAATATGAAATGATGAAGTTAATGCTATGTTCACATATAATAATTCATAATATAAAATTATAATAAGTGGGTACGGTCATTTCTTGTAGTGGATCAAAAGGTAATCAATGTAATTTGATAACACAGAGATTCCCAAACATTTTGTTTAAAGGCATTCAAATTGTATTGGTTTTATTTCAAGACAGGGTTCGAGCCAGAACACAGACCTAAAAACTACTAAAGTTCTGTTATTGAGACCCATCTAGTTATTACAATGGAACAGCGTAATATAATGCATAAGACGTCCTTTCTATAACGCTAGCAACAAATAGATGGTCTGATTCTGAACCCACATGGGTGGTGTCATTTCAGTGTAAATATTTGATTTATATGAGAAGACAACAGTTTAAAGCCAAATCTTCAAACTTCAAAGTATTCAACAAGAGTGCAACGCTATGCAGCACTCTTAGCCAACTAAGGACTGAAAAAGTGTCTCTTGTTTTGATGTGTGGCTCTTGTAGGTCGGCAACATTTCAGAGCTCAATAACTCCCTACAGGTTTACTTCCAGACTGGCATCCCCCATTTTATTTGGTGATGGATATTTTGTCAACAACTCTCTACAGGTTTACTTCCAGACTGGCATCCCCCATTTTATTTGGTGGTGGATATTTTGTCAACAACTCCCTACAGGTTTACTTCCAGACTGGCATCCCCCATTTTATTTGGTGGTGGATATTTTGTCAACAACTCCCTACAGGTTTACTTCCAGACTGGCATCCCCCATTTTATTTGGTGGTGGATATTTTGTCAACAACTCCCTACAGGTTTACTTCCAGACTGGCATCCCCCATTTTATTTGGTGGTGGATATTTTGTCAACAACTCCCTACAGGTTTACTTCCAGACTGGCATCCCCCATTTTATTTGGTGGTGGATATTTTGTCAACAACTCCCAACAGGTTTACTTCCAGACTGGCATCCCCAATTTTATTTGGTGGTGGATATTTTGTCAACAAGTCCCTACAGGTTTACTTCCAGACTGGCATCCCCCATTTTATTTGGTGGTGGATATTTTGTCAACAAGTCCCTACAGGTTTAATTCCAGACTGGCATCCCCCATTTTATTTGGTTGTGGATATTTTGATATTATTTTTAGGAAGAAATTCTGATTTCTACATTTTTTAAAATTGAAAAACCTACGAATACTTTAAAAATAACTTGACTATTATACTGATTAGCCAAAGAAGAAAATAGCTGTTGGTTGTATTGGGGGAACTTAAAAAATTTATAAAAAAATAATACAACTTTATAGATCATTTATTAAATCCAGAAATTTGTTCCCCATGCTGCAAAACTCTCTGTTATAACTTAACAAGCCAAACTTCTATAAATTGGCAAGAGCTGAGTGAGTGAAAGCCTCCACAGTAAGGACCATCATTACTGGACAGCGATGGCCTGGCTCCCATGGCTAGACTTGTATTTGGTAAAGATGTTGTACAGAACCCTGAGGGTAGATTTCAAATCTTGGTTGACAATGTCTGCAGATGGACAAAAAAAACAAAAATCTATTTTAAACAATCACAGAGGTAGAAATTCATTAATGAGAAGATACATATACAAGAATATATAGCACATAGAAGTTTAGTAAGTAGATTGTTCATTACAAGAATATACACCACTTAGAAGTTTAGTAAGTAGATTGTTCATTACAAGAATATACAGCACATAGAAGTTTAGTAAGTAGATTGCTCATTACAAGAGAGTAAACAAATGTTAAATGTTTTATTGACAATTTAATATGATAGCATTGTCAAAACCAAAGCTTCACACAATGGCATATCTACAACTCATTATAAGATTGGGTGGGTTCAGTTCGGTTCAGCAGTTGTAGGGGTACACACAAACAAAAACAAAAATTGGAGTTCAAATGTATTTGATAAAAAGGAAAGACCAGTGTTTGGCAAATCGCGGGTCACGAGCAGCATGGGGCTCTTCAGCGACCTGAGGGGGGCTCGGCCAGAAATCGATTTTGACTCCGAAAAACATGGTTCTTGAAAAGAAATTTGGCTCTCAAAAGTTTTTAAATTGTCCTGCCGCTGATTTTTGGCTCTTTTGACTAATGGGTTTGCCGACCACTGGCATAGACAAATGATTCTCAAAAATATTAAATCAAGGTCTATCCTATTTTAAAAATACAGTTTCCAAGGTTTGGAATTTAAGTCCTCCCAAACATTAGTTAATCCACCAACCTCCCAAACCTTCAGTTACGCCACCAACCTCCCAAACCTTCAGTTACGCCATCAACCTCCCGAAACTACCATTATACCACCAACCTCCCTTAAACCACCAACCTCCTTTAAAATCACCAACCTCCTTTAAAATCACCAACCTCCTTAACCAACAGTCAATCACACCGCTGGTACCGGTAGTTTGAAAGTTCACGATGAAACCTCAAGACAAAGACGTTTCGTGTGACGTCAAGATAGAAACGACTACGGGGACAACCAATAAAAACCCGTTCATGACGTCAGATGTGTGACTACACCGAGTAAACCGCTCATCCCGAACTAACAGGGGAAATACAGACCCCGGAAAAAAGACAATCTCCAGCAGGGACAGTACATAAACCTGAACAGTGAAGCACCAGTACTTCTTCATCTTTGGTCCTTCTAAACTTAACCGAGTAACAGCGGTCGAGATGAACATAACAAAGCCGTTTGCATGGCGTCTAGGTGCTCTCGGTTTCCCCTGGTCCTACACGCCAGGAATGCCAGTTGGAATGTGAGCACGGCACGATCGGAATTTTCTCCCTTTGCTAGACGCGGTTACTTCCATTGCGCGTGTGGAAGAGCCCGTTTAATAGAAAGTCCGACAAAACGTTCGCAGCCGAGAGAAACGCTGTCTACTTTCCACATCACATGCTGACTGATAATACTTGAACTTATAAAAGTTGACCAGACGTTCGTATGGTAATCTATATATCATCAAAAGATAAACGTACCTATCAGTTAACACATTTTATGTTGCGGATTGTTAACTTTAATAAAAATTGAACTTGACTAATTTTGATAGATGGATAAATGAATAGGCATCCAAACAAGCTACAGCCCCCCCCCCCCTCACCCTACAAACACTGCCCATTTAACAGAACGTTCTAATAAAGGCGTGGCCAACGAGACGCGGTCCTCCCTTTAAGTCTCTGGGCTTGGTAAACAGTTAACACATTTTATGTTGCGGATTGTTAACTTTAATAAAAATTGAACTTTACTAATTTTGATAGATGGATAAATGAATAGGCATCCAAACAAGCTGCAGCCCCCCCCCCCTCACCCTACAAACACTGCCCATTTAACAGAACGTTCTAATAAAGGCGTGGCCAACGAGACGCGGTCCTCCCTTTAAGTCTCTGGGCTTGGTATTTCGAACCCAAGTTCCGGACATTCCCGACGGGTCCCATGGGGATGACGGCCCCCAGATGCTTTCAACATTCCGCAGTGGGCCCGGTCCACCGAGGGCTGTGTTGGTTTAGTACTCTTCATTATCCAGGAGGCCGAGCTTTCACCGGGAGTTTGCACGTGTTTTTAAGTTCAGCTGGTGACTGGTTACGAGTCTGTTCGTCAGTCTGTCCGCTCGCTGAGCCGTTGGTCTTAGCTTCCCCCATTAACTGATGTAAGAGGTCACAGAAGTAGTCAACTGTAACACTTGTCACTTGGAACAGTCACGGGAGAACTAACTTTTGATGAAGTAAGGTAAAACCAGAACATGGTCGTACAGGGGGGGGGGGGGGGGGAGGAGAGAGAGAGAGAAACACACGACGACTTTGATTTCAGATAAAAATAACAAATTGTAAAACAAAATATATTTTTTCCGGCTAAGGGAATTATTTTATTTTAAAATAAGTTTTGAAAAACTAATCAATGAAATAACTAAAAGTTTCAACTTGATTAACCCCAATAGTGCAATCAGCCCCTATTGAACTACAGTTCTCGATATCATTCAAGCATCAGCCTTCAATCTCTCTCCCCCCCCCCTCCACCACTATTTTTTTCTCCCTCCTACATACGTCCAACTTTTGAGAGGGCTTAAAAAACAAAAAAGATATTATGTGTGTTCTCTGGTCTTGATCTGAAACACATCTGAAGACTCTTAAACTAAACCATATTCATGGACCTTTCTTTAGGGACAGATTTCCCTCTCCATAAACACTTGAACACGCACGATTTAAAATGAAACTACCGCTTCATTCAGGGGCAAGCATTTGGGGATGGCTGCGACTATTCGCACCCGGGTACCAGAAGTGAGAGGTTGGGATTAAAAAACCAATTTAAAATATCATTGTTGGATTTGTAAGACAAAATGAGGTATCAAATGAAAGATAATTGAATGGACTATATTTTGGTAAACTTACTTCTTCAGTTTAACTAAAATAAACTACCACAAATGACATCCGGATAGAATTTAGTCTAAATAGACCCGGACACGCAGCGCCGCCATTCGGACCCGGGTCCCTTTAGACTAAAAAAAAAAAAGGTTTCTCCAGTGTTGTTCATTATATTAAATCAATTTAAACTATGACTTATTATTCCCTCGTACATTTGTTTAAAACTTCAATGATTTCTACTCCCAATTCGTACACACCACGTATCTATGTACACACATGGAGGAATCATAGCCAGAGTTACGAGGTTTTTTCTGGCACTGTGGTACGGCGCGTTGATGCCAGTGTTCGCTTGTAAAGAGTGTGTGTGTGAGTGGTATATTTGTGTACCGCCGGGGAGTATTAAAAGGAATAAATAAAATAAAAATCTGACCAGGATTAATGGAGCAACCCGTGGGACAGCTGGGCTCCAGGACAGTGGCGTAGCTAGGGGAGGGGGTCCAAATTCAAAAGTCCCCCGGGCCCCTACTTGAGGGGGGCCCCCAAAGGCGTGACCGAATTTTTTTCAAAAATTAAATAATGTCAAAATGCAGGGGCCCCTAAAGAAGCCAAGCCCCCGGGCCCCCAAATCCCTATCTACGCCACTGCTCCAGGACAGGAAACATCTGGTCATAAGTACGCTGGTAATTAAAAACATGGCCGTGTGCTGGTCAAGAAGGTTATTGAGGAGGCCCCCCCCCCCCCCCAAATTTTTCTTTTCATGTGCGTTAACCCAAATATACATTGAACTTTAACCCTGCTGAATGCAAATTGAAATGTAATGCAGTGGCGTAACAGGGACCCCACAAAAACTTTATGTACAAGGGCCTCCAACCCACCCCCAACAGTTATTTACCTAAAGCAGTAAACGCACTGTAAACCTGATTGTCATAACATCACTTTATTAAGTCTGTTTGATAGTTTAAAGATCAATCAACAACAACACCCCTCAACACTCGACAGCAGGCCTGCAGTACTCAAGTGTAAGACGGGCCGCAATACTTTAGGAAAACTTGTGCGGGCCGTAATACTTTATGAAAAACGATAATGGGAAAATATTAATACAGAATATTTCGTTACTTCGCGGGCCGCCAAGTGGGTGCTGTTGGGCCGTATGCGGCCCGCGGGTCTATGTTGTGCAGGCCTGCTCTACAGTATAAACATAATTTCTTTCTGAGGCACTTCTTCTCTGCACAACTGTTGACAAGTTCCTCAACGTTCAGTTGCTATGCGCGTTCATTTTCTATGCTGAGAATGGCCAAACCAGAAAGTCTATCTTGTAGCATGGTACTGCGTAGATATATATATTTTTTAATGAGTTTAAGCTTTGAGAACGACCTCTCTGCTGTTGTCGAAGTTACTGGTAACGTGAAGAAGAGAAGACATCCTGTGCAGACATCCGGGAGTGTTGTAGCAAAAGAACATTTCATATTATAAAAAAAAAAGTTACACAACTCTTTGATTATGTGTTTATTTTCTTAATTTCTTGTTTGAGAACCATTCTAAAGCTTTGCGGCTGCTTCAAGAATGAATGTGTTATATCATTTGAATGTGGTGTTAGATAAGATAAGATTCTTTTACTGATCCAAACAAATGGAAATGTTTTTTTTTGTGGATGTAATCTGGTGTTTCCCCCTCCTGAAATCAACAACCATTTCCTTTGTTTTTGAGACATTCAGCTGGAGAAAATTTTCATCGCAATTTTTGATAAAGCTTGTAATTAAGTTGCGGTTTAAGCCTTCACTCTCAGATATTAAGCCAACGATGGTGATATCATCAGCAAATTTTAAGATTGGAACAGTGTCGCTAGAGCTCTGAAGATCATTGGTATATATTGTATACAGCAGTGGTTCCCAAACTTTTAAGTTTGGCGGACTGGTGAACAAGTTTTGAAATTTTACCAGGGACCGGCGCATGATTTATTTTTATACTTTTATTTCTATTTGACAATAAATATTTATGTTATGGGGACCGGCAGCGTTAGGCATGCGGACCGGTGAAGGTCCAGGGACCGCCATTTGGGGACCACTGGTATACAGTACGGGGAAGAGAACGCAGCCTTGTGGTGCCATGGTGCTTATTTCTCTGGTTAGAGATAATTGGTCATTACCTTGACATATTGTGGGTCGTTTGTTAAAAAGTTCAGTATCCGAGCTTGAATATTTAATTTGACACCTAACGAGGAACGTTTTTGTTTAATCATTTGAATGCTGGTGTTACAGCATTTGAATAATGGTGTTATGTCATTTGAATGCTGGTGTTATGGCATTTGAATAATGGTGTTACATCATTTGAATAATGGTGTTATAGCATTTAAATAATGGTGTTATAGCATTTGAATAATGGTGTTTTATCATTTTAATGCTGGTGTTGTAGGTTTGTCACCTTTGAGAACATCCCATCGTCGATGGCTGCAGTCAATTCACGATTCTAAAAGATGGAGACTTGCAAGTAAACTAATGTATAGAAAATAAAGTCCCCTTTGCAGCAAGATATAATTTATAACATAATTCATTAGGGTTCCAGAGAAATTAATATGTGAACTTATACTATACAAAAAGCAAAATTTGCGATCTCTAAATTGCAAACACTGCCAGATAAGCTTTTTAAACTGCATTTTGAAAATTTTTAATGGATAATTTACATCTTTGTACGTCACAAAACAGGAAGTTGCCAGGAAGCAGTTTCAGTTATCTGCCAAGAGTACTGAATTCAGTTGATAAGATAGACTAAATATTTCTAGTAGAGTCCCTATCAAACAAGGAAGGTTGCCTTTACTTTTAATCTGTTAATTTATTGTGACTGAAAGACTGTGCTCATTATTATTCTTGATCGGGCCGCGCCCCACAGAGCGTTTGTACCTGCTACCACGGTAAATGCGCCACTGTATTGAAGTCATAAAGTGAAGATCTCTATATTCACTACAGTCACGGTATGAATAGCACTGATTCTGAATGGTAAAAACTGTGTGGGATGTCTCTGAGCGGTGGTCGGCAGCCCGTGGTTCCGGAGCCACGCATGGCTTTACGACAACGTCACATTGTTAATTTTATATGGCGACTTTGGAACTTCAGTTCAACTTCAACCTATTATAGTTTATAATGGATGCATTTGTCAGCGGTACTCCTATGAATGGTAGACTACAATACAGGTTAGATTGCCTTAAATCTCTCTGTAAAGCACGCCGAACGCCCCCGCTAGTAAAAGACCCAAAATATTGGTTACTGGAGGCTCACAAGGATCGAATGCTTACATATGGAGTTCATCAGTACCGGTACAAGACGTTTGTCAAGACTGAACGCAAAGGTAAAACAAAGCAAAACTTGCACATAAATAATAGAGAATTTACATACTTCTCCTTACACCAACCACATCCTCTACACCCACCACTTCTCCCTGCACCCAACAATCCTCCCCGCACCCCACACTCCTTCCTGCACCCACCACTCCTCTCTCCACCCAAAACCCCTCCCCTCACCCACCACTCCTCCCTACACTCACCAACACTCCTCCCCCCACCACCACTCCTCACCCCCACCACCACTTCTCCCTGCACCCACCACTCCTCTCTCCACCCAAAACCCCTCCCCTCACCCCCCACTCCTCCCTACACTCACCCACACTCCTCCCCGCACCCACCACCACTCCTCCCCGCACCCACCACCACTCCTCAAACCCCCCACCACCACTCCTCCTCCCTACACTCACCTTCAGGCCGGGCCTTGGGGCGCTGCAGGCCTGCATCCTCCATGAGCTCAAAGGCAAACTTGACGTTGTGCACCTGGGAAAACATTGAAATCAATCATCAGTTATTTCTGTTGGCGCGGCAGGCTAATGACCGCGTGGATGACACGAGCCTCGCGGGTCAAAGTGCGACCCGTGGCCCAGCTTTACACTTCAACAACATCAGATGAACCAACTCAATTGAATTATACACACCCTTAATGGTACAGAGCCATAATCCGAGCCGCTGACCAAGGTCCGGCTACATGATATCACCTGGTCCGTGGGAGGCATGAATCATAGGACGATGCAATCCACAGTCGGGGGAGGGGGAAAACGACATATTTACTTGGGTTGAAACGGGTGGAGCTTTTTTACACCTGGTCGGAGTCCTGGTATTTTGAGACCATACCCGGCGGGTCCGAGTGTTAAAAAAAAGAGCTGTCTTCTCATTTTCTTTAATGTATTTCACCCAACGGGGAAATTTGAAGAAAAAAAAGTGTGTGTATAGAACCAGTAGCGATAACGAAGGCATCACAGTTGAAGGCCTCAACAAATTAAAAGCTTAATGATATTACCCTTACCGTGCGGTTCTCAAACATTTTAGTGCCGCGACCCCATTAAAAATGTTCCAAATTGTGGCTATCCACAACCAGAATCATACCTTGAAATCGAGAAACAGGTGTTGAGAAGGTGTTGGTACTGGGGGGTGGGAGGAAGCAGTAACACGTGATAAGAAGGGTAGGTGGGGCTCTGCAAGTCAATCTCCAAAACCTTTTTTGATTACTTTACACACCTGGTTACAGTTTTGCGTTAAAGCTGACAACTTTTTAAGTTAAGACAAAAAAAAAAAAAAAAAAAAAAAAAAAAAAAAAAAAAAAAAAAAAAAAAAAAAAAAAAAAAAAAATAAAAAAAAAAAAAACAAAATAATGTAATTGTTTTTCAATGACAAGAAACTTCCACCATATTTCTACCAAGTTAGCTACAGACATTTAGCGAATAAATGATATTTTGATTTGATTTTATGGAGCTGCAGTGTCATCAGGGTGCAGTAACAATAAGAAACTGGTCAGATAACTGTAAATAATATTTACATTTTGAAATGCACATCCAAATAAGGAAAAAATAATAATAAAAAATCAAATTTTACACCCTCTCCAGTCAATTTTTGAAATTCTGAAGTGACCTCTGACGTTTCTTCAGGCGACCCCCGAGGATGTGTGACCCACTTATTTATTCATTCATGTAAAATGTTCAAAAATTATGTTAAACAAAAGATGTACCGGTTCTATATTTCTACCCATTGGGAAGAAACCATAACAGGAAATGAGAATATAGCATGTTTTCCTTTGAAACACCCGGGCCTGGTTACTTTATTGCAGGTCCGGTTATGTGCCGGGTGTGATAATATTCGGAATTTCCGGGTATTCGGGTCATTACCTAGCTCGGCCCTAAAGTGATAACCATTGTTTAGACGGGACTCATTTATAAATGTCATTGGCATTATAATTCGTCAGTAACTCTTATTTAATACTTTATATCGAAGGTTCATTCAAGGGGACTCGAGCGCAATGCCACCTTTTAAGTAAGACTAAATGAAACTCTGACACAAACCGCTAATGCTGCGTGGTCACGTGCTTTACAACATACTGACTTCTGACAATGCATTTTTCTCCTTACAGGCAGTGTTTCTTTCAGATCATGTCCCCCGTGGGTGGGGGGGGGGGCACATTTCAGATTTTCGGGTGGGCGGTGGCCAGGGGCTCGGCTAAGGATGGCAGAGGATGACAAATGTCCCCGGGCGCCAGACTAGCGGGGCGCTAAAATTGGATGTGACTGTATTTAATGGATGAAAGTAAGAGATTTCAGAGTTGAGTAGGGGAATCTGCTCAGTTGGCACCTAACACTATAGCTGCGCCTCTGCAAATTGCGTAGAAAGGGGGCGGATGGGGTGTTCCGACCAGGTGCCACTTTTTTTATTATATGGAGAGGCGGCGTTTTCGGACAATTGCAGATTTTGCATCGTGCAAGGGCAAAAATCTTGGCCAACCCAGGGCGGAACTAAAACTAGCTACGTCACTACGCAGTGTATGTATCAGAACAAAATTGGCGATCAGGGCCAGCTATATTGTCATTTTGATCGGGGGTGGGGGGATTTTTACAAGAGTCCGGGTGGGATTATGGCACCCAGTGCCATTTATAAACTGAATTCTGAATTCCGGTTGTGGCGCCCCCAGGGTGATCGTTTGGCACAAGCTTATATTCAACTTTATGCTGTTACATTGATTTGCGTGAGGGAATGAGGAGCAGAAACGGAGGGTTCGGCTAAAGTGTGGTGTTGGGGAGGGGGGGGGCGGGACGACGACGACCGATTGATTTTCTTCGGATCAATTCAAAATGCAGGAACGCATTTTGGCGCATACCTGAATCCAGTTGTGCATCATTCTACAATTAAAAAGGAGAGCGACGAGAGAGATTCTACTTTGATGAAATGTGCACTATTTGTATGCACCCGTTAAATTCTCAATCGTTGTAACAAAAATTATCATTGTTTAAAAAAGTTTTCATTTAACTCAACATACATGGAATCGAGTACGTTCATAATTATGTTAATAACTATATTTTTTTAAAGCATGATTCCATCACCAAACTTATGGCTAACACCTATTCATGCTTCAAGAAGTTATGCCTTTTTATGATGAAATATAATTTGAGAACAGGTTGCTCCCGTCCGATACTTAGCAAGAACTCAATAAAAAAAATTGTAGATTTTTACATTGATGAAAATGTAGTTTAATAACGCATTATTAAAGTCTTTAAACTTGTGAAGTTGCAAACAACTAAATCAGTAAGATTACCGATATATGCGAACAACGAAAGTGAGACTACGAAGATGCAACGAAAATAATTTGATGGTTGGGGGCTACCACAATATGAGGAACGGTATTACAGGTTCGCGGCATTAGGAAGTTTGAGAACCACTGCTCTAGAGCAGGCCTGAACAACATACGGCCCGCCAGCACCCGCTTTGCGGCCCTCGAAGTAACGAAACTTTCTTTATTCTTATTATTTTCTTAATAGCTTCCCCCCCACCCCGTTCTTATTTTCTTTTGGCCCGCACAAGTCCTGTCCTATTTTCTTTTGGCCCGCACAAGTCCTGTCCTATTTTCTTTTGGCCCGCACAAGTCCTGTCCTATTTTCTTTTGGCCCGCACAAGTCCTGTCCTATTTTCTTTTGGCCAGCACAAGTCCTGTCCTATTTTCTTTTGGCCAGCACAAGTCCTGTCCTATTTTCTTTTGGCCCGCACAAGTCCTGTCCTATTTTCTTTTGGCCCGCACAAGTCCTGTCCTATTTTCTTTTGGCCCGCACAAGTCCTGTCCTATTTTCTTTTGGCCCGCACAAGTCCTGTCCTATTTTCTTTTGGCCCGCACAAGTCCTGTCCTATTTTCTTTTGGCCCGCACAAGTCCTGTCCTATTTTCTTTTGGCCCGCACAAGTCCTGTCCTATTTTCTTTTGGCCCGCACAAGTCCTGTCCTATTTTCTTTTGGCCCGCACAAGTCCTGTCCTATTTTCTTTTGGCCCGCACAAGTCCTGTCCTATTTTCTTTTGGCCCGCACAAGTCCTGTCCTATTTTCTTTTGGCCCGCACAAGTCCTGTCCTATTTTCTTTTGGCCCGCACAAGTCCTGTCCTATTTTCTTTTGGCCCGCACAAGTCCTGTCCTATTTTCTTTTGGCCCGCACAAGTCCTGTCCTATTTTCTTTTGGCCCGCACAAGTCCTGTCCTATTTTCTTTTGGCCCGCACAAGTCCTGTCCTATTTTCTTTTGGCCCGCACAAGTCCTGTCCTATTTTCTTTTGGCCCGCACAAGTCCTGTCCTATTTTCTTTTGGCCCGCACAAGTCCTGTCCTATTTTCTTTTGGCCCGCACAAGTCCTGTCCTATTTTCTTTTGGCCCGCACAAGTCCTGTCCTATTTTCTTTTGGCCCGCACAAGTCCTGTCCTATTTTCTTTTGGCCCGCACAAGTCCTGTCCTATTTTCTTTTGGCCCGCACAAGTCCTGTCCTATTTTCTTTTGGCCCGCACAAGTCCTGTCCTATTTTCTTTTGGCCCGCACAAGTCCTGTCCTATTTTCTTTTGGCCCGCACAAGTCCTGTCCTATTTTCTTTTGGCCCGCACAAGTCCTGTCCTATTTTCTTTTGGCCCGCACAAGTCCTGTCCTATTTTCTTTTGGCCCGCACAAGTCCTGTCCTATTTTCTTTTGGCCAGCACAAGTCCTGTCCTATTTTCTTTTGGCCCGCACAAGTCCTGTCCTATTTTCTTTTGGCCCGCACAAGTCCTGTCCTATTTTCTTTTGGCCCGCACAAGTCCTGTCCTATTTTCTTTTGGCCCGCACAAGTCCTGTCCTATTTTCTTTTGGCCAGCACAAGTCCTGTCCTATTTTCTTTTGGCCCGCACAAGTCCTGTCCTATTTTCTTTTGGCTCGCACAAGTTTGACATAAAGTAGTACGGCCTGCCTTACATTTTGAGTTGTGCGGGCCTGCTGTGCTGTACAGCATCATTGACGGTCATCTTTCATTTATAGTGCACTTGCAAAAAAAAAATATTTTTTTTTAAAGTAAAAAATATCTAAACCTGTAGCAGAGCTCGTGGATAAAGAAACGATTTCTTGATGACCACAACGCTGTGCAATACTGTATTGGCCGACTGACGTTAAGTGGAGCACTGTTATGTCAGCCCAGAGGAGATTTCAATTAGGCGGTAGTTGGTTAATTGCCCGGTGTGATGACACGAGCCATATTTCAACAGGGCCATCACGTGGGATCTGTCCACAACTCCGCTACGCAGGGAGTACATCTGTCAAGTGCGTCGCTGGTGAAAAGTGTCATTTATCGCTTAAATGGTCAGCAGGCCGATGGGAGGGCACTTACAGCGTATTTTATAATTCATTGCTTTGTCCGGCCAGCAATGGAGACTTCTCGGCTAAATGATGTCATGGTGGTTTCTAAATGAGGGGGGGGGGGGAATCTCAGGAGATCTTCAAAGGGTTATCTTGGGATCATCTCTTAAGAGTTGTTGTTATTCTTAAACTTGTGTGTGTAACAGTCATGCAACAATTTTTTTTAGAGAAACAAAAGAATGGTAGGTCAAACTGACTGGCTCGACCGAAAATTTTGTCACGTGAGGAAACTAGTCTTTTTGGAAAAAAACAGACCTGGGTAAATGTATATATATATATATATATATGCATACGAGGTGACCATTCTTACAGTTTTTATCTGCACAGTACTGGTTCGGGGCATTTGTCCTGATACTGGTGAGTTGTATAACCAGTACCCTTAAAGCAGTGTTTCTCAACCTTCCTAATGCCGCGACCCTTTAACTCAGTTCCTCATGTTGTGGCGACCCCCAACCACAAATTTATTTTCGTAGCTACTTCATAAGTGTAAAGCACATGTGTTTTCAGATGGTCTGAGGCGACCCCTGGGAAAGAGTCGTGCGACCCCCAAGTTGAGAACCGCTGCCTTAAAGGGTACAAAATGAAAAGATCGTGTAGGAACTACGTCAGATATAACTGCTTTAAAAAATTATAATATATATATAATTCCTCCAACTTAATATCACGACAGTGATTTTTGTTTCAAACGAAAGCTTCACAGACAGAAGAGCTCTTCGTGTCCCTAAATGGATTTATTTATTTATTTTTTGACACCAAAGGCACAACTATGTACTGTTTAATTTTTTAAAGTCCTGCTTTATTATTTTATCTTAAATGTCCTGTTTTTTTTTTTAACGTCCGGGTTTTAAATTTGAAAAAAAATTTAAAAAATGGCCATCTTATATCATAACTACTAAGTGCATAACTCCATAAAATCAGAACATATATAAAATTATTTGCTTAAATCTATCGCATCAGTATGAATCATTGGTAAGTGTCATTTAAATGCGTTCAATTGGAGATGTCAGTTGAGTAGCAACACAAACAACTCAAATATGTTTGCACCAAATTCTATTTTGTGAGCACAAGGAGGAAGCCCCATTCTCTAAAATTGGAGGAGTGTTTTTTTGTGGGTTTTTTTTTTTTGGGGGGGGGGGGGGGGGGGGTGTTAAAGCTTTCTTTTACATAATAAACAAATACACAGTTCACTGAACTATCACGTTGAAACTTCAATCAGCCATTAAACTTTTGGCGGAAACAACCCCCCTACGATGTGGACAACATGCTGTAACAAAGGAGGAAGCCCCATTCTCTAAAATTGGAGGAGTGTTTTTTTGTGGGTTTTTTTTTTTGGGGGGGGGGGTGGGGGTGGTGTTAAAGCTTTCTATTACATAATAAACAAATACACAGTTCACTGAACTATCACGTTGAAACTTCAATCAGCCATTAAACTTTTGGCGGAAACAACCCCCATACGATGTGGACAACATGCTGTAACGTTGGGATCTGAAAGGTGTTTGATAAAAACGCTGACACAGGTGGAACTCCTAGAAACCAACAAGCAGGTGCCTGTTGACTAACGCTCGTGATTAACTTAATGTGGTTCCTCCCCCAAAGCGACAAGCGCCCTCGGGCTCCTCTGCCGGCAATTTATGCCACTGACACATGTCAAGCGTGCTGTTGACACTGCTCTTGTAAGATAAGTGTCAGGGGAAGTCATAGGCGCTGTCCAACGTGTGGCCTATGACCCCTGGCGACAGGCGTGCGAGAAAACATGGACGCGTTCATTAATCAAATGGGGCCAGGCGAGATGTTAGTATTTAGGCGACTCAATTTTGTGTTTTGTTTTGTTTGGTTCTGTTGCACCAGATTGATTTGTCGAATGCATTTCGGATGGGTCGTTCCTAGGTTGTGGTGACAATGGGGTAAGGGTGGAGTCAGCAACCACTATCCGCGATCACATGTGTAGACTGTCCGCGATCACATGTGTAGACTTACCAATGATGAGCTGTCTGCAGTGGCGAAGGAAGGGGGGTGCGGATGGGGCAGCCCGCTCCGGGTGGCACTTTTTTTCCCTTCTTTTTTATGGAGGGGCGGAATTTTCGGCAAACTGCAGAGTTTTTTGTGGAAGGGGCGGGAAAAATCTTGACCCGCCTCGGGTGGCACTTACCCTAACTACGCCACTGGCTGGCTCTTAATGGTTTCTTCTCTCTATAGCTTTATTTAGTGCAAGTCTCATGAAGTGCAGCGACGGCCAGTAACCAGCCACTAGCTAAAGGCTTCACAACCTGCAGACTGTAAGTCACCAACCCTCTCAGTGGTAGCCCGTGACAAGGTGCCAGAAGGTCCGTGGGCTGCATTCCCAAAACGCATTTTAATTTAATAATATACTGAACACTGGACACATTTCAGTCAAATTAATTCAAAGACTTACATTTAAAGCTAGTCATAGCCCGCTTTCGGAATTCCCATTGCAAGATACCCTCTGAGCTCCTATTGTTTTCGACCGTCAAAAATGAAGGAAAGGCATGCATGAAGTTGTCAGAGGCCCTCCCCATCTCAGCCCCGCGCCCCAAGCCATTCCCGCGCCCCAAGCCATTCGCGCGCCCCAAGCCATTCGCGCGCCCCAAGCCATTCCCGCGCCCCAAGCCATTCCCGCTGCAGCCCACCCGGTCCAACTGGCAGCTTATAATAACAGCGTTGCGTTCGGACCTCACCGGAGTAATCGATGTCATTAGTTGGTCATATTTCTTGAGGAGGAATTTAAGAAACTGTTTCCAGGGTGATTTAAGAGAAAAGGTTGTCAGCGCTGCTGCAGTCAGAAATCTATGACATCAGGCATTTTTGGCACTTCATTGCTGGTTGTCTCGCATGGCCAATGTAGAACGACATCACTAATGTCAAAACATGAGAGTGTCAGATGGTGAAACCCACAGTGTAGATATACCGTATCATTCTCGCAAGTGAGGTGGGTGTCAAAATTCAGACGACACGTTCCATCTTTAATGGACGAACTGAGAGTTTAAAAGACCAATATGGAGCTTTGCAAATGAGGAGATGAATAGTTTTTTTGGTTGTATTTTCTGAAATTATGCCTTCTTTTTTAAAAAAATGATATTATGCACGGTATGGCAAATTTATTTCATTGTTTCATTTGCCGGCCATAGTGAAAAGTTATGCTTAACGGTTATTGTGAAAAGCTATGCTTAGACCACCATGGTGAAATGCTATGCTTAACCCGTTATTGTGAAAAGCTATGCTTAGACCGCCATGGTGAAAAGCTATGCTTAACCCGTTATTGTGAACAGCTATGCTTAGCCCGTCATGATGATAAGCTATGCTTATCCCGGCAAGGTGAAAAGCTAGACTTATCAAGGCTTGGTGAAAAGCTATGTAGAGTGCTGGATTTTTTTCTGTGTGTGGCACTATTTTTAAAATAAGATCCCTGTATTTTTTAAATATTTTTTTTTTGTTCGCCTTATATGTCATTCTTCTCAATGCATGCTTAACAGTCAAGTTGATGTATATCCTCTACATCTGGCCTGCACAACTCAAAATGTAAGACGGGCCGTAATACTTCATGAAAAACTTGTGCGGGCCGAAAGAAAAGCTATTAAGAAAATAATAATAATAATAAAGAATATTTCATTACTTACGAAATGAATTTTAAGTGACACATTGAATCATAAATTTATTGATTATTTAAAAATGAAAAGAAAATATTTATATTATTTTTCTGTTTACATACCTTTCGTAATATTATAAATCAATAATCTAGGGTATATTATTTTTAATTAATAATATTATGAATTTCCCCCAAAGTCTTCGCGGGCCGCAAAGCGGGTGCTGGCGGGCCGTATGTTGTGCATGGCCTGCTCTAGATGAAACAAGCAATGTAGACTTCGGGTGTAGAACATCAGTTCAAACTTCAAGAAAACACATTTCGCCAAACAGTTGACACAGACTTTTGGGTTAGCAGATGGAGATTTCACCAACGATAAAAATAGCGTTGACATCATTGCAGAGCAAAACAACAAAGACACACACGCACCGCAATGTTTTGATACCGGGTACAAACGCCAACGACACGTGTGGACACATTTCAACAACAATTATTAAGTTTAAAAAAAACTAAACTTCTTAAGTAAATGATTGCGCCTTTTCTGTTGTGCAAGTCAAGTGGGCCAACGTGGCAAACATTTAGACCAGTTTCTGCCTTGGGAAAAATACTGACATCGGGTTCCTCACACGGAGGCGCCATCTTGGCATTGAATTGCCCAGTTTTCCTTGAAAGACATTCACGAATTGCACACAGTGAGCGCTATCAAACCTGTCCTGCCCCCCCACCCCCCCCCATCTAGACTGTCTAACAAATGTTGGTGCTGCATTACTATTGGTGTGGGTGTGTGGGAGGGGGAGCGGGCTCGCAAATAAGCGTATATCCTTTATGTAGCGAGATATTGCGGAAGCCTCATACAAGAAACACAACGGTGCGATATAATGTCGTTACAGTTAGTCACGGAGCCATTAGTCATTTAGTCCCGTCTCTGCTTGAGGCTGAAGATTTAAGAAAAACAACAGCACGACTTGACTTTAATGTATGATAAGTCAATGTTCATTGGGGGGGGGGGAGTGTGGAGGGGGCGGTACGCCCCGGGCGGAAACGTATTCCTCTATATTGAGGCGCAGCCTTTTCGTTAGCGGCATCGTTTTTTTTCGTGAAAGGGGACGGCAAAATCTCGGCCCACCCCGGGTGGCACTAACCGTAGCTCCGCCACTGCCACTCCGACAACTGTGATAGGCGTGAGGATATTGGATAAATAAATCAGAAAGCCACTGAAAGTCTAAATAAAAGTTTACAGCAGAGAGAGAAAGAGAGGGGAAAGGAGAGAAAGAGAGAGAGAGAAAGAAAGAGAGAGAGAGAGAGGGTGACTGAGAGAAAGAGGGAAGGAGGGAGAGAGAGAGAGAGAAAGAGAGAGTGAGAGAGAGAAAGGGTGACAGAGAGAGGGTGACTGAGAGAAAGAGGGAAGGAGGGAGAGAGAGAGAGAGAGAAAGAGAGAGTGAGAGAGAGAAAGGGTGACAGAGAGAGGGTGACTGAGAGAAAGAGGGAAGGAGGGAGAGAGAGAAGAGAGAGAGAAAGAGAGAGAGAGAAAGAGATAGAGAGAGAAAGGGTGACAGAGAGAGGGTGACTGAAAGAGGGAAGGAGGGAGAGAGAGGGAAAAAGAGAGAAAGAGAGATCTCGTCGTTATATGTGATAGATAAAAGAAATGAAGTTAAACGATGACCTGTTAAAGTGGGACGGGAGAGAAGTTTTCCATTAAGCATAGTCAGTCCTCAAGGGAGATGGTTAGTGTAGTGTCCAACTTGTTGGGAGTAACAAGCGACAAGTGTTAACGTTAGACGTTCTTACAAATAATACAAGTACGTGTTGACATCATAATGAGAAGAGTTTTGGTATGTAAATAAATACATCTCAATGTTTAAAAAATATAATTGTACTATTATTTGTTTGAATACAAGCGATTCCTCTCTCTCTCTCTCTCTTCCCCCCCCCCCCCTTTTTTTTTTCCCCTCTATTTTTCCCAACTGAAAGAAACCGTTAACGTGAAGGCATCGGGAAGTCGAACGTTTCGGAAATAATCTAAGTTTAGAATTGGTGTAGTCACAGAAAGACGCTCAGAGACAGGGGCGGTTGATAAGTGGAACATGGTGGTGGGGGTATGGGGAGTGGGGGGGGGGGG
>CAXITT010000040.1:1491048-1518402 GCA_964033795.1 Lymnaea stagnalis
GCACAAGAGACAGCAGTGGCGTATTTGGTGGCAGCACAAGAGACAGCAGTGGCGTATTTGGTGGCAGCACAAGAGACAGCAGTGGCGTATTTGGTGGCAGCACAAGAGACAGCAGTGGCGTATTTGGTGGCAACGTTAGGGGTGCTGGCACGTTCACTTCAAGTCATTCACTGACTGCGATTAACGATTAACGGGGAAATGCTCTCAACTTATATAAAAGCCATGACAACACAGCAATGTTCGTGAATCCATAGTGGCCAAAAAATTATGATTGACACGTCAACAGTCGATAAGGCCAGTTGTCAGTGGAGTTCAATGTTCAGTGCAAATATCAAGGGAGATAACGTTCAGGTTAAAATCGGTGGAAAGCAATCCTCTTTCCGTTCACCGTCCTCTAGAGGCAATAAAATCAAGTCTTTAAGCGTTTTCCAGTATAAATCAAATTATTATTATGCTCTATTCTTAAACGGTTCAGATATGTTAAACTCAATACGTTAACTGTAACAAGGCTCGCCACATACAATGCTCTGGTTTTAGTCACATGAAATTGTACAAATTTACTGGGTTAAACAAAAATGAAGATGAAAAAAAAAGGTTGCACACCCAGCATTTAAACAAAAATGACGTAACCTATAAACAACATTGATTTAAAATCTCTGCTAAAATATTTCCATTACCAAGAGTGCTCAAAAATTAAATTAAATTATTCCCCCCCCCCCCTTGAAATGGCAGCATGCAGTGCACCAAAGAATTACATCAATGTGGGTTTTTTTGTTTTTTTTTGTTAACAGCACAACCCTTCAAATGTCAGACCATTTACATACAAGGCTGTGGGGCAGAGGGGTGAATGCCCCAAGAATGCAGACAATAGTTCCAAGTGCTGGGGTCCTCCGGAGTCAGTGTGCATACCTTACAAAAAATTAAAAAAAATAATACCCCCCCCCCCTTGAAATGGCAGCATGCAGTGCACCAAAGAATTACATCAATGTGGGTTTTTTTGTTTTTTTTTGTTAACAGCACAACCCTTCAAATGTCAGACCATTGACATACAAGGCTGTGGGGCAGAGAGGTGAATGCCCCAAGAATGCAGACAATAGTTCCAAGTGCTGGGGGTCCTCCGGATTCAGTGTGCATACCTTTCACTTAGGTACACCAAACATAAGGGTTAAAACAACACAGCCTCTTTGTTGACAAACTGTGCCATGCAAACTTACAAACAGAACTAAGACTTGAGCCCTGATGAGAAAATTAATTAAGTTTTGTTTTCTCGACAAAATACCTCTCATAAATAGGAGCTTATAATTACCTTTAAATATTTTCCTTTTTTTTTTGGTGTCCTTCCCCACACAGAGACATGACACAAAAGAGTCTAAACATGAGCCTCATATTGAAAAGAGTTTACACAGACCAATTTGGAGCAACTACCACACATTTGATCTTACAGGTCAAGGTCTACTTAATACTGCAGTAAGTGAACAGTTCAGCAAAGGGATCCATCACCATGCAGCCGAGTTGTTTATCTTATGGTTTATGACGCTATTGGACAAGTGTTAATTTAAAACATTGGCTGCAGGTCCCCTGGAATGGGGTCAATATTGAGATGGATCAACATTAAACTTAGTTACTTAAGTGACCCTTCTAAACATATTTCTTTTAATACTCTAAAACAGTGGTCCCCAAATGGCGGTCCGTGGACCTTAACCGGCCCGCATGCCTAACGCTGCCGGTCCCCATAACATAAATATTTATAGTCAAAGACAAATAAAGTATAAAAATAAATCACGCACCGGTCCCTGGTAAAATTTCAAAACTTGTTCACCGGTCCGCCAAACTTAAAAGTTTGGGAACCACTGCTCTAAAAGATGGACCCATCAATAAAAGGGAGAATTAAACAACCCCAAAAAACACTGTTTTTCGTATACATCTTTTATAAAATGAAATATCCAGCAATGGGAGGGGGGGGGGGGGTGGGGCGCGGGCTGAAAATTTGACATAACATGCTTAAAGTAACACACTTTACAAGATTCCCAATTAGTGATCCCCAGCTTGGAACCGAACATTTTTTTAAATGCCCCTGAACTATATAAAAAATCTGATGTCCCACCCGCTTTTAAAATACAGATTTATTCTACAAAATATTTCAGAAAAACTAAAGTAAATATTACACACCAAGCGCACTTGAGATATAATTCTTTTAAAAGAATCTCATTTAGTGCAGTTTTCGGGAATTTCTTTTTAATTGCTAAAATATTTCCTTCATTTTCACCTTGAAAAAAACCCTGACTTTTGGGGTTGGGCTGAAAATTTAAAAGAATGTGTTGTTATCGGTAATGAGTATATGTGCCAAGTTTTAACTTGATAGCTTGACGGAAAGTGGGTGAATTAGCCGTCCAAAGATTTTGCCAGCCACCCAGCCAAGAACAAAAGCCTTAATATAAAGGATTTAAAAAGGACAGAATTTATGAAAAAAATTACTATTGATAGAAATAGATGCTAGGGAAAATTGGTGAAATCATTCATCAGTCTATTTTTAACCCTTCTATTTTTAAGAGATCTATAGTAAGTGTTGACATTTTTATTCCAGCGTCTTTACATGGAAAGAAAAATAACGGCACACCCTTAAGGCCAAGGGTCCTCAAAATATTTAAACAAGTGTCCCGATCTGGCCAGAGGGCCATAGTTTGAGGACCCCTAATCTAGGTATTATGACGGGAGAATGTACCATAAACTCAAAAAGGAGCTCAGAATGTTTCTGTTCAATTTTAATTTTTATTTTAAGAAATGAAACTTAATTTCTTTCCAGATAAATTTTTTTTAAAAGGATTAAAATCAAATAAACCACATTAGAATGAATTCAAACTAAAAATATTTTTTTTGTAAAGCCATTAAATTAAATCCAAAAGAGAAAAGTAATAAGCTTAAAGAAACCCAACAAAATTTTAACAATATGTTTTAATGTTATCCAGCAAACAGTGCTTGATTAAAATATTTCTAAAAAGACATTTTATTGACATATTACACATGTTATACCACAGGTGTGGCATAAAAATTGATAGATAAAAAAGACAAATGTCATGTAATAAATGACTATGAAAAGGGGAAAACATGACTATGACAAGGGGCAATACATGACTAAGACTAGGGGTAATACATAACTAAGACACTTACCCTGTGTTCAAATGTAGTGGGTGTAACATGAAACTGGTAGAGTGGAGTGAAGTAGCCCTCCAACAGGCCCATCATCATGATCAGGAACACCCCATCATGAAACTAGAGAGATCAGAAAAAAAAATGTATACTGAAGCTCAATACTGTTTGCCGGATGCAGCATGCCACTTTATTTCCTGTACTAAATATTAAATTCATATTGATTGTATGCCTTTTAGATTGTGAGAGATACCTCAATAAAAAAAATTGAGAACCTTTAGTGTCCATTAAAGCCCTGAGTTACACTCAACTTCAATAAAATTATTTACTTTTTAGAAAAACGGTCACTGTAACTAAAAATTTATCATGGTTTCCCTCCTCTCCCACTCTCCCTGACCTCCAATGCCTGTTCCTAAATTCCTAAGCCTCCCCTTTAAGATGCTCTTCATATTAGTCACATTCACTCATTGATCAATGTTTGGTACAAGAAAATTTGTTAATTAAAACTTTAAAAAGAAATCAAGAAAAAAATAGATGAAACGTCCAAAAAGGTACAATTAACAAAATTTATTAGATGCAAAGATTGCAAAGCTTTCAAAACAATTTTCATAAAATCTAAAATTTTGTCAGTAGATAAGAATACTTCTTGTGAGTCTTGAAATTCCAACTTTTATTTTCCCCAGTACCTGTAGTATGCCTTCAGTGTTAAGTAATATTAAAAGCTTTCACAAAGACAGGAAGATAAATCTAGACATTTTGATAAGGAAAAAGTGAAGTCACATTTAAAAATTGTTATAAATCTTTTAAAATAAACTTGGTAAGCAAAAAAAAAAAAAGTCTCCAAGGGGCTTAACTCACCTGGTTGTCCAGATCAGTGACTTCCAAGTTAAGTCTCATTAAATGTTTGTTGACAAATGTCAGAAGTGTCTATGGGAGAATTAACCACAACAAAAACTCAGCTCTTCATAATTATTCTTTTATAATGTAACATACAATGCAATATGATGAAAGTTTTAACTGTGTCCCAATTGCATCAACTGAAAGCCTTAACTATGCTGAAATGGCTGCATATGTTGAGGAAAAAATCTTTACTTTGTAATGGCAGCAACATTCCCCATTTTCAAAAGCTCTTCACAATTTAGACAACATATATTTATCTTAAAGGCTGGTAAAAATTAAGCGTTCAAACAGTTCATAATTTTTTCAAGATTAACGGGGAAATGCGCTCAACTCTATATAAGCCATGACAACACAGCGATGTTCATGAATCCAAAGTGGCCAAAAATTTTAGACAACATATTTATCTTAAAGGCTGGTAAAAATTAAGCATTCAAACAGTTCATAATTTTTTTCAAGATTTTTCCCCCACTTACTTTCTTGACCACATTCAGCTTATCGGGAGCATGGTCAAACAAAGTGTCAAAGGCATCTCTCTCTCCCCTTCCATCTACATCACTAGAGAGAGAGAGGAAATAATTTATTTATAAAGATCAACAGTATTGGGAAAAAATGGAAAAATCAATTTTAAAAAGTTGATAATTTTTGTTCAACAACCCCCCGCCCCCAAAATTATTTTTTAAATAATAGGTGAGCTTCAGTGTATATAATTAGTTGGGATTTAACAGGATTCATAAGGACTACAAATCAGAGGCGTAGCAAGAGAATTTGGTGCCTGGGGACAATATTCATTTTTACATCTCCCCTCAACTCTGAAGCCCATTATCTTCATCAATAAAATACCATCAAAGCCCAATTTGGAGCCCCACAATGGTCTTGCAACCTGGAGACCTTTGTCCCCCTGCACCCTGCCCCAGCTATGCTTCTTGTATATATTCATTTGTATTACATTAGCTTAAAATAATTTTATAACATTTATCATGGAAACTTGTGAATAACAACCCCAATTTGTATGATGCCATCTATTAATTTGAAACACACACAGAGCAGAAGGCAATATTAAAATTTAAAAAATGGATCACTTTGTCTTACTCTTAGACTGGAATCTAAATTAATAAACGTTTTAATGTCTGGTGATAATCCTGAAATAATGTGAATAATTTCCTCTAGATTCTGAGCCAGAAAATGCCACCACTGCACAACAGGTCCACCACAATGAGAAGATAATGATGTCTGGTACACTTACATCACTCCAAAAAGTAATAAGAGGCCAAAATCTTTAAAATTTAAACTAACTAATCTAATTATAGGCACTTCTTTATAGAAATTAGTGAAAGGAAGCTTTAAAAAAAATATTACTCACTCCCAATTAGTAGTAATTTCTTCAGGCACATATCTTGTTTGAAGTATATTTTCCACTTTCTGTAAAAATAAAAAATAAAATTTAGCTATAATAATTTGGAGGGCAAAACTTATCTATTTATTTTTAAAAAAGCAACAACCAATTTCTGCCAAAAGATCTTTTCAACTCACTTAATAAAAATAATTTTTTCTGTTCACATTATTCAAGTCAAAATAAATAAATACCTGTATGACAATCAATGTGACAACCACATTATCAGGCATACGAATAGGGGCATGGAAGTGTCTGGCTAAGGCAACTAGAAGGTGCAGAATTGCAACAAGGTTTTTAGAGTGAACACCTGTAGTAGAAATACACCAAAGGCTTATTAAAATAAGTTATATGGATAAACAAATTCAAAATCATACAACATAAGAAATACAAATTGACAGATTATACCGTTTCTGATCCTAAAATATATATATATAAAAAAAAATCACTATAGCTACATTGATGACTAGACATAACCCTTTACTTGATGGGAACATAATTTAATAGCCTTATATGGGGGTACAACCCCAATTCCTCAGTGACCACTGTTAATGGTTCACTATTCTTCACCACAAGTTAACATCATCAATGAGACAAAATGAAGCCTTTCGTTTCAATGTTGCCCTTTGGAACTGAAGTTTGTAGCATTTGAATCTACAGCTATGAGTGACGTGCAGTATAATATCTAAATGACATTATTTAGTAAGAAACATGCTCTATAAATAAACTCAACACAATGACAGCACAAGTATTTGTAACAGAGATGATAACTACCAACTTGCTCTATTGCATACCATGAAATAAATTAAAAGCACCAAATTCAATTAAGTTTTTAAACTGATTATTTGTTGGATATTAGACTCATAGTTATTTGAAAAGAAAAGCTGCCAATAATATACTTTCTAATTTAGGTCTGATATAAAATATAATATAAAGGTAAACATTATTACTTTTTAAAATTGTTGACTACATATTTCCTGAAAAAAAAAGACAAGATCTTTGGTGGTTAAAGCCAAGCTTTATTTTAAACATATTGAGATTCTCACTATCAACACTCCATTTCTGTTGACTCCAGACTGGTGAAACACCCAAAATGTGATTGATGTAGTCAAGGACAACTCTGAGTTTCTGCTTTTGTCCAATCTCAGACTGAGTTACCTCTCGTGCCTCTACTCTGACTTTGCATAGTTTTTCTGCCAAGACAACAATTTTAATCAATGAATTGGATGTACAAAATATAAAAATACGTTACTGACAGTAATTAATGGTATTATTCAACAGCCAAAAATTTTTTAAGCAAATATATCAGAGGTGCTGCATTCATTTTTATATGAAACATAAAGCTCACCTATTAACTTCTGTAATATCTGTCCATCAAACAGATCTTCTTCTATGTCTTTGACAATGATTCGATGATCAGCAAGCTCATCATTGATCCACTCCAACAACACCTGACAGTGACATTAGAGATAATTCTATATAAAAATCAAGAATACTGCATCTTTCTATTTGAGACTAACCATACTTATTAAAGACACATTGCTGCAAAATTAAAAGCAAAGAACTGCATTTAGCTTCTATATTTAAAGTAAAAAACTCATGATTAATTTTAAATTTCAGAAATAAACTGAAATAAGATTCTATTACCAAGGTTACTTAGTCAATAAAAATGATATTATAAAAAAATAATACATTTTATTTTACCTTTATTAGTTCAATCAATTTAGGATTTTCCCTGGAGGTGGGCTCTATCATTGATCGCTCTTCATTATCAGCTAAAAATATGATAGAGAGTAAAAAATGCTAATAAACAAGATATCTGATGAGCTATACTATTAAATTCTCAGAGGAAGACACCCCGACCAAAGATGTCAAGAACAAGCGCTTCTGGAGCTATGTGAAACACCAAAAGTCCTCAAACGCTGGAGTTTCCCCCTTGAGGTGGGATGGCCAATTGACATCTGACCCAAAAGCACAGGCGGAGATACTCAATCAGCAGTTCCAGTCGGTCTTTGGTGACGGTAGAGAGTACTCTGAGACTGAGTTCCTTCTGAAGACCAAAATGATGAACAGAGCCTATCCTATCATGGGAGATATCCAGATATCAGAACAAGGTGTGTTTGCCCTCCTCAATACCATTAACCCTTACAAAGCATGTGGTCCTGACAACATTAAACCACGAGTGCTCAAAGAATTAGCCAAAGAAATCGCTCCTGCACTGACAATCCTCTTCCAATCGTCACTATGCACAGGAAATGTTCCAGCAGACTGGAGAACAGCGCATGTCACTCCAATTTACAAGAAAGGGGAGCATTCCGACCCTGCCAACTATCGTCCGATATCCCTCACTAGCGTCGTCTGCAAACTGTTGGAGCACATAATCGTAAGCTCTGTCATGAAGCATCTTGAAAGCCAAAATATACTCAATGACTGTCAACATGGCTTCCGAGTCAATAGGTCATGTGAGACCCAGCTTCTCGAATTTGTAGAAGACTTGATGACCAATCTGGAGAACCACAAGCAGACTGACGTGCTAGTAATGGACTTCGCAAAAGCATTTGACCGGGTGAATCATAGTTTGCTTCTACACAAACTCCAGATATATGGGATTCAAGGCACCACTAAAACATGGATCTCTAGCTTCCTCAGCCACCGACGCCAAGCAGTAGTGGTGGGCGGTACAAGCTCCTCCTTTGTCAATGTGAAGTCAGGGGTCCCCCAGGGATCAGTCCTGGGCCCCTGTTTGTTCCTAGCATACATTAATGACCTACCGGAGAAACTGACATCACAGGCAAGACTGTTTGCAGATGACACAGCAGTGTATAGGACGATCGCCAACAGATCTGACCAGGACCAGCTACAACAGGATCTCAATCTGTTAGCTGAGTGGGAGATGAGCTGGGACATGGAATTTCACCCTGCCAAGTGCCAGACACTATCAATCTCTAGAAGTTGTACTCCTCTACACTACCAATACAAACTGCACGGCCATATTCTTGAGCAAGTTTCCTCCGTAAAGTACCTGGGTGTTACCATTCAAAGAGAGGTCCGATGGGATGAACATATTAACAATGTATGTAACCAAGCAAACAAGACCCTAGGGTTCTTAAGGCGAAATCTAAAGATTGGCAACTCCTGTGTGAAAGAAAGAGCATATAAAGCCTTTATCCGTCCGATTTTAGATTATGCATCTTCAGTCTGGGACCCATTTACCCAGAAGAGCATTGACAGGTTGGAGGCGGTCCAGCGACGAGCAGCACGCTTTGTCCTAAACCGCTACAGGAATACCTCAAGTGTTGGCAGCATGCTAGAAACACTAGGCTGGTCACCATTGGAGAAACGACGACGACAATCCAGGCTCTCCATGATGTACAAGATAAATAATGGGCTGGTCCACTGTTCCAGTATTAAACAGAAACTCGTACCTCTCCCCCATAGACAGCGACGAGGCCATGACAGGCAATTCAGGCTCATACCAGCAAGAAGCCAGTATAGGAGCTGCTCATTCCTGCCCAAGACAATCAGGGACTGGAACAATCTTTCAAAAGGAACGGTTGAGGCGACAACACTAGACACATTTGTGTCTATTGCCTCAAGCCTTCAAACCCCCAGTGCATGATTCCCTCACAAAGTGGCACTGGAAATCTGTGAAATTTCCTCATCAACACCAGGAACAGAAACATTGCAAATCCCATCTACATGCATAGGAGCCAAAATGATCAATAAATTGATCGTGGGCCCTTAAGATATAGAAGAAGAAGAGAAGAAGAATTCTAGAGCTGAAACTACAATAATCAAAATTAAATGTCTTACATGTAAATCACATTCTTTCGTACATTTAAAATAGTGATCTTTTATCAATAAAATATTTATGTAGGAATTTGAAAGATAAATTAATATTGGGTAATTTTAATTTGTCACACAAACCTGGTGTGTTAGCTATTTCTCAAATACAACCTATAATATTGACTTTTGGTTCCTTGGATGTTATTTTTTTCTTCATACATTGACAATTAAATTATAAAAAATTTAATCATTAATTTTCAAATGGACTCACGCAGATTCTAATCCTTAACAGATAAATATGGAAAATGACTTTTAGCAAAGTTTTGAATAATTCTATATAATCCACATAGGGGTGGATTTTACATTAATAGCAAATTAAAGTAATTTTTGTTTATCTCCTCAAAATAGGCGAGTGTGTTATTGTCAAAATTAAGATGATTCATTAGCAAAACGTCTCTAATATAGATAGGCTTTTGTCGAATTACAACTACATCTCAGTTCACAAAGGTGATTTAAACCATTGCAGCAATATACTACCCTTCATAAAATATTCAGCCATAAAATATGACAGCATCAAACTAAGAGTGGCACATATGTGAGTATTCTTTATTTCTTGACAAAATGGCTGTATAGTTGATTTTGAATAAATTTTAGAAATAACCTGCCAATATTTCTTAAGAAAAAAAACAGGAAATTCAACAAAGTTCAAGTGATTCCAGAATTCCTGATGGATATGAGTTCAATAATTAATTAGTAATACTTTTAAAAGAAAACAAAAACACACACAAAAACTTAATTCATGACAAGCTAATAAAAGCTTTTTCTTTACCTAACTGGTAACCTTCAGGACCTATGTCAGGAATGGTTGGGCTAGTGGGAGATTCAATAGCATTCTTTCCTTCTTCCTGTAGCTCTGACACTGAACGAAAAAAACAAAGTGTTACTAACAAATACATTTCTCTTTATAAAATATTCCTTGAGCAATGTAAACTATATTATACATTTAAAAATATATATTTTTCAATATCTGCAAGTTACAGACATTTCTACAAATTGGAAGCTGCCTTTCTGATGTTTTCATATAATATAATATATATATATAAATAATAACATTTTTTTACAACTCTATTGACAGTCTAGAATAAATATATTTGTGTCTTTCCTTTATTTACGAAATTCACATCTCCTTGTTTATTTCTCAAAAACCAATAAGACAATACATTTATTTCGATTACACTTGAAAACAAATTATGATAAAAGTTGATACTGGCCTCTGCACATGCTCTGCTTAACCCTGGGTTTTTTTAATTTTTTTTTTTGTTGAGACCCAAGAATGAATTATCAAAGATAATAAAATCAACAATAATAATTTTGAAATTAAAAAAAAATTATTATGCAGTGCGAGTCAGCCCCTTTTTTGGGGACTGTTAGAATTATTAGTAGCCCATAGTATAACATGGTTAGATGGTTTTCCCAGGGCTCATTGTAAATGTTTAATTTTAATGCACATCCATTGGCAACAATCCATCTCATCCTTGACTGGCCCGAGTGATTTCGTCTAAAATTTATAACTATGCTTACTTAAGACTAAGGTCTGAGGGGCCATCCATAAATGATGCCATACCATTTTTGCCGAGTTTGACACTGGAGGGGGAGGGAGGTGCCATCATCAGAAAATTGTAACACAAATGAGACATTTAGATGTTATGGATGGCCCCTCAGGGCCGAGGGAGCATCATGCTATGCCTTACAGAGTTACAGTACATCATCAAAAGTTTTAAAAGTTTAAGTTGGCTATAGGCCTAAACTTATAACTAGGCCTATAAGTTATACTTTTTATATACAAGGCCTAATTTGCTATGGTGATTTCCAAACACTTCGGTCCCATATTCAAAACACTAGAATGTAACAAATGAGCAGTTAGTTTGACAGTTCAAAAATCTTTTACCAAGAACATGGTGAAATGTGATAATTGGCACTAACAACATCAAGTAATGCCCAAAAACATGTTCTTTGTGGCTAAAGTGCCACTGAAAAGCACACAGGCAGCTTGGAAACAGTCCAAGGCGTTATCGAACTTGTTGAATTTGAAACCCATTGCAACACTCAATTCAGAAAAAGTTGTAGTTTACAATAGTAATAGTGTTCCAACTTTCAATGTTTTTGAAAAGCATGACATGCTTGCATTTCAATTCATAATCCCAAAAGAATATCATCATGAAGATTTTCTTTGTGCTAAGCTATTGCCTACGAGATCAAAGAGTCATGGCTAAGCCAGAAGTTTGCAAAAAATTATTAGGGCCGTCTGGCCGTATGAAAAGTATACTATTTGACATTGGGGACTGGCATTTAGAGGCCTGCCCGAATTTATGCCAACAATGTGTGATTGTGATAAAAGTTCAAGTGTCAAACTCTAATGTACTCTAATTTGTGTTACTGTTACAAATTTGTGATGATTTGGGGGGGGGGGGGGGATGTCATAATTTCATAATGTGGCCAAAATAGCATGACATCAATGATGGATGGTCCATAGACTTTCCATGAGTTTCACTTGTGACTTAAACTTAGTAGTGGAGTACTAGTAAGTAGTTTTAACAAATGATTCTTGAATCTGAATGAATACTTGTTGGCAAATGTTGTATTTGGTGATTAAGATTTGACCCACTTAGCCCACTTGCTACCACTCCCAGTATTGTTATTTTATTATTTGAAATTAAACTTTTAACTGTCTACTGTATTGTATGTGAAAAGCTCGTTCTATAGTATTAGTATTAGGTCTACTACTGTCATACAGAAAGTCAAAGTACAGTCACAATGTCAGTAACTTTAAAGATTTACTTGTAATAAATTAATATGAAAATTATTTTCATGAGTATGACTAATTAGTTAACTATTAGTATTAGTTAATGGGAGTATGAGTGAATGATATGAGTATGAGTGAATGATATGAGTATGAGTGAATGATATGAGTATGAGTACCAGTGAAAAAAATAAAAATGTGACTAGAAGAGTGAGCAAAAATTGGCAATTACTCTTTTTGAAATATTACATTTTTAATATGAAAATGATTTTTACCTTCTTTTGCTTTTTTCTTGCGGCCCATGGTCCCGATTTTGTCGAGGAAGGTTTCATCTTTCTTTTTGCTAGGACTCAGAGTCGAAGTATTCGGAGAAGTAGCCATTGTTGTTTCCCTTATTTATAAGTAATACATCCGTATTCAACATACGTTTTTATGCCAGTAAGGTTTACTCCTGCTTTGCACAATATACATTTTCAAATATATATTTTGGCTCAAGAGATTTTTGGGATGTATATGAAAATGAATATCGCCTACACTAATTTTATTTTCTATATTCTTATAAGCGTTAATATATTTTTTTAAGATGCAAAAATTAATTATGGCTTTACACGTTGGATTAGCTTCTTTTCCTTGCCTAAAAAGGCTTAAAGAGCAGAGGTCAAGGTGCTCTTCCCATAAAAGTGCGGCATCTATTGTGTCAGTTATCTAATTTTCCAGGTTATCATCGAATTCAACTGTTAGTAATTGTTACCTTTATATTCATTAATTTACGGAGAGAATCAAATTTATACCACTGATTTCATTAACGTGATTTTTGCGTTTTTGATTGATCCTGAGAGTGAGTTGTGTTGTACATTTTATATTTTAAGTAAGGTTCTTTCACGAATTTTGTGCTGACATTGAAATGATCGATTCTGATGAAACTTGTATTTGACTCTTTGACCCCATTCGTCAGTAAAAGTAAATAATAGAGACGTAAATTTTTCTTGATGCTAAAAAAGAAGGTGTAATAACTTCATGGCCTACAAACTTCACTACTGATAGTAGCCTAATTATAAAATATGATATATAAAATTTTAGTTGCTAGCTATAACTATAAGTTACTATAATTTATATAACTATACTAAAACAGCACTAAGACTAAAACTATATTATAAACTAGACCAAGTTACTACTCAGACTCAGAGACTACTCACTAATTATTTTAAATTTATAATAAACATATTATTAAGGCTAAGAAGATTAGTAATAATAAAAAGAAAGATGTGGCGGCCAGCCCCATTTGGCTACTTCACTACTTCACTTATTTAATTAGTCATAATTAGTAAACTTAACTTAGTAGACTGCCTAGCCGCCCTAGCTGCGCCCTAGAGTGACTTTAAATGACTAGAATAGTGGCCTAGACTTATACCATGGGCAACCTAAAAAAATGGCATGCATAGTCAAAAAAATGGCATGCATAGTCAAAAAAAAGGGCATGCATTGGCACACAGAGACCATCAAATAACAGAGTGGTCATTCATTTCGATGTTGGCTGGGTAACATTGAGCTAGCGGTAGTGTAAGTAAGCCATTTATCGGCTGGGACTAACAATGAAGTCAGCTGGGAATAAGGCGCGGCGCAATGCTATAACTTATATACACAGTCAGCTGGGAATAGGTTGAGCTGACTGTGAATAATAATAGTGCTATAATTATCATAAAAATTAAAACAAATTATGCAGCCCATAATTCCACCACATTTAAAAATATGCAGTTTCTACACGTCCGGCGACCGGACAAATAGTTCGGGAGATATTCGGGCAAGTCACGTGACCGCCGGACAACTAGTATGTGTCATTATTCCGGCAGATGTGTCATGTCACAAGAGGTCGCAGGCAAAATTACAAAAAAAAAGTCTGTATCTTGGTTTAAATCTATATATATAATTCGCCAGCAAAGGTCAAACACCACCACCACCATATATATAGATAATGAGTTCACTACCGCGCAAAATATAATTCCCGATAACTACGCTAAATCATTTATATTTTTTTAATAATGCAACTTCGTTTGGTGCATAATATTTTTTCGATAATGAAATCGTCTCAATTTAAGTATGGGAGTATTGTGTAAATAAAATATTTATTTTAAAAATGATCCCTCTGTAGTTCGAGCAGGAGCTTAAGTCTCCCTTCTTTGGGATCTTGATAAGGTATCCCTCTTTCCAATCGGAAGGAACTTGCTCCTCTTCCCATATCTTCATAAACAGAGGGTGTAGCATTTCCACACTGGTTTCCAGGTCCGCCTTCAGTGCCTCTGCTGGGATGCCATCAGGTCCCGCAGCCTTTCCATTTCTGAGTTGTTTAATGGCCCTGCTAATCTCTTCTTTGGTGGGACTATTACAGTCAATTAGCAGGTCATTATCGGCTGGTTGGATATCTGGTGGATTTCTTGGTTCAGGCCTGTTCAGGAGCTCTTCAAAGTGTTCCTTCCATCTCCCTCTCTGTTGCTCCTCACTTGGTATGGTGTTTCCCATTTTGTCCTTCACTGGTCTCTCTACCTTGCTAAATTTCCCTGACAGCGTCTTAATGGTATCAAACAGTTCCCTCATGTTCCCCTGGTGAGCTGCATCCTCTGCTTCTTTAGCAAGATTATCAACAAATTCCTTCTTGTCTCTCTTGATGCTTTTCTTAACTTCCTTATTTGCATCTGCATACTCCTTCTGGGACTTGTTTTTCTGTGCTCGGGTGCGGCTGTTATTCACTTCTGATTTCTTTCTTTTCCTTTCTTCTATTTTATTCAGCGTACCTGCTGTCATCCATTCTTTGTGTGCCTTTTTCCTGTTTCCTAGCACTTCTTGACATGTTGACTGGACTGTTTCTTTCATGCTTTGCCACTTTCCTTCGGTGGTTTCATCTTCAAGTATTTCTTGTAGGACTTGGAACTTATTGAATAGTGAGATTCTGAATTCTTCCTTTTTGGCTTGGTCCTTCAGGAGGGAGGTATTATACCGAGTCCTGTATGCTGTTTGCTCGGTATAATGTCTCTTTAGTTTTAATTTCATCCTGGCCACAAGAAGATGGTGATCTGAGGCAATATCAGCTCCCCTCTTAACACGTACGTCTTGGAGAGATCGCCTGAATTTTTTACAAATACATACATGGTCTATTTGGTTCATCGTTCTCATGTCCGGAGAGACCCATGTAGCTTTGTGAATCCTCTTGTGCTGGAAAATGCTCCCCCCTATGACCAGGTCAGCTGTGGCACATAGGTCCGCAAACCTCTCACCATTGTCGTTCATCTCGCCTATCCCTTGCTGTCCCATAACCTCTTCGTACCCTGTGTTGCTATTGCCGATCTTGGCATTAAAGTCTCCCATGAGGATGACGATGTTCCTCCGTGGGCGATTCTGGACTATGGTCATTACTCTATTGTAGAATTCTTCTTTGTCTCCTTCATCACTTTCATTAGTTGGTGCGTAGCATTGTATAACATCTAGGTTGATGCTACGTTTCTTTGTTCGAAAGGTTGCTAAAAGAATTCTAGGTCCATGGGCCTCCCATCCAATGAGTGCTCCTTGTGCTGCCCTTGATAGCATCATAGCAACACCCAGGGTATGTGGGGCATTGTCTTCTTCGTGTCCCGAAAATATCACCATCTCTCCTGAGATTAATCTCTTCTGTCCCCATCCAGTCCATCTTGCTTCACTAATTCCGAGAATGGTGAGCTTATAGCTCCTCATCTCAGCGGCTATTTGTGCCGCTTTACCAGCCTCGTACATGGTGCGGACATTCCAAGCGCCAATGACGGTGGTAGTCCTGGTAGAGATGATGGTTGTCGGCTTAATAGCTTCCAGGTTTCGGCTTTCACTATTAGGCGTCATATTTTCCTCCTCAAGGAATCCATCCTCTCCCAGGACTGAAATGTCTTTTGTTACTCTTTTCGGTGCTTTTGTAACTATGATTTTTTACATGGCAGGGTTGTTGGCCTTGCGCACAACCACTTGGGGGGTTGCCCCTCACAGCTCAATGGGTAGCTGCCTTTGTTCGGGTTAGGTCCCTAGCCTTTGTGGATCCCTCCACTTCCTACAAGGCAGTAGGGCTGATTTTGGTCCGCCCCGGGTATTTTATTTCCCCGGTACCCTCCATATCTGGCGGGCTTTCCCCTATCCGCCGGCTGGGGAGGCGCTCGATAGAAGATCAGCATCTCCCACGAGAAATTATTGGTATGCTGAAACTGAATGAATTAGTAGAAGTCTTACTTTGACAAAGAATGCCCTTTCCTGTCTTAGACTGTTATTACAAAGGTTGATAAGTAAATGTTCACATTCATAGTTAACAATTATGCATTTGGCCAGGGGTCTCAAACTCAAATCATCCGGAAGCCGCAGAAGGTAGGGTCTGGGTGAGACTGGGCTGCATCAAGTATTCCACAAAAAAGCGATTACAAATTCAATATAGTACAAATGTGCTTAACCTATATTAATAACAAATATAAACATTAAGGGTTCTCAAAAACTAGGCTTCAATTTCTTCCTCTATAGTTTGAAGTTTGGCCCTGAACTTTGAATTGTTAAAGTTCATAGTGAAAAAGAGCTTTTCCCACAGACAGGTGCTCCAAAAAAAGGAACATGATTCACTTGAACAACCTGGAAATTCAGGAAAGGTGGAGGGCAATGCTCTCATAAATTGTCCATGCTTGTCTGTTTTTCCATTCACTTCCTTGAACTTAGAATTGCACTGAAGATCAAACAGCTCCATTTCAAGCGAAAGTGGAGGTGGGGGCATCTTTCACAATGGAGGAGTAAGGGTCAGCAAAAATTTGAAAAGTGGATCTGTGTGTTTTGAAGTCTACAAACATGTGATCAAATTCTTCCTGTAGCTTTGCAATGGCATATGAAAACTCACTACTGAATGGTGTGCCCAAGTCCATGAGTACTTTGCATGTTTGGAAATAGTAGAGGTTTCTCTAAGAACCATAACACAAGTTTTGTGCAGAATGCCCTGACATTGTCATTGGCAATACTGACAAGCTACTCCTTTTCTTGTAACTTCTTGTTGAGTAAATTCAGCTTCTGTTTAATGTCGACTAGAAAAGCCAAGCCCATGAGCCATTTGGGATCACTTAGTACAGGAACAACCACCCCATCCTTCTCCATGAAGGCTTTAAATGCTAAAATGTATTCAAGCAGTAGGCAAGAGCAGACAATATTTATAAATTATTGATGCAAAAGAAGATGCTATTGTAGGGAGAATGAATTTTGATTTTTTTATCATAGAAAAAGCCTTTTTGACCAACCCTATATTGAAAAGTGACCAAGCTGACATGCTCAGAATTTCCCTCACTCGTAAACAGAAGCTGCACTATTAAGAAGGATTCCTTGATACAGTGTCAGATTGCTACGGTTTATACAATTATGTTTGTGTATTGCTCACTGACTTTTTAAACTTTTCTCAAACCGCATTTCGGCCATGTATGCCTCATAAAATGCTATAAAATACAAACTTTTAGTCCGATTTTAAAACAATTTTCACCATTATAATCAACGTCCAAATCTATACAAACATAATACAAATTAGAATTATTATATATCATTATAGATGTGAGAATGGGGAAAACGCGCGGGCCCCATTAACACTAAACTTTGCTGTCATGTAGCGGGTCCCAAAATATTGTCTTGCGGGCCGCATATTGCCAGCGGACCGCGAGTTTGAGACCCCTGCATTAGGCCTTATACTAAAATATAATAGGCTATCCTTATCAGTAGTAGCAGATGAGTAGTCAGTGTCAGTATCAGAGGGAAATATCTTCAAAAATAATATTTTACTTATTTTACTTTTTAAAAATTTGGTACCTACAGTTGCATATCATAATATATAATAGGTCTAAAATATGCCTTATTATTTAAAAAAAAAATTGCTGCTTTATTGCCCTTGCTATTATTTTTCAGACTTTTCCTTTCTCTAGAATGGGGGTCCTCAAATTTTTTAATGGAGGACTAGGTCACTGTCCCTCAGACACTGTTGGTAGCTGTACCATAGTTTGAAAAAAAAATTGAACGAAATCATATGCACAATATATCTTATTTTTAGTGCAGAAAAACAGGAGCAAACAATGTATTTCAAATATAATTAGGACAATTTGAATCAACATAAACTTACAACTTTTTAAATGGGAAGGACCGGCTTGCTTTTGACAAAAGGTCGTCAATGTGCGGTTCCATATTTTTCACTGCTGCCCGGGACCAACTTATATAGATTTCCTTTAACTTTGGCAACTCAGTTTAAAAAAGCATGTTCAAATCTTGAAAGAATAGTCATCAAGATGACTAAACCTTGTTGAAAGGCTGGATAGTACCCCCTGAGGCAGTGACAAGACCACACTGTCAGCGGTACGTAGTATATGTGCAATCAGTGAAGGAATGCAGCTTTTTGCAACAGTCAATTTGCAAGACAGTACTGGACTCTCTTAGAAAATTACATATCCAAGCAGTCCATTTCATCACTGGAGGTCTAAGATCTACCTGAACAGCAGTGTGCCAAATTCATACTAATATTGAGCCACTAAATCTTAGAAGAGAGGCAGCAGTTATCAAGATAGTTGACATGTACAGAAGGCTAGACAAGCATCTAAATTGACAAATGTTTGAAAAATGGAGACCAAACCATAGAATTAAAACAAAAATCTATCTTAGATGTGGCCTCTGAAATCAAAGAGAAACACCACCTGACAAAGAAGACTTGCACGTTATACCTAAAAACCTATCCCAAATGAACATTTACAAATGGCTTATATCAAAACAGACATAATTGAAAAGATAGAAAGTTACAGACAACCTAAATATGATAGCTTCAGAAAAAACAATAGCATCCTACCCATAGGATGTAATTCAAATATACACAGATGGGTCAGCATTCAAAAGAGCCCTACAGGCAGGCTATGCTGTACAAATTGAGTCTCCTCACCAATCATATATTGAACTCTCCAACCCATGATAGGCAATCTGCAGTAATTATGAGCCAGAAGTGACTGCTATTGAAGCAGGGTTACACCACCTATCTGGAATCTTCATAGTTTATCCCAGCTAAAAAAAGAAATGTTATCTTATCCAAATGTAAATCAATACTTATGGCAGCTGAGCATCAAGATCTCACAAAAATAATAGTAAAATCACTACTTCTGAAAATAAACCCCTTCCTCGATACCTAAGCAGTCAAACTAACATAACAGTGGATACCAGAACACCACAATATACCAGGACAGGAAATGAAAGAGCAGACAAACTAGCAAAACAGGGAGCATCCAATGAACAGCCAAACACATCACTCAACACAGTGCAAAGCAGATTATCAGAGCTAACACAACGGTTCAATGGATGTGCTATGGGCTCAACAGGAAGATGTGTTTTCACACACACATGCCCAGACCCCAAATACACAAACGGGTCTTAATATTTTGCCTGTACACATGACACAAACAACTTAATACCGCATAAAACCAGATGAAGCACCAATGTGCCTACTTTGCAACATCCAAATGAAACCTCTTTCACTGCCCAACATTGCACCTAAACTATTTACCAAAATACCTTAATACACCAACAAAGAACAGCTGTAGAGAGTGTGTACATTCTTCACAGTGCAATATGCCCAAATGGTTACTGGATCTACATAATGATGATCTACCTGGGCACATCATGATCTTGCCTGCAGGCTGTATTTTGAGGATGCTTGCTCAAGAAACTTTTATAATTTATTGAAGTTGAAATATTGTTTCTTGTGAAATATTGTTTCTTGTATTGTTGAATCACTTGAATTTGCTTAACAATTATATATATATAAGAATGAGGTAGGCTGATCACAACGCCAAAGAGACAAAGCGATTTAAATACGATTCTTAAAAACAGTGATAGTGATTTTCTATCATTTTAAGGAAATTGGTAAATTTAAATGTGAAAAAAGTAAAAGTTATCCGCTCTTATTTTAGTAAATGTTTAAGTGTTATTTTTATAAATTACAAATATATTTAAAATAGCAATAAAGAAACTATTTTAAGCAATTTATCCGAATTGAAAATTTATGGAAAAAAAAAAAAAAAATTTAAATTATGATTTAAGAATTACATCATAATCAAATTTATAAGAAAGACCCAAGAATCTTTTTTTTTATTGCATTGTTATTATTGAGAATTAAAATAATTTTTTTTCATTAAATTTACAAAATTACAAATATATTTAAAATAGCAATAAAGAAACTATTTTAAGCAATTTATCCGAATTGAAAATTTATGGAAAAAAAAAAAAAAAAATTTAAATTATGATTTAAGAATTACATCATAATCATATTTATCAGGAAGACCCAAGCATCTGTTTTTTTAGTGCATTGTTAATATTGCGGATTAAAATAATTTGTTTTCAATAAACTTACAAATGACGTCATAGCGGGAAATGCCTATTTTAGCCAAAGCTCTAAGTTTCTTTGATTTAATGGCAGTGTGTGACAAAACGGATATATGTTTTCCCCTTCTTAAAAGTAAAATCAATAAATATAATTGATTGAATTGTTAATGAAACAAAGAATTTAAGCTTTGTAGTTTTAACATTTAATAAGTTTTTACTTTTTTTTTCATATCAAAAATATAATTTTATTAAATTTAATAAGAAAATGCTGTGTCAATCAGTGCAGTGAAACTCCATAGCAAAATAGCATTTACTAATGCATTTACACTCATCTAAATAAGAATAAACCATATGAAGTGCAAATAAAAATGTGTGTTTGCGCACATAGTGGGCTACAATCCCATGGATGATTTTTATTATTTATTAAAATATTTGGGGTGGGGGAGGAGATGGATATTTTCACTTTGCCCCAGGCAGCGCAAGATACGCCTCAGAATAAAGAATTGAATTTGATAGTTAACCTTCTTAGGTACATACATATCGAGGGTAGGAAATAGGATGTTTACATTATACATGGATAATATCTTTAAATCCTATGATATTACAGTTGTAAAAAAGAAATGTTACACTTTCTTTTTACAAATAAACATGTTTACCAATTAAGAAAATCAATGGCGTTAACAAAACGTGGGTACATTACATAGATACTTTTTAAAGTAAGGAATAGTGATGAGTTTTGGCAAAAGCAGGTGGACATTATCGCAAAGTGCCTGCCATTATTATCCTGATAACATTGGGTGATATTTTCTAGTTAATAATAGTTTATTGAGGCCTAAGTAAGTAAATGAGTCATGCAATTTCAAAGTTGTTATTAAACAGGCACTAGGAGGCTAAAATGAAACACTCCAATCCCAGTCAAGGATCAAGCATTGAGTACTACAATGAACTTACTGAATAATTTAATAACATTACACTTGTGTTAATCTCTAAAAAAACTCATACTAATAAATAACATGTAAACCACTGATTTGAGCTGCATCTCAATTTTATTTTTTTTCAAGATCAAATATTTTCAGATTAATGACTTTGGATATTTTTAATTAATTAAATTAGACCCAGCTTAGCAGTTTGACTGAAAAGTAGCAGTTTAGGAATAATATAATATCTTCTTTCAGATGTCTGACTATATTGCACCAACTGCTGCCATTATACTCCCAAATATCGGAGGCCTTGCTGGCGGCTTCATAACAAGAGGCAATATTAAAACATGGTATGAGGTCAGTTTCAATCGTCTGGTTTAAAATTATTAATTGCTACCTTTATCAATCCAAATAGTAATTAGTAATTCTTTGATTAAAACCATATTATTTAATAGTAGTGTACCATAAATAATTTAATTTCATTAGGCAATTTTTATTTGTGGTGCAGATTATCTCGATTCACTAAAGCCAAACAAGTTTTAATTTAACTGTTGAAGTGAAACAGTTGATATAAAACCATGCAGCATGATTCGTAGGGTTAATTTCTCCATAGATTAAATAATGATAATAAATTATTAAACCTGATAGCATTAAAAGTAATAATAGTTTACTAAGACATAGAATTATACACACTTCACAACTTTTTTGATGATGAACAAAATTCTTAGAGTAAAAGTTTGATATTTATTAATAAAATTACTAACAAAAAAACATATCCAACTGAAACTAAAATCAGAAAGTAAACCGTAGCTCTAACATATTGGCATTGGTGAAACTTGAATTTATATAGGCTCAGGGATACCCTCTTCCCCTTTCACATTTATTGTTAAGATTGCAGAGAGATGCTTATATTCATATTGTTGATTTTTTTGTTTGTTTTAACTTTCAGAGGGGTTGTATTTGGTTAATATTAGGTGTAAGTTTTGATTAAAAATAACACCCAAAGTTTTCCCTACACACCAGTTAAAGGAACTCTGATTCATACTCAAATTCAGCAAATATCAAAACCTTAACTTAAAACATGGTACTTGACAGAAAATGTGTTTATTTCTTTCAATAAAGATAATACAATGTACAATATATATGTCTTGAACATTTGAACTATATCATTGATAATATACAACATTTTATAAGTATTTCATTGCTGGTAGTCATTTTATGCTTTTGAATTAGTAAATTTAGTAATATTAGGTTCAGAAGAATCAATGTCAATGTTCTTTCAGGGTTTGAAATTGCCTTCATGGCGTCCACCCAACAGAATTTTCCCACCTGTGTGGACCACACTTTACTGTACAATGGGCTACGCTTCCTACCTGGTCTGGCGTGATGGTGGAGGATTTGGTGGGGATGCTGCCTTGCCTCTTGCTGCATATGGCACACAGCTGGCTCTGAACTGGGCTTGGACACCGATATTTTTTGGTGCACACAGTCTTAAATGGGTGAGCGTTACTTATGAGCTTTTGTAGCAATTTTACTCTTCAGGATACGTAAGCCCAGCATATCACCGTTTGGGGGGGGGGGGGAGCGTTTGGCCCTCGCAGTTGCCTTTGCTTTGGATCAGATCTCAATCATTTATAAATCTCCTTTCTGACTGTAAGGCAGCAGTTGTTGAAGTTTTTGCTATCACTGGGGTCAGCTGCTGATCCTGAATAGAATAGAAATTGTGCAACTTATCCTTTGTGATAACCTTAAAAATGAGAGATGGTCAATCTCTTAGTGTGTTTGCTATGTTTGTTTTAATCTTAAGTTTGAGCAAAAACAGGGCTATCCCTCATTTTTAAACTCAACTCTAGCATATAAGTAGGTATTTAACAATCATCGTACCTGCATTTTTAATCTAATCAGATTTTTAAATTTACTTATTAATTTTAGTCATTTAAATCAATCAAAAGATATAAATACTTCATTAAATTCTTCTGCATGAAATTAGCCTTTAAAAAGATATAATAAATATTCACAGTAATAAAAAACCTTATCTCATGGCATCTCCTCTAGTTTTCTTGGTCGATAAAGGTTGCTTCAATCTAAACTTTAAATACAACATTAACTCTTGACCCTCTGGCACTTGAATAGTTGATGCAATTTTAAAAATGTTACAATTTTTTGTATTTTTAGGGCTTAGTGGAGATTGTTGCCTTATGGGGGAGCATAGCTGGAACCATCTACCTATTCCATGGTGTAAATGAGACAGCAGGACTTCTCTTACTCCCATATCTTGGTTGGGTCTCATTTGCCACCGCCCTTACATTCAGGATCTGGAGGGATAATCCAGAGAAAAAGGATTAAGGAGGAAGAAATTCAAATCTCAATTTTTGTAGTTCACCATTGCTAGAATTTTTTAAAGCCGAAGGTTTAATATTAATATGCATCTTAAGGGTTTTGAGGAGGTCATTTTGTTTTTAGGCAATGAAATGTTTAATATTCTTGTTCACAGCAAGGGCTTCAGTTATAAGAAAGTTTGTTTCAATATTTTAACCCAAATTTAAAAGCATATTTTGATTCTTATAGATTATGGGGACATAAATGTATTGAGTTTAAAAAACATTTTTTTCCATCAATTATGTCATGGATAAGTAAAAAAAAAAATACAATTTATTAACCTTACATTAAAAATGTATGTTTATTTATTTCTTTAATTTTAATCCTAAACAATTCAACAAAACCTGGGCACTTCACCTCCCAATCATCTTACACCACATCAATGATCATCTCCATTTGGGGGAACCCCTGAGCGTTAGGTTTGGCTTTTTTTGGTGATAAAGATATGTTAACTCATTCCCTCCTGCAATGCTACTTCTGTACTTAATTTATTTGCCCGAGAAAGGGAAGTAACTCCCTTTTGCAATTGGTTTACATTTATAAAATATTTATTTAAGCTGCTAAATATTATCTAATGTTAATGAATTAAGAACAAATGCAACAAAAATGAATAAGGTTTAATCAAAATATAACATTGGGGAGGGGGAGGGGAATAATGAACAATGACCAAAAAATCGATTTTTGGCACCTCGGAGGAACACATATAGACGCACCGCACTAAAGCACACGTAGTTTAAAAGTGAAACAAGAAAAAAACTTCCAGTTTTTAAATTGAAATCACGCAGAAATCACGCCATCGCAGGAAGTTTCGAGATATGCGAGATTTCATTGCTATTTTAAAATAGAAATGAGAGAGGTGTGTTGCTATGCGCCGGGACGCATTTGGATGCATCGAGCCAAAGCCCCAAAGGACGCATTTAGTCGCAAACGTTGGGAATGAGTTAACATATGTCAATTATGAAGAAGAATAAAGGTTATCCGTAGTTTATTTATCTTCTTAGGAATCTCTTACTTACCAGTTGTATTTGATGAAAAGTCATCAGCCTTAAAAAGCTGTCATTTTATGGTTCAAATAGTTTCTGATTAGGTGTGGTTTGAATTGTGTGTACTGAGTTTTAAAGAATTTTAAAATAATTTTTATTTTTGCAAATGTTTTTTCAGAAAATCAATTTTGTTTTCCTAAAAATAAATTGTAGCAGCTTTTCATTGACTTGCATGAAATTTTGCAATATACTACTTTTGAATGATGTAATTTTGACAACCAGAGGTGAAAACATAAATTTATTTTATATCTAAAGTATAGTTCGGCTTAATATATTATTCCTATCAGCAGAGGAATTACTTTTTTTTAAACTAGCCACTGAACATGTAATTAAAAAAAAAAATCGTTACCATTAGAACTTGCTGTTATCCTTCTTTGCATTGAACTAAATATAGTCATTCTCTTGTCATTTCTCCTTTTCAAAATGTATGTGATGTTTTGTCAATTCTGAAAAAAAAAATGGAGTTTTGTGAACAAAATATTTGATAAAAGTGTGAATTTGCTTTTGGACAAAAATATAATTTGATGATATCTAATAGTTTAACATTTAAAAAAACAAACTTTTACACATTCTTATTTATAAATGTCTTTATATTGCCTTGTTGTCATATATCATGTATCATTCCGCTCGTTCAAGGATCCAAAAAATCAATGTATCCATTGGTAAGGTGCAAATACTGCAGTTAGACACATGAATATGAAAAAAAAATTTTTTTCGTTTCCCTTTCTGCCCATATGATAGTTGTTTATAATTAGCTTGCTATGAATTCATGAAAATGGATAAATGATGACCACCATATATTATTTAATTAATTTGTTTCTGTCATTCTACTTGTAAGACTTTGTCAGCCAAAGTTTGTGTAGACTTGCTCAGACAATAGAAGTTTAGACTTGATGCTCTTGATTATCTTTGTGTACCAAATGTTGATGAGTGATTTTTTAACATTGATTTACATTCTGCATTGTAATCCAGTTTGCTTGTCACTGCATTGCCAGTCATTTTATTGTTTTGATTTTTTTGTTTGTGGTTTCCATTCATATTTTACAATATGAATGACAACTTTGACTGCTAGTTGATGTGGACTTTACTCTAGATGTTTTATCTTATTGCTTGGAACAGATTGGAGAGCCTGGATGTCTTAAATGCATTTCAATTTCTTGGCCTTTTTACAGTGGCAAAGCTAGGGATTTGGGGGCCCGGAGGCTTGGCCTCTTTAGGGGCCCCTGCATTTTGACATTTGACATTATTTAATGTAAAAAAAATTTCGGACACTCCTTTGGGGGCCCCCCCTCAAGTAGGGGCCCGGGGGGAATTTCGAATTTGGACTCCCCCTCCCCTAGCTACGCCACTCCTTTTTATTTGCCTGAAATTATGTTTTTATACCATAACAAATTAATAAGATGAAATTGAACAATTTTTGTTATCTTTAAGAATTCCAGGAACAATGACCCTAAAAACATTAGAGTTCATGTATATTATGTCCCCTGAGATCACTTTGAGAATATGAAAAGTAATAAACGAAGATGCAGAAAGCTGTGAAATTGAACAGCAGATGACAAAAGTTGGTGAATTATTTACTATTAGATTCCTAGATTTTTGTCACTCTTATTTCAGCATGTTTGGAGTACTTTCTCTTTGGTTAGTTTTTAGAACTATTTAAACAGAAATGTAGTCTTAGATTGTCGAATGTAAAGATTTAATTTTTATTATAAATGGCCTATGTTTGATTAGTTCATTTGTAGTGTAGTAAATTGTATTGTTTTATTCAGCTTCCTTATTGTTTGACTGTGTCTTAATACCAACATAGTCAAAAATTAGATTTGTTAGACTTGTGTAGACTAGTCTATCAGCACCAGGAGTAGATATAATGATTATCTTCAGTATTAGCCAGCAAACATTGGTCATTGCTCTAGTACTATGCTATTAAAACTTGTTAATTTCACCACCTGTGCTTCACTCCGTATCTTCCAAGTGCCCATATTATTTATTTACTAGTTCTTTGGAACTTTTTGCATGTGATGTAATGTAGTTTCTGGTCAGCAATAAACATTTTTTGTACAACAGAATTCAAATTTCTTAATCAATGTATGCTCCTTGTCAAGGCAAATTTTCATTAAATAGTTTCTGCTTATTAAAACAAAAAATCCTTGTTAATGGTTGTAGGGACTAGCCTAGTACTGGTACATTCATAGTATAATGGAGATCTGCTAATACATACTTTAGTGAAGACTCAATTTGTTGTGAGCTCATCAAAAATCCTTGTTACTTTTCTATCAATGATTTACAACTTATTTGTTTTTTTGTGTGTGCTAAACTCATCCCTTTGAAAACATTGTCACACTGGGCAGAGAAAACAATAGGCGTTGGTTTGGTGGCCTGCCAGTCATGATTACAAGCTTGAGAAGCCTCCGGATGATTGATGGGCTCAGCATGGAATTTATCCAGTAAACAGTTACTGCACTTATCTCCAGCTGGGTGGAAGCTCGAAGCTGTCAACTTCTCTATATTATCTTGAATATAATGTAAACATAGAGATTGGCCCATGGTGAATATGCTGGCATTTTACGTTGGTCTAACTAGAAACCCCCCCCCCCCCCCCCCCCCCCCCCC
>CAXITT010000040.1:1518881-1529188 GCA_964033795.1 Lymnaea stagnalis
AGCCAAAGAAAGTCTGTGCAGAAGAGTAGTGAGGCACACTATGAAGCCTAAGAAAGTCTGTACAGAAGAGTAGTGAGGCACTCTATGTAGCCTAAGAAAGTCTGTGCAGAAGAGTAGTGAGGCACTCTATGTAGCCCAAGAAAGTCTGTGCAGAAGAGTAGTGAGGCACTCTATGTAGCCTAAGAAAGTCTGTACAGAAGAGTAGTGAGGCACTCTATGTAGCCTAAGAAAGTCTGTGCAGAAGAGTAGTGAGGCACTCTATGTAGCCCAAGAAAGTCTGTGCAGAAGAGTAGTGAGGCACTCTATGTAGCCTAAGAAAGTCTGCTCAGAAGAGTAGTGAGGCACTCTATGTAGCCAAAGAAAGTCTGCTCAGAAGAGTAGTGAGGCACTCTATGTAGCCCAAGAAAGTCTGCTCAGAAGAGTAGTGAGGTACTCTATGTAGCCTAAGAAAGTCTGCTCAGAAGAGTAGTGAGGCACTCTATGTAGCCCAAGAAAGTCTGCTCAGAAGAGTAGTGAGGCACTCTATGTAGCCTAAGAAAGTCTGCTCAGAAGAGTAGTGAGGCACTCTATGAAGCCAAAGAAAGTCTGTGCAGAAGAGTAGTGAGGCACACTATGAAGCCATAGAAACTCTTTACAGAAGGGCAGTAAGGCACTCAATGAAGCCCAAGAAAGTCTGTGCAGAAGAGTAGTGAGGCACACTATGAAGCCATAGAAACTCTTTACAGAAGGGCAGTAAGGCACTCAATGAAGCCCAAGAAAGTCTGTGCAGAAGAGTAGTGAGGCACACTATGAAGCCAAAGAAAGTCTGTGCAGAAGAGTAGTGAGGCATTCTATGAAGCCAAAGAAAGTCTGTGCAGAAGAGTAGTGAGGCACACTATGAAGCCATAGAAACTCTTTACAGAAGGGCAGTAAGGCACTCAATGAAGCCCAAGAAAGTCTGTGCAGAAGAGTAGTGAGGCACACTATGAAGCCAAAGAAAGTCTGTGCAGAAGAGTAGTGAGGCATTCTATGAAGCCAAAGAAAGTCTGTGCAGAAGAGTAGTGAGGCACACTATGAAGCCAAAGAAAGTCTGTGCAGAAGAGTAGTGAGGCACTCTATGAAGCCCAAGAAAGTCTGTACAGAAGAGTAGTGAGGCACTCTATGAAGCCCAAGAAAGTCTGTACAGAAGAGTAGTGAGGCACTCTATGAAGCCCAAGAAAGTCTGTACAGAAGAGTAGTGAGGCACTCTATGAAGCCAAAGAAAGTCTGTGCAGAAGAGTAGTGAGGCACACTATGAAGCCGATGGATCATTTAAAAAAAATAAATTGGTTTACGCCTTATTTCACTATTTCGAACAATTAAAAAAAAAAGTAAAATAATAACTTTGCAAGAACGAAGACCGATTCAACACCCCTACGTCTTGCAGACCTAAATGTTGATAGACTTACTACACAGCTTGACAGACCTTCTACACAGCTTGACAGACCTACTTATAAAGATCAATACTCGGAGGTCGAGAGCCTATCTCTTAGGACCTTGGCCGTGAAACATAGCCTAGTAGTCCCTGGGGACTCCGGCCATGCAACTCGGCCTTGAGCAAAATGAGGGGTTTGGAACAGCTTTACTTCCTCTCCGGAGGTGGCGTTGCGTTGCCACCTCCACCGCCCGGGAGCTGTCCGTTTTCCCCTTGGTGTGGGACAGCTTCGCCTCCGCTCCGGAGATGGCGTTGCGTTACCACCTCCACCGCCCGGGAGCTGTACGTTTTCCTTGGTGCGGGACGGCTTTGCCTCCTCTCCGGGAGTAGTTGCTGGCTTACTAACTCCCACCATCCCGGGAGTCCTGAGCCAAGTTTTGGGGGTTCCCAACGAGTTGTTTCCCTCCGGGGAGGCGTTTCGTTGCCTCAAACCCGCGTTTTTCCGGGAGCTGTTCGGACCGGACAGAACGGCTTTAACTTCCTCTCCGGGGGAGGCGTTGCGTTGCCTCGACCCACCGCTCTGGGAGCTGTTCGGACTGGACATGTCGGGACGAAACGGTCGCCTAGGGGTGGCTTTCTCAGGGCCACGTCTTTTTAATCACTGGCAAGGGTTTAGGACCCACTACCTCATACCCATTACCGGCAACACGTAATCATGTTAGCGCATACTTCCGTTGCGTTAGAAGTCATGCGTTTTGCAAGAGAGTATTGGGTTTGAGCAAAATATCTTCCTCCCAGTGGAGGGGGGCTTTGCGTTACCCCCCCCCCTAGCTCATTGGGTCTTTCGATAGGGACATGTGATCTTTTGGCTTCAGGGAGCACGCCCTATACTAGTCTTCCACGCCGCGAAGAGGCAGATCACGTGCACACCACCTCGAGCAAAGTGGTGTGAGTTTCTCCCAGTCTAGCGCAAGCCATCCTGAGGGAAAACTTGGAAGTGACAGACCTACTACACAGCTTGATAGACCTACTACACAGCTTGACAGACCTACTATACATCTTGATAGACCTGCTCCAAAGATTGATTGACCCACGGGACAGCTCGACAGACCTACCACACAGTTTGATACAGCTACTACTGCACAGTTTTATAGTAGATCTACACAGCTTGATAGACCTACTACACAGTTGCTTAATCGTTCGAGATAATCTAATCCATATGTGTCATGGTTTGGTTTTACTCCCCTGTAATTGGAAGAAGAAGAATACGTTCTTTGGCTCAATAATTCTAAAGATTGTATAATGACGTCGTGCAGTTATATTTCTATAAGTTATCACGGACATCATTAACAGGGTTTCTTTCAGCTATATCTCGGGGGGGGGGGGGGGGCAAAACGGGAAAGCCAAGTTCCCCCCCCCGAAAAAACTAAAGGGCGCCACCCCCCCCCCACCCCCCACCCCCCCGAAAATCTGAAGAAACACTGATCATATATATATTTGCTTTTGTAAACAATTAGGGAGACACTAATGGAATCGAGAATTTCGCGTTCACATCAAGAATTAATGGATGGTAATCAATAAATATTATACTAATAGGTTACTAGGTGTGGCTTACATCAACTCTGCATTTTTAACTAGAAATACTCGTACTGTGTCTCACTACTTGGTCACATTAAATGGAATGAAAAATATGTTTTTGTTAAAAAAGTTATCAGCAACCGGTTTAAAGGGGGTGGAGGGGGGGTAAATAATATATAACTAATCTGAATCGCATGTTTGTGTGTTCATTACATGCAAGTTAAACATGACTCATACACCTGGGCTTCCCTTACAACTGTGCTTCTCTTACACCGGAGCTTCTTGCTTCTCATACACCGGTGCTTCTCATACACCGGTGCTTCTTGTTTCTCATACACCTGTGCTTCTCATACACCGGTGCTTCTCATACACCGGTGCTTCTCATACACCGGTGCTTTTTGCTTCTCATACATAGGTGCTTCTTGCGCCTCATACACTGGTGCTTCTTGCTTCCCATTCACCGGTGTTCCTTGCTTCTCATACACCGGTGCTTCACATTCAACGGCGCTTCTCACACATCGGAAGAAATTGTATAGACTATAGATCGCACCTGGGACTGGACTCCACGTTATTCATTGATTTCAGTGTTCGATCTATGCATACGTTTTCACAGTCTGGCAACCCTTTCATGAAGGCTCATGGGCCGGTACCGGTCCACGGGCCATCGCACCGATCAGCCCCGCCTTGCACTTCAAATACTCCAAGAAACAACATTCAAATGAATTCATCTATTCAACGCTTGATCATGTAAAAAATTATTTTACATATAAAGTGTGTCTTGGATTGGGAAAATCTAGAGTAGCGCAAAAAAACCAACAAAAAAAAACCAACAACAAAACAACAAAAACCAAAAAAACCAACAATTAACCAACAAATAATAGCGTGAGAAATGTTGTGTGACGTCACAGAGGAGCTCATTACTTGAAATGAGTTTCTAACAATGAAAACGTCAACAATCATTCCTTGACACGTGGGCGGCGTTCGGGTGCGTGACCGTTTTGACATACGCCAGCTTGTATCGATCTACTTTACAACATGTACACTACACCATGGCATACAACCTCACCTGTCCTAGCAGGTAACACATGGGGGGTGGGGGGGGGGGGGGGGGCAAACAGCCGACCTCATTTCATAAGTTCACCTTTTACTTGCAGCTTTGAGGCCAGGGGCGGAGACGAGCCTGCTGGCTGATAGGTTGCTTTGAAATAGGTTACAATTTGTCATTAACAATGCTGTCAAATTAGAGCTTTTTGTCATTGACAATACAGTAAAATTAGTGTTTTGTCATTGAAAGTTCAGTCCAATTAGTGTTATTTGTCATTGACAATACTATCAAATTAGTGTTATTTGTCATTGTCAATGCTGTCAAATTAATGTTATTTATCATTGACTATTCTGTCAAAATAGTGTTATTTGTCATTGACAATTCTGTCAAATTAGTGTTATTTGTCATTGACAATGCTGTCAAATTAGTGTTATTTATCATTGACAATGCTGTCAAAATAGTGTTATTTGTCATTGACATTTCTGTCAAATTAGTGTCATTTATCAATGACAATGCTGTCAAATTAGTGTTATTTGTTATTGAAAATGCTGTCAAATTGGTGTTACTTATCATTGACAATGCTGTCAAAATAGTGTTATTTGTCATTGACAATTCTGTCAAATTAGTGTTATTTGTCATTGACAATTCTGTCAAATTAGTTTTATTTATCATTGACAATTCTGTCAAATTAGTGTTATTTATCATTGACTATTCTGTCAAATTAGTGTTATTTATCATTGACAATGCTGTCAAAATAGTGTTATTTATCATTGACTATTCTGTCAAATTAGTGTTATTTATCATTGACTATTCTGTCAAATTAGTGATATTTGTCATTGACAATTCTGTCAAATTAGTTTTATTTATCATTGACAATTCTGTCAAATTAGTGTTATTTGTCATTGACAATTATGTCAAATTAGTGTTATTTATCATTGACAATGCTGTCAAAATAGTGTTATTTGTCATTGACAATTCTGTCAAATTAGTGTTATTTGTCATTGACAATGCTGTCAAATTAGTGTTATTTATCATTGACAATGCTGTCAAATTAGTGTTATTTATCATTGACTATTCTGTCAAATTAGTGTTATTTGTCATTGACAATGCTGTCAAATTAGTGTTACGTCAAAGCTGAGAAGAGTTTACCTACTGGACATATTTAAAAAAATAAATAAGAGCTATTTCTGAGGACTTAAAAATATTGATGAAGCCTTGAATGTTGTTAAGGGGCACATTGTTGATGAAATGTAGAATGTTGACGAAGTGTAGATAGTTGATGAAGTGTAGAATGTTGAGAATGTGTAGATTGCTAAGATAAAATAAGATTCTTTTATTGATCCAAACAAATGGAAATGTTTTATGATTGCATTGTACAATTTAAGCTCATAAATAATTTGAACACATGACATTTATCATTAATTTTTTTTTTTTTAAATTGTAGATTGTTGAAAAAGTGTAGAATTTTGATGAAGTGCAGATTGTTGAAATAGTGTAGATTGTTGAAGAAGTGTAAAATGTTGAAAAAGTGTAGAGTGCGGATGAAGTGCAGAATGTTGAAAAAGTGTAGATTGCTGATGAAGTGTAGAATGTTGAAAAAGTGTAGATTGCTGATGAAGTGTAAAATGTTGAAAAAGTGTAGCATGTTGAAAAAGTGTAGAATGTTGAAAAAGTGTAGATTGTTGATGAAGTGTAGATTGTTGAAGACAGTGTAGAATGTTGAAAAAGTGTAGATTGCTGATGAAGTGTAGAATGTTGAAAAAGTGTAGAATGTTGAAAAAGTGTAGATTGCTGATGAAGTGTAGAATGTTGAAAAAGTGTAGATTGTTGAAAAAGTGTAGATTGTTGAAGAAAGTGTAGAATTTTGAAAAAGTGTAGATAGCTGATGAAGTGTAGAATTTTGAAAAAGTGTAGATTGTTGAAGAAAGTATGTATAATCGCTCCGACTGTGTATAACCACTCCGACTGTGTATAACCACTTTGACTGTGTATAACCACTACGTCTGCGTATATAACCACTTCGACTGTCTATTACCAGTCCGAATCTGTATATAACCACTTCGACTGTGTATAATCACTCCGACTGTGTATAACCACTCCGAATGTGTATAACCACTCCGACTCTGTATATAACCACTCCGACTGCGTATATAACCAGTCCGACTCTCTATATAACCACTCCGACTGCGTATATAACCAGTACGACTCTCTATATAACCACACCGAATGCGTATATAACCAGTCCGACTCTCTATATAATCACACCGACTGCGTAAAGAACCACTTCGACTGCGTATATAACCACTCCGACTCTGTATATAACCACTCCGACTGCGTATATAACCAGTCCGACTCTCTATATAACCACTCCGACTGCGTATATAACCAGTCCGACTCTCTATATAACCACACCGACTGCGTAAAGAACCACTTCGACTGCGTATAACCGCTCCGACTGTGTATATTTGTGTTGTAAAATCACAATCAAATTAGGAAACAAAGCAGATCGTTGACGTCATAAGTAGCCTACTGTTCAAATGTATCGAGTTGAACCACTTCCTGTCATTTCTAACAGAAAAGGGAATACGATCTTTGTGCTTTATTTTAATTTCTTTTATGTTTGTCTGACTTTGTAATAATCCCAACAAAGTATATCAAATATTCAAATTGATAGAAAGATGATTTTTAGGTAAAGTTTGAGCTAAAGTTGAATTAATGCTATAGAATTTACCCCACACCCCCTTTTTTTCTCCCCCCCCCCCCTCCGGTTATTACTTAGAGACAATTTTTGGCATAGACCTTATTTAGAGTACATCTTATGTTGCAAGGAATTGCACAGCACTCGCCGTGCATCAATGCCAAGTCGTTCTTAACTTTTGAAATCGAGGAATTCCTGAAGAATTATAAACCAGTCTCAGGAGACCACTCAACAAACGAACTTTGAATCATGTAATAGAGCACAGGCTGCACTCCCTCATTCCATCATCCACCTTCACTCGATGTGTTCATTATAGTTGGGCACTAAGTGTGTAGAATACGTGCCTGACAACGGCCCCAACCAAGTATTTTTATTATAATTTCAGTACTTGAAACTGTTTTATTCTTTTAAATTAATTATTCCGTGGGTTAATTTTGAATTTTTTTGAAAAGTACCCTATTATTCAAAGGCCTCAACGGGAAAGGAATGGGTTTTGCTTTATGGCATTTTATGACAGATAACTGCTGGGCACTAGCACCAACATACTTGGGTATGGTATGGGCTACTATATGTTTGGGTCATTTTGGTTCTAGACCTATTGGTAGGCCTACTTAGATGTTTTAATTGCTGGATGTTTTATAAATACACGTTTTGGTACTAGATGTTTTATAAATACATGTTTTGGTACTAGATGCTTTATAAATACATGTTTTGATACTAGATGTTTTATGAATACATGTTTTGGTACTAGATGTTTTATAAATACATGTTTTGGTACTGGCTGTTTTATTAATAGCTGCTTTGATAATTAAATATTATTATTTATTTTGGCACCTTACGGTGGCACCCTCGACGTAGGCGCCCCCTCTACGCACGGCCCTGTTTCTGCATACACTCTTCTCGGCCACGCCCCTGGACCGTCAGTGATAGACAACCACTAATCATATAAGTAACAAAATTTGCTCCAGAAGACTAAATCGTCCTGGACTTTTACCTACCTATGCCAGCCTCCCCCCTCCCCCAACAGCTCATCGCCCCCACCTCCCCCCCCCCGCCCGCCCCACGAAGGTGAAAGTAACAAAATTTGCTCCAGAAGACTAAATCGTCCTGGACTTTTACCTACCTCTGCCCGCCTCCCCCCTCCCCCAACAGCTCATCGCCTCCACCTCCCCCCCCCCGCCCGCCCCACGAAGGTGTCTAAGTTCACGTCTAGTCTGACGACGGTCTACGGTTTCCTTCTCTTTGACTTTTGACGCATGGACGGAGAAATAACCTCTGGTACAGTCATTCTGAACGCATTTATCCACAGCCCGATGTCAGTATCTACATACACAGTGTGCTAACTCATCTGTGTTGGACACACCACACAACACACAAAAAGGGGGAGATTCTGGTTGACACATGAAGGTAAGTTTTAAAGAATTTATTTGTTTTGAAAACGTAAGGAAAAAAAAAATCATTCCATTGTAAACGAGTGCAGGTGTTTTGTTTACCTTATGATGTAAGGGTGCAAACGTTGCGGTCACCTTATTTGACCCTATTTCGTCGTCTGTAACAGCTTTGATCAACATGACATGACTGATCGTTTCAATGGTAAACACACTTACACGTAGGTCTGCCTGGATACAGGCGAACGTCTGCTTGGTGTTTGAGAAAAGTTTATATCTCTTTGCTTATTGTGGGAGAGTCGCCGGTTAGATGCTAGCCGCCCCTTCCACCGGTTAGTTGCTAGCCGCCCCTTCCACCGGTTAGTTGCTAGCCGCCCCTTCCACCGGTTAGTTGCTAGCCGCCCCTTCCACCGTTAGATGCTAGCCGCCCCTTCCACGTCAGCCATTTCAAATCGCGGTCCTCAGATAGGATGGCTGATAAACAGAGGAGTAAGGTGGCCAGAGTTTGTGACGCCCGGGGTGGCCTCGAATTTGCCGCGCCACCTTCTCACAAAGGCACGAAACGCTACGGACTACTAATCAAACATAAACAATGATACTAAATGTTGTAGACCGAAACAATGATACTAAATGTAGTAGACCGAAACAATGATACTAAATGTAGTAGACCGAAACAATGATACTAAATGTTGTAGACCGAAACAATGATACTAAATGTTGTAGACCGAAACAATGATACTAAATGTTGTAGACCGAAACAATGATACTAAATGTTGTAGACCGAAACAATGATACTAAATGTTGTAGACCGAAACAATGATACTAAATGTTGTAGACCGAAACAATGATACTAAATGTTATAGACCGAAACAATGATACTAAATGTTATAGACCGAAACAATGATACTAAATGTTGTAGACCGAAACAATGATACTAAATGTTGTAGACTGAAACAATGATACTAAATGTTGTAGACCGAAACAATGATACTAAATGTTGTAGACCGAAACAATGATACTAAAAGGTTGTAGACCTAAACAATGATACTAAATGTTGTAGACCGAAACAATGATACTAAATGTTGTAGACCGAAACAATGATACTAAATGTTGTAGACTGAAACAATGATACTAAATGTTGTAGACCGAAACAATGATACTAAATGTTGTAGACCGAAAATGCACCCCCCCCCACACACACACAAATACATAAATAAAGTAAAAAATTCAACCTGTGATGGGCACCCCTCTCCCCACCTTTTCATTATATCTGTGTTGATAAATAGACATTTTTAACTTGTTTAGACACATACTAGGCCTACTATGTAATGAAATAATTTGATGCAACCTTTTAAGTATCGACTTCAGCATTATTTCAAAGCACAATAATAAATATGTAGACCGACTTGTCCTCTTTCCTCCCCCCCCCACCCTTTCCACCTGACACCCCCACCCTCTCCACCTGACACCCCCCCCCAACCGCATCTTCCAAAACGCGTCATAGTTATACGATTTTATAGTATATAGTATATATATCATTGGACATATCCACAGACCAGGTTAAAGAGACGCTATGGCATTAGGGCGGCGACCAGCGAGGCAGTGGCTCGTAACCTTTCTCTAACATGGAGTGTCACACATTTTTAGATTTTTATTCTGGAGTCCGAAGACATTTGTGGGACAACCCGCTGATGCATTCAAAAAATGTGTGTATGTGGTGGGGGTGGCGGTTTTTTGTTTTTTTGGTGGGGGAGGAGGTCGTCTGTGTTCCACTCTGCTTCTTATCATCCTCGTATCATCGTTTTGCATCTAGATATAACGAGATTCTCATTCAAAATCATTCGACAGTGTTTCGTATAACTGGATTTGTATAGGCAACACTATTGGCAGTAATGAGTTTTTTTTGTGTGTGTTTCCTCGATGTGTTTCTTATTGCCACGGGCACTCGGGTGCTCTGTTCTATAGTTAAGACTTGTTCTATGATCTTGAACTCAGCCTTTCAAACAGCCTTCCACACACAGCCTTTCAAACAGCCTTCCACACACAGCATTTCAAACAGCCTTTCAAACAGCCTTTCAAACAGCCTTCCACACACATCCTTTCAAACAGCCTTTCAAACAGCCTTTCAAACAGCCTTCCACACACATCCTTTCAAACAGCCTTTCAAACACCCCTGCAAACAGCCCTTCAAACAGCCTATCAAAC
>CAXITT010000040.1:1529343-1549770 GCA_964033795.1 Lymnaea stagnalis
GCCTTTCACACATCCTTACAACCAGCCTTCCACACACAGCCTTTCATACTGCCTTACAGACCGCCTTTCAACCAGCCTTTCACACAGCCTTTCAAACAGCCTTTCAAACAGCCTTTCAAACAGCCTTTCAAACAGCCTTTCAAACAGCCTTTCAAACAGCCTTTCAAACAGCCTTCCACACACAGCTTTTCAAACAGCCTTCCACACACAGCCTTTCAAACAGCCTTCCACACACAGTCTTCCACACATAGCCTTCCACACACAGCCTTTCAAACAGCCTTTCAAACAGCCTTCCACACACACCCTTTGAAACAGCCTTCCACACACAGCCTTTCAAACAGCCTTCCACACACAGCCTTTGAAACATCCTTTGAAACAGCCTTTGAAACAGTCTTTCAAACAGCCTTCCACACACAGCCTTTCACACAGCCTTCCCTACACAGCCTTCCACACACAGCCTTTTCGCCAGTCTTCCTCATGCACACCATGATCGCAATCAATCATTGACTCAGTCTTCCGACTACACAATTGATGGCAAAATTCATCTGTTCCCACTTGTCCAGCTTACAAAAATGTGAGCGTAACGTGGTGTTTTCTATGGAATACAACCAACGAGTTGATGGTGGCCCACGATGTTATCCCCTGACCTAATTGTGGACCACAGGGTTATCCTCTGCGGTCGTGTTGTGTTGTTAGCCCAACCAAAGCGTCAGCGTATCCTATTTGCTGGATGACCACACAACAGTCTCTGTAGGGATGGTCAGTGTACTGGATGACCACACAACAGTCTCTGTAGGGATGGTCAGTGTGCTGGATGACCACACAACAGTCTCTGTAGGGATGGTCAGTGTGCTGGATGACCACACAACAGTCTCTGTAGGGATGGTCAGTGTGCTGGATGACCACATAACAGTCTCTGTGGGGATGGTCAGTGTGCTGGATGACCACACAACAGTCTCTGTAGAGATGGTCAGTGTGCTGGATGACCCCACAACAGTCTCTGTATGGATGGTCAGTGTGCTGGATGACCACACAACAGTCTCTGTAGGGATGTTCAGTGTGCTGGATGGCCACACAACAGTCTCTGTGGGGATGGTCAGTGTGCTGGATGGCTACACAACAGTCTCTGTGGGGATGGTCAGTGTGCTGGATGGTCAGTGTGCTGGATGGCTACACAACAGTCTCTGTGGGGATGGTCAGTGTGCTGGATGGCTACACAACAGTCTCTGTAGGGATGGTCAGTGTGCTGGATGACCACACAGCAGTCTCTGTGGGGATGGTCAGTGTGCTGGATGACCACACAACAGTCTCTATAGGGATGGTCAGTGTGCTGGATGACCACACATCAGTCTCTGTAGGGATGGTCAGTGTGCTGGATGATCACACAACATTCTCTGTGGGGATGGTCAGTTGGCTGGATGGCCACACAACATTCTCTGTAGGGATGGTCAGTGTGCTGGATGGCTACACAACAGTCTCTGTGGGGATGGTCAGTGTGCTGGATGACTACACAACAGTCTCTGTGGGGATGGTCAGTGTGCTGGATGGCCACACAACAGTCTCTGTGGGGATGGTCAGTGTGCTGGATGACCACACTACATTCTCTGCGGGGAAGGTCAGTGTGCTGGATGACCACACAACAGTCTCTGTAGGGATGGTCAGTGTGCTGGATGACCACACAACAGTCCCTGTGGGGATTGTCAGTGTGCTGGATGGCCACACAACAGTCTCTGTAGGGATGGTCAGTGTGCTGGATGGCTACACAGCAGTCTCTGTGGGGATGGTCAGTGTGCTGGATGGCCACACACGAGTCTCTGTAGGGATGGTCAGTGTGCTGGATGGCTACACACCAGTCTCTGTTGGGATGGTCAGTGTGCTGGATGGAGACCACACAACAGTCTCTGTAGAGATGGTCAGTGTGCTGGATGACCCCACAACAGTCTCTGTATGGATGGTCAGTGTGCTGGATGACCACACAACAGTCTCTGTAGGGATGGTCAGTGTGCTGGATGGCCACACAACAGTCTCTGTGGGGATGGTCAGTGTGCTGGATGGCCACACAACAGTCTCTGTGGGGATGGTCAGTGTGCTGGATGGCTACACAGCAGTCTCTGTGGGGATGGTCAGTGTGCTGGATGGCCACACACGAGTCTTTGTAGGGATGGTCAGTGTGCTGGATGGCTACACACCAGTCTCTGTGGGGATGGTCAGTGTGCTGGATGGCCACACAACAGTCTCTGTAGGGATGGTCAGTGTGCTGGATGGCTACACACCAGTCTCTGTAGGGATGGTCAGTGTGCTGCATGGCCACACAACAGTCTCTGTGGGGATGGTCAGTGCGCTGGATGGCTACACACCAGTCTCTGTAGGGATGGTCAGTGTGCTGGATGGCTACACAATTACTGTCTCTTTAGGGATGATGAGTGTGCTTCTTCGCCTAACTGGCGCCCTTGGTATGAGATTATCAGGGTAACGTTAAAAATGATAATCAAAACAATAATAATCATAGTTTTTTTGGTTTGTTTTGTGGTTTTGTTTCTACAAAATTTCCAGCAAACTCCCCCGTTCCCAAGTTGTGCCCTTTTCATGACCCAACCCCAAGTTAACGTGCAGAATTTAAAGTACCGTTTGACCCATTTTCCCGCAACATCTCATCTACTACTGTGCCACTACCTGCTTGTCTCGCCCATGCTGAAAATAACCATGTTACGCCCATGCTCAAGATGCGTAGTCTCTAGAATTATTTCCATTACTCTTACGGTCACCACTTAAGGTTACCCCCTCCCCCCCCCATCTCCCGCCCCCATTTCAAACTTTTAACAAGGTAGCGTTAACAAGCAACGTTAATTAGTTTTGAAAATTTGCCACGAGAATGGATGATTGCCACGAGAATGGATGATTGCCCCTTAAAATGGATGATCGCCCCTTAATTGTACCCTCTCCCCGTAGCGCGAGCTCTCCTCATTACACGCTAACATCTCGTGCAAGTTCTTCGTGACCAACTTTCCGTTCTTCACACGATCAAATTTAAGACAAAATAGTGCGTTCAAAAGAAAAAAAAAAGTTGAGTAAAAGTTGGTCGTGTGGCTTGAGCATTAACCTACTGTTTATTTAACGTTTCCAACTAAATGAGTCATTAAAAAAAATAAAAAATAAATTTATTCAAGATTTTAAAAATTATGTGCAAACAAAGTATCTGTACAAACGACATTCTTTATTTTTTTTTTTCAAACCCCCCCCCCCCCCCACGCACCGCTCCCTTACAAGAGTCAAACGCCGACTTCTATCCAGAGTGGAAACGGCAGTCTTCGCCTCCTATCAACCAACCCCCACCCCCTCCCACTGTAGTTCTACCTTTGCTAATTGTTTGAAACCGTTGCATCCTAATTGGAGCATTAAACTTTGTTTGGGAAGGCATCCCACATTCGGTGCAGAGGTGTAAAACGAAAGGAGGTTTGTCAGGTGAGGGTTGGCAGGTGAGGGTTGGTGGGTGAGGGTTGGCAGGTGAGGGTTGAGGGGTGAGGGTTGGCGGGTGAGGGTTGGCGGGTGAGGGTTGGCGGGTGAGGGTTGGGGGATGAGGGTTGGCGGGTGAGGGTTGGGGGGTGAGGGTTGGCGGGTGAGGGTGGGCGAGTGAGGGTGGGGGGGTGAGGGTTGGGGGGTGAGGGTTGGCGGGTGAGGGTTGAGGGGTGAGGGTTGGCGGGTGAGGGTTGGCAAGTGAGGGTTGGTGGGTGAGGGTTGGCAGGTGAGGGTTGGTGGGTGAGGGTTGGCAGGTGAGGGTTGAGGGGTGAGGGTTGGCGGGTGAGGGTTGGCGAGTGAGGGTTGGCGGGTGAGGGTTGGCGGGTGAGGGTTGGCGGGTGAGGGTTGGCGGGTGAGGGTTGGCGGGTGAGGGTTGGCGGGTGAGGGTTGGCGGGTGAGGGTGGGCGGGTGAGGGTTGGCGGGTGAGGGTTGGCGGGTGAGGGTTGGCGGGTGAGGGTTGGGGGGTGAGGGTTGGCGGGTGTGGGTTGGCGGGTGAGGGTTGGCGGGTGAAAGTTGGCAGGTGAATGTATTCAGGTGAAGTTCGTCGGGTGAATGATGACAGGCGAGGGTTGTCAGCCGAAGGTTGGCAGATGGCGCGTTGTCATCAGAATGTTGTCAAGTGAGGGTTGTCAGGTGTTCATTGTTAGATAAGGGTAGTCACGGGGTGCGTTTATATATTAAATAAATCTGTTAAAAGATTTTTTTAGGTATTAATTGTTTTAAGTCATAAAACTGATCCCATTATTTTGTTCATTTTCATTAATAATAACGATAAAGAATTCTGATTGTTCAGCCTTCTAACGAAGGCAGTGATCTGTGTCATTTTGAAATAGATCTAAATGGACCAGATACAACTAATTCAGTCTCATATTGTATACACTATTTCCATCTCAAGAAACTTCAAAAGTCGGCATTACTTCCGCTTCAATAGAGTGAGTTTAACAACACTGCAGGCATTGTGTAAAAATGCGCATCCAAGTTCATCTTAATTAAATACAGAAAGTTGGTATAATTTTTCTGGTTAAAATTAAAAAAATTGTAAAGCAGAAGAATTATTTCTTTTCGGCGGCTTTCCTAAGTAATTTCCAGGCCATCTGCTCTTTTTACACAAGCCCGAGACAAGTTTCATTTTATCGAAAAGTAATTAAGTCATGTTTCTAACAGTAGAATAGTTCACTCTGTAGGCCTTAGTTTACCTAAAAGAGACACGTACCTGACAACTGATGGAAGAGTTAAAGTTTAGAAATAAAAGAAAAATTCGAACAGTTTTTGTTGTTGTTCTTATTCTAAAACATTTAGCCTCCTGGAGTGGGGGCGGCTCTTAATTTGCGCTCATTGAGCCGAGTCAAGTAGTCTCGTGGAACTAACCACGTACAGATTATTCCACCGTCTAGACCTGTGGTTTTGCTAAACTTTTCTTTTATAGTTAGATCTACCTGTGGCCTGAAAATGGGAGAAATATTTGTGGGGAGCTGAGGGAGAAAATATAAGTAGAAACTTTGATGTATACTTTTTTTTAATTTCGCGGGGGCGTAGCTTGGGCTAGGGGCGTAGCTTGGGCTAGGGGCGTAGCTTGGGCTAGGTGCGTAGCTTGGGCTAGGGGCGTAGCTTGGACTAGGGACATAGCTTGGGCTAGGGGCGTAGCTTGGGCTAGGGGCGTAGCTTGGACTAGGGACATAGCTTGAGCTAGGGCCGTAGCTTGGGCTAGGGGCATAGCTTGGGCTAGGGGCGTAGCTTGGGCTAGGGGCATAGCTTGGGCGCCTGGGGCGGCCGAGATAAACATCATCTTTATATCCAAGCGGCTGGGTCGAGACAGTTGATTTAAAATGCAGCAACGGGCTGACCTGTGTGTACATGACATGCATAATGGGATATGTTTTAATTAAGCATCTTCAAAGTAGCATTAAGCTATTGAAAGAGCTCATTCAAATCTAATGACCCCCACCAAACAGTTAACCCAACCCTGTTGATGGTTAACGCAATAAACAATCTCTCTTGAAATTCTCACCCTTTGGCTTCCGTTCCAATGCACCGTTTCTGTAAGCGGTATCTCCCAGATTTGCCAGTACTGAAATGAGGGTAAGACTTGACAAATGGCGTAGTCTGTGGTGTTGGCGGTGTCTTGGTGTGCAAGCAATCATCTTGGTGTACAAGAAACCATCTTGGTCTGCAAGCAACCATTTTGGTGTGCAAGCAACCATCTTGGTCTGCAAGCGACCATCTTGGTCTGCAAGCAACCCTCTTGGTGTGCAAGCAACCATTTTGGTGTGCAAGCAACCATCTTGGTCTGCAAGCGACCATCTTGGTCTGCAAGCAACCCTCTTGGTGTGCAAGCAACCATCTTGGTGTGCAAGCAACCATCTTGGTCTGCAAGCAACCATCTTGGTGTGCAAGCAACCATCTTGGTGTGCAAGCAACCATCTTGGTGTGTAAGCAACCATCTTGGTGTGCAAGCAATTCTTGGTGTGCAAGCAACCATCTTGGTGTGCAAGCAATCATCTTGGTCTGCAAAGGACCAGCTTGATCTTGGTGTGCAAGCAACCATCTTGGTGTGTAAGCAACCATCTTTGTGTGTAAGGAATTCTTGGTGTGCAAGCAACCATCTGGGTGTGCAAGCAATCATCTTGGTCTGCAAAGGACCAGCTTGGTCTGCAAGCAACCATCTTGGTGTGCAATCAACCATCTTGGTGTGCAAGCAACCATCTTGGTGTGCAAGCAATCATCTTGGTGTGCGAGCAATCATCTTAATCTGCAAGCAACCATCTTGGTCTGCAAGCAACCATTTTGGTGTGCAAGCAACCATCTTGGTCTGCAAGCAATCATCTTGGTTTGCAAGCAACCATCTTGGTCTGCAAGCAATCATCTTGGTGTGCAAGCAACCATCTTGGCGTGCAAGCAACCATTTTGGCGTGCAAGCAATCAACTATAAATAATCACAGAGGATGACAAATTATCATTATTTAAAGATAGATAGAAAAAAATGATTTAATATAAATCAACACAATCGTTTGCGTAATTTTTTTGCAGGGAATTGTTTTATTATTGGTTTAAAGTCAATGGCCTTAAGGATGTCATTTTCCATGCACATAAGTGAAAGCCAGTTCAAACGTTTTTGTCCCATTGTACTTTGAAGCTATTTCTTTATGAACTTCAATCTTGAAAATGAAATTTCACTTGTACAGTTGGTTATGATCATGGAATTTTGTTCTTATTCATGAAACCCACAACAGTGAGTCTGCTAGATCCTTTGCTGCATGGGAAAAATATGGGAATGAACTTGATGAAACGCTCCACAGTCTTAAATGTACCGGACCGTAAATGTCAGTTGACCAATGTGTGAAATGTCTGAAGTGGAATCAACACTTATTGAATAATACTTTGACTCTTTCATTTCTTCCAAAATAGCACAAAGGACATGTTGCCCCATTAGATCAATAAATTCTTCACAAATATTTGCCGACAGATATGATGCTTTCCCCTTTTCAGCATTTCCATATAGTTTTAGATGCTGTTCCCAAAACGGGTCAAATTCACTCACCAGCTCTAAAATACCTAAACACATTTCCCTCCATTTGTTTACGGACCCAGTACATGTAGTTTGATTCTCCCCACGATATGCCAGACCTATGGAGGCAAGAAAGCGAGCGACAGAAGCCACACGTGTTTAGAACTTTATGTCCAGTACTTCTGTTCTGACCTAAGATGTTTGATTGAGAAAGGATATAAACGTCCAGTTTCTTTGCGCCGAGGCAAATATGCGGTCATATCCTTGCGATGCTCTTCTCGATTTTCATGTTCTACAATAAGATTGTTATGTTTCCAGTCATTGAATCTCGATGTAGGGAAGGGAGATTCTTTCTTAGACAATGGACGGCATGCAAAACAATACAAGCAGCCCCGGGTTGGTGAGTAGAGAAGCCATCCACCGTTTACACACCCGCCTTTTCGTAGTCCACGATTGAAGATATTCCTTGATAAAAACCTTGTCTTAGTTCCTTCTTCTCCAGGGTACTCTCTGACAAAGCTTGAAAGGTTGCAGTCGTGATTCTGACACAACGATGGCCCACTGTGAATCCAGTACTCATCTGTACAAATACAAGTCTGAGTATTCTTAGTATTCCAGAGGCCCGGGATCTGTGTCGTGAATCACGCTCTCGTTTTCCAACACAGCTTTGTGTGTGTGTTCATCTTCTACAACCACCCCCCCACCCCACTCCCCCCGTAGGTAAAATAGGTAATGGTATCCCTGGAACTGGATTGCTGGATACTACAGTGGATGTAGATGACGCTACTGTATTTTGAGGAGCAGCACTAGTAACTGCTGTTGCGCTTGGATTTAACCAAGCTGTTCATTTTGCGAGTTTACATGTTGAGAAAAAGAGCTACAGAAGAGACAAGGAAAACAGCTACAGAAGAGAAAAAGAGCTACAGAAGAGACAAGGAATTCTGTGCTCCACTTCTATATCTACTTTTCATTTCCGCTTAAAGTGTTGTACACCTAGAAGCATATACATTTATTTTAAATATTTTTTATTGTTATAGCTGCGATCCGTTTAAAAGATAATTTAAAAACAAATAAACATAATTAGTTTTAATAAAGTATTTTTCCTTTCCAACTCACAAGTGCCCCGCCATAAAACAAGCATTTGGGAAATGATTGTGATGGTGTCATTCATCAAATCGATCTCTGTGTTTGAGCCGTGTAAGATGAACATGACTTTGAGCTTTTGATTGTGATGGTGTCATTCATCAAATCGATCTTTGTGTTTGAGCCGTGTAAGATGAACATGACTTTGAGCTTTTGATTGTGATGGTGTCATTCATCAAATCGATCTCTGTGTTTGAGCCGTGTAAGATGAACATGACTTTGAGCTTTTGATTGTGATGGTGTCATTCATCAAATCGATCTCTGTGTTTGAGCCGTGTAAGATGAACATGACTTTGAGCTTTTGATTGTGATGGTGTCATTCATCAAATCGATCTCTGTGTTTGAGCCGTGTAAGATGAACATGACTTTGAGCTTTTGATTGTGATGGTGTCATTCATCAAATCGATCTCTGTGTTTGAGCCGTGTAAGATGAACATGACTTTGAGCTTTTGATTGTGATGGTGTCATTCATCAAATCGATCTCTGTGTTTGAGCCGTGTAAGATGAACATGACTTTGAGCTTCAAACAGTGACTACAAATTATCGTTATACCTAAAATCCCTTTTTTTCTGCCTTCAGCTCAGACCTACGCTGACTGTTGGCTTCTATTTATCATCTGACTATGTTTTTCAGAGACAGAAAACAATATAGAGATATATTTCAGTTTAGAAAATATCAAGTTATTTGTTTGTTATTTTAATAATAAATTTACTTTAAAAAAAAAATTATTCATTGGTGACCTACACATTCCTTTAAATAATGCTAATTAACTTCAGTCGTACTTTAACTGGTGCTAGAATAGACTTTTCTTCTCTTATTTCACTACTGAAAAGTGACGTATCTAGGGTTATTACCAACCGGGGCCAAAATTCTTCACTAACACGATTGTAAACGTAAATTCTTAGGGTTTTTTTTTTCTTCTATTCATATTATCTTGGAAAAGTAAAACTTTTTGACGAGAGTTATTCCCCTTTAAAAGTTTAAATCTGTCCAACTTTGATTCGCAATTATAATATTAATTTTGGAATGTGCTGATATATTACGTGGGTTGAAGTTGGAAATGGGGAATTTTAAATCCAACTAAACTGCCGAAATCTTTCAATATTCATTAAACTATGTAAAGCATGATGCCTCTATAATAGGGCGTCTCCTAGAAACTTGGGGCCCTTGGCCAGTGCCCACTGTTCCCATGCCTTAAGACGGCACTGAGTGTAACACGTTGTGTTTGTATCAGCATGAGTGTAACACGTCATGTGTGTGTCAGCGTAAGTGTAACACGTTGTGTTTGTATCAGCATGAGTGTAACACGTCGTGTGTGTGTCAGCGTGAGTGTAACACGTTGTGTTTGTATCAGCATGAGTGTAACACTTCGTGTGTGTGTCAGCGTGAGTGTAACACGTTGTGTTCGTATCAGCATGAGCGTAACACGTCGTGTGTGTGTCAGCGTAAGTGTAACACGTTGTATTCGTATCAGCATGAGTGTAACATGCTGAGGGAAGATATCAAGTCAACTTTGCATTTTTTGTGTGCAGTTTTCAAAGTCTCTTCTTGTTTCCGTTTTGATAATCATCGGCTCTAATAACCAGAGGCGTAGTTACAGTGATTCCGGGGGTGGGGGGGTAGGGACAAGATTAATTCTTGCGCCCCCTCAACTCTAAAACCTTTTATTTTAATCAAAACGATGCCTTTAAAGCCCATTTGAGCGCATCCACCCTGTCTGCCGCCCGAGTACATCTGCCCCCCCCTTCCCTATGCCAACACTTAGCTACACCTCTGGTAGTAGCAGGCCGTGGCTTAGATAGTCTTGATATTTTTCTGTATATTTTTGTGGTGTCCCTTTTCTCGTGGTGCCTTGAGCTCATGCTTATCTTGCTTCATGGTTAATCCGGGCCTTCCCACAACCAAGCAATTTGCTGCTGAAGTTTTTCGAGGTCGTTCAATATTCGTAAAATTGTTTACTTTGCAGACCGTGGGGATAGTAATATACGTAGAAGACTACAAAGGCTGCGCAAAAAAAACCCAGTACATTTTCTTGACCTACCAAACAAAAGATACACATATTTCATTACTGTACAATCAAAACATTGAGGCCCAACTAATAGTTGTATAACTCAACAAATTTGGAGGATACATTAACGAAAAATGTTTGTATAACTGGTACACCCACGACCCGTACCTCCATGACCCATACTCCCATGACCCGTACCTCCATGACCCATACTCCCATGACCCGTACTTCCATGACCCATACTCCCATGACCCGTACCTCCATGAACCATACCTCCCATGACCCGTACCTCCATGACCCATACTCCCATGACCCATACCTCCCATGACCCGTACCTCTATGACCCATACTCCCATGACCCGTACCTCCACGACCCATACTCCCATGACTGGTACCTCCATGACCCATACTTCCATGACCCATACCTCCATGACCCGTACCTCCATGACCCATACTCCCATGCCCCGTACTTCCATGACCCATACGCCCATGACCCGTACCTCCATGACCCATACTCCCATGACTCATTCTCCCATGACCCGTACCTCCATGACCCATACTCCCATTACCCGTACCTCCATGACCCATACTCCCATGACTCATACTCCCATGACCCGTACCTCCATGACCCATATTCCCATGATCCGTACCTCCATGACCCATACTCCCATGACACGTACCTCCATGACCCATACTCCCATGACCCGTACCTCCATGACCCATACTCCCATGACCCGTACCTCCATGACCCATACCCCATGACTAGAGACCGACGGAAAGTGATTTTGTGATTTCGGCCGAAACTGAAGCAGAAACCAAAAGATTCACGAGACTTTCGGCCGAAACCGATGCCGAAAATGAAATATTTAGATATTTTGAAATTCGTTCACGGATACTTTCTGTATACATCGAAAATGATTTTTTTTTTTATAAATAATAAGATGATCGTGAATAATAATAAATAAACATCTGATGCAGAGGTCTTAAACTCGCGGCCCGCGGGCCATTTGGGCCCGCAGGACGATATTTTGCGGCCCCCTACATGATATGCGGCTGGCACGTTTTCCCCATTTTCTTATCTATAAAGTGACCCTCCGCGACGGTTTCAGTCTTATCTCACTAGTCTAGTCTATTTCTGATGTTTATTATGTTTGTATATATTTGTACTGATTACAATGGTAAGAACCGTTTTAAAATCGGACTAAAAGTTTTTATATTATAGGATTTTATGAGACAAACATGGCCAAAGTGCGGTTTTGAGAAAAGTTTTAAAAAGTCAGTTGGTGGGTAATGCACAACCATAAATGTGTAAATCGTAGCTGCCGGAAACAGTATAAAAAATCCCTATTACAATTGCCGCTAATGTTTACGAGTGAGGGAAATTCCGAGCCTGTCAGCTTGGTCACTTTCTCCCTACAATAGCGTCTTCCCTCGCATCAATAATTCATGAATATAGCATGCTCCTGCCTACTGTTTGAACACGTTTTAGCATTTAAAGTCTTCATGGAGATGGGTGGGGTGGTTGTTCCTCTACTAAGTGATCCCAAATGGCTCAAAGACTTGGATTTTCTTGTTGACATTACACAGGAGCTGAATGTAGTCAACAAGAAGCTACAAGACCAGGGGTAACTTGTCAGTGTTGCCCATGACAATGTCAGGGCATTCTGCACAAAATTTATGTTATGGTTCTTAGAGAAACCTCTGCCATTTCCCAACATGCAAAATGCTCATTGACTTGGGCACACAGTAGAAACTTAGTAGTAAGCATATCGATGTCATTGCAAAGCTACAGGAAGAATTTAATCACATTTTTTAGACTTCAAAACATACAGTCACTTTTCAGCTTTTTGCTGACCCTTTCTCCTTTAATGTGGAAGATGCCCCACCCCCCCCCCTTTTTTTTTTGTTCGCTTCAAATGGAGCTGATTGATCTTCAGTGCAATTTTAAGTTCAAGCTTATGAGAGCATTGAGATGTCATTGCAAAGCTACAGGAAGAATTTAATCACATTTTTTAGACTTCAAAACATAAAGTCACTTTTCAGCTTTTTGCTGACCCTTTCTCCTTTAATGTGGAAGATGCCCCACCCCCCCCCCCTTTTTTTTTTGTTCGCTTCAAATGGAGCTGATTGATCTTCAGTGCAATTTTAAGTTCAAGCTTATGAGAGCATTGCCCTTCACCTTTACTGAGATTTCTAGGCTGTTGAAGCGGATCATATGATTTTTTTGGAGTACCTATCAATGTGAAAAGCTTTTTTCCACTATGAACTTTAACAAGTCAAAGTTCGTGGCCAAACTATGATGAACATCTTCAAGCTATACTGAGGGTCTCAGCTGCTGCCTCACTCAAGCCAAAGTTGCTCAGCTGTGTAAGAAGCGCTGCCAGGTCTTACGAGAGGAAGAAAGTGAAGCCTAGTTCTTGAGAACCCTTATTAATGTTTTTATTTGTTATTAATAAAGGTTGAGTAGATTCTAACAGTTATACTTTATTGAATTTGTAATCATTATTTGTGTATGGAATACTTGATACGACCCAGTCTCAATCTCCTGTGCCCCCCGGATGATTTGTTTGTTTGAGACCCTTGATCTGATGAATACTTTGGCTTTTGCCATTTTAATTCAAAAATAATTTAAATTTGATTATTTTTTTTAAAAAAGTAGTATGGTAGGAGAAAATTTGGAAAGTGTGTGTGTGTGTGTGGGGGGGGGGCATTCATGCAAAATAGATCCTTGAATGTCCTTTGCTTTTATAATATAATTACAACCTAGAACATATACCTACAATAATTATTGTGGCTCTAATTGTCACTTAAATATCCGTTATTAATGCTATAAAAATATCACCCCAAATGTTTTGCTGTTATCATCATTCTAATGTTTTGTGTTTTCATAAATACCTGCCAAGATATCGCTGTATTAATATTTAGTTTAGTACCAACACATTAGTCTTTCAGTGCTGGTGACGTAATTATTTCGTTCGGCGATTAACCTCCCTCACCCCCATTGGTGAAGAAAGTTATTTTTTTTAAACAGGCCTCTTAAAATTGTTGATCTGACGGGTCTCGACGTAGACTAGCAAAAGACATCTTAATTGGTCGCCGATATCATAAAAGTACACAGGTCTGCCTACTACATAATTATAATACTAACCCGTAATACATGCACATTCATGTTATTTCACCAATAACAATGTTTATGAGCGTGATAATGAGGAGTTTCAAGAAATGAATGGTTTGAAAAGGCCTAAGTTTCCTTAATTTTTTTATTTAAAAAATAAATAAAATAATAATGGAAATATTACCATTCCTTAGGAATATGCAATATATTTACCTTGGCCTATGACAACATTGATAAGCATGATAATGATAAATTAAAATGAATATCACAAATGAATTGAATAAACTTAGGGCTCCAAATTAAATTTTTGACAAAAATTAAAACAAAAATAATGATATAAATATTACCAATCTATTAGTTTTTCTTCCACAACAGTGTCTACATTTTTGCTTGGGCCTAATTGAAATGTAATTTTTTGGGAAATATAGGACTAGTAGGTCATCTTGCAGCTGTGGGCAGTTTTCACTGAGTATTAATCATATAACATACGATGACAGCAAGACGTCGAGCAGTAAAGAATATCGGATCGTCGGCCTAGAGACAGACAGTTTGACTTCTGGTAGAGCACCGAAAACCTCAGTCACTTTCGGCGAAATGACCGGAAGTCCCAATCACTTTCAGCCGAAACCGAAATGAAACCGAAAGTTTACTGTTCTGTTTCAGTCGAAACCGAAATTAAGCCTAAAGTTAACTTTTCAGTTTCGGCCGAAGCCGAAACTAGACCGAAAGTGATCAAATGGCAACTTTCGGCGCCGAAACCGAAGCCGAAATTCGGTCGGTCTCTATCCATGACCCATACCTCCATGACCCCCACCCCCCACTCAAACTTCTCATTAAATAAAATTGTGTATTACAGGAACGTGAAACATACACATTATCATATTCAGCATTCAGCAGGAAGACAGAATTACTTTAACCAGAACATAACAATCATCATAACTGATACCGTATCTATCTTCTATATTCTATCTATTTATGAAAAGGCTAGTGTTTTCAGGTGTCTAAAGTATTGCCCAAGATAAGAACAGCGGGTTCTTTGATGTACACTGAGTAGACGTTGTCAGAGTGAACCAAATTTAAGTATGAAATGAAAGAAAATATTCTCTGAAAAAAACAACAAACAGTTTTGTTGTGGCATTATAGCACAAATGAGGTTCTTCTATTTTCCTGAAAAGCTCAGTTATTCAACCACCGTAAACATTTTTTGGGGTTCAAAATATCTGAAATAGTTCTGTTGGAACACTACACGACGACGAACCCCACCCACCCACCCACACCCACGCCCCCGCCTACTTCACTAACACGCCAGGTAGGCCTATTGGTGGACGATTCATTGTTTAACAAATTGTAAAAACCACTTCTGGAATATATATATATATATAATATATATATATATATATATACATACATACATGGGTGCCCGCAGGGGGGGGGTAAGAGGGGCACTTGCCCCCCCTGGATTGATTGGATACAATTTTTTTAGACAAAAATATACAGACAATGTATTAAAGTAAAGAGAAAATAAAGAGAAAATAACTAAGCTGATGTCCTGTCCGTTCGTTCACCATACAAATATGCTACAGTAAATTAAAACTACTTTAACACATTACTAAAATTTTTTTGCCCCCNTATATATATATATATATAAAGACATGAAGGCATTCTTTGCAACCTTATTTGCAATACCTATTCCCAAAAAACGTAAAAAAAAACAACAACAAAAAACCCCATACATTTCCAATTGATGCGATAAGTATTTCTAGATAACCGACCATGTCCGAACAATGACGTATCCACACACCCGAAACTGATTTGGAAATGTAGCCGGCGCTTGGCTACTCACAACGCCATTAGTGACTCTGTAAAATACAATCTGATGTAGCTGGAGCTTGGCTACTCACAACGCGATTAGTGACTCTGTAAAATACAATCTGGTGTAGCTGGAGCTTGGCTTCTCACAACGCCATCAGCCACACTGTACAATACAATCTGGTGTAGCTGGATCTTGGCTTCTCGCAACGCCATTAGTGACTCTGTACAATACAATCTGGTGTAGCTGGATCTTGGCTTCTCGCAACGCCATTAGTGACTCTGTAAAATACTATCTGGTGCACATCGTTGTATCTTAATTTCCTGTGGTACACACTTTGCGTGAGGCATGATTTCAAAGTTACGTGGCGTACACAAGTAACAGGTTTATGCTCACCTCTTTTAATATTATAGGGAGAGGGGATAGTAATTATATAGAGAGTAGTTATTACAGAGGGAGGAGATATTATAGTGAGAGTAGTTATTGTAGTGAGAGCAGTTAGTTATTATAGAGAGATTAGATAATATAAAGAGAGGAGATATTATAGAGAGAGTAGTTATTATAGAGAGAGTAGTTATTATAGAGAGAGGAGATATTATATAGTGAGAGTATAAATTATGTATATACAGAGAGAGAGTAAATATTACATATAGAGTAGATATTATATATATATAATATGTATATAGGGAGAGTAGTTGCAAAGGCTTATATCTTAACTGTAACATTCCTGGTAAATTAATCAAGATGTGCAACAATGGGAGTCGCTTAGTCACTTCCTTGTTTGGTCACTTGATGAGAGTAAGCCATCACTAGGCTGCTACACACCACAAAAGATACTTCATCAGTGCTTTCCCAATGTCATGCTACTTAAAAATTTTACCTTTCGAAATATTTTGGAATACACGGGTTTTTTAAAATGAAATACATGAATGTGAAAATAAATATGTCAGTTATGATTAAAGGAAGAAAGTTATTTCAAGAAAAATTTGTGAGCGATATTCGATGGTAACTATCAATACTATCATCGGCAGGCTGTTGTTGAGCTCCGTGTGTGCCCATGACGTCATTTGCGTGTTTATTCAATATTGGTGCGGCGAAGGAATATTTTAATAACCGGTTGGAACAAGATTTCATGTGAATAATTAACGAAGGTCCACTTTGTCAAGCCATTGTCTTCAATTTTCTTTATCCTTAAGCGGAAACTTATGCAGACTTATACCGCTATCCTTAACTTGAATGTTTGAACAGCCAAAAGCCGAACATTGCCTAGACATCTTGAATTACTAGTTGTAGTGTATAACGGGCTACTGTTGTCAAGCACTAGTGTGTTGTATACAGCCTACCGGAAGTCTTACTCGTTTTTACTATCGTCACTTGACAAATCAATCGACTAAGCGACTCCCATTGTCTCTCAGCACCGACGCACATCGCCAAAAACTGAGGTGTAACGAAATATTCCATGCTGCTGATGGCGGTATTTTGCTACTTTAACTCTACTGCCTGGCCAGTGGCGTAACTAAGGTTAGCGAGGGTTAGTGCCGCCCGGGGCGCGCCAAGATTTAAAGAATTAAGTTCCATCGCGCTGGACCTCTACCTCCGCCCCCCCCCTTCCTACGCCACTGCGTTTGACACACTTACATTCTAAACGCGGGAGTAATGGTTTAAATTCACCTTTTGTGATTGTCGTCCTGGGCGCACTGATCAACCGATAAAGACAGGCAAATTGGACATGTGGGCTGTTTAGATAGAATTATATCTGACAAATTTAGTAAAAACACAACTATCAACCTATAGTTGTTAGACTCTAGTAATAGTTCGATTCTTTTACCAAGACATAGTTGTTAGACTCTGTTACCAACACATAGCTGTTAGACGCTAGTAATAGTTAGATTCTTTTAACCAAGACATAGCTGTTAGACGCTGGTATCATATTCTGTTACCTAGACGTTAGACTCTCTTACTAAGACATAGTTGTTAGACGCAACTAATGCCCAAAAGATTAGCTAGCCTCACACAACTTTACTAAAAACCTCAGAGCGTCCACTTCGCTAAAAAGCAGGCTGTCCAATTTATAAAAACAACAACAAACATACAAACAAACAAACAAACCAAGAGCGTCTATTTACGAATATTGCTGCTCAAATTATTCGCACTGCTCTCCGTTCTGCTGCTCTCTGTTGTTACTCTCTGAGCGCTTCGAATGAAGGAGGCGCGTGGTGTTAAAGTCTTAATCAGAGTTGAACTTTGACCCAGACTTCGATTTCGGTCCAATAAAAAAGTAAATCATGACCTTGAAACATTGATTTATCACGGTAGGCACGCGCAGCCTCGGTTTGAGATAGGTGAGACCCCGGCACTAACCAACACAAACACTGGGTATATTTCACTTTGTAAACAACAAAAGGTTAAAGTTGAAACATTGTGTGAGTCGGGCTAGCGTGGGAAACCATCGGTGGGTACCGAACGCAGGCCCGTGAGAATGTCTGCAGGCCTGATGAGCTATTCGGATCATACTGCGGACTTCGGATGTGCACTTGGTACGGGAAAGTGAGTGTTAAATTGTGTAGTGATGTGCCTTTGAAGCGTTCCTTTTCCCACCACTTTGGATTAAACAATATACCGACGTAAATGTCTCAATAGGTAAATCGGGGATCTACAGTGTAAAAGATCACAAAAGCCCAAGTTGTAACTGCGAGATGTGTATATATTTCATCTCTATAGAATTCCGCAAGCCAGATGACTATAGGCACTTGAATGTGTGTACACAAATCTAAATGTACATCACATTCACCGTATCGGGTTAATATATTTTTTTTGTGTGTGTTAAAAAGAAAATGAGATGAGATTAAAAGATATTTAAAAAACAACAACCCAAAACCAATAGAATTAAGACACGATTGATACATATGATACACATGATACACATGATACACATGATACATATGATACATATGATACACATGATACATGTGATAAATATGATACACATGATACACATGATACACATGATACACATGATACGTATGATACGCATGGTACATATGATATATAGGAGGATTACAGAGGATTGGAGGATCTAAACATGTTTTCCTTACGCCAATCTCTCTTTTTCCCCCTCTCTCTCCTCCATCATTAAATAAACGTCTCTAGGATGCTGCCAGACATACCACGCTATCAATGTACGCCCTTTACTGAAAAAAACACGCTTCCAAATCAAATTGTCACGCCTAAATGGGGTGCCGCGATCAAGTGGATATCGTGCCGTGATCAAGTGAATAGTGTGCCGTGATCAAGCGAACATTGTGCCGTGATCAAGTGAATATCGTGCCGTGATCAAGTGAATATCATATCGTGCCGTGATCAAGTGAATATCATATCGTGCCGTGATCAAGTGAATATCGTGCCGTGATCAAGTGAATATCGTGCCGTGATCAAGTGAATATCGTGCCGTGATCAAGTGAATATCGTGCCGTGATCAAGTGAATGTCGTGCCCTTATCAAGTGAATGTCGTGCCCTTATCAAGTGAATAATGTGCTGAATTCCGTACTTACCCCCCCCCCCCAAAAACAAAAACAAAACAAAAACAAACAACAACAAACAAATTATATTATTTCAAACACTAAACTTATAGATAGGATACTGTGTACAACTTACAATCAAAGCCAGAATGTAAACAAATATAGAATTTAGTATACATTAAATATTGTAATGTGATCAAACGTTCATGAAGCACATACACAGATTCATTGAAATAGGCTATGATAATTTGCTATAGGTGTGATATTGAAGTAGACTAAACTAAAGGACACTGAAGAAGGATATTGATTTAGACTGAACCAAAGAATATTGAAGTAGACTATACGATAGGATATTGAAGTAGACTATACGATAGGATATTGAAGTAGACTATACGATAGGATATTGAAGTAGACTATACGATAGAATATTGAAGTAGACTATACGATAGGATATTGAAGTAGACTATACGATAGAATATTGAAGTAGACTATACGATAGGATATTGAAGTAGACTATACGATAGGATATTGAAGTAGACTATACGATAGAATATTGAAGTAGACTATACGATAGGATATTGAAGTAGACTATACGATAGAATATTGAAGTAGACTATACGATAGAATATTGAAGTAGACTATACGATAGAATATTGAAGTAGACTATACGATAGAATATTGAAGTAGACTATACGATAGGATATTGAAGTAGACTATACGATAGGATATTGAAATTCGAAAGGATAATTAAGTAAGCTTTGTCAAGGATATTGAAGTAGACAATTCTAATTGATATTGAAGTAGACTATTCTAATTGATATTGAAGTAAATTAATTTCCCAGAATAATAATTTTTTTTTTGCACCGTTCACCAGCGCTCCTCAAAATTTTGAGTTTTACGAACCTGCGGCAATACATCCGCAGAGCACAAAGAAAAGGTCTGCGAGTTTGGATTCGTTTAATTAGTTTTCGGATCAACATGCACTTTTAACCTTTTATGAACATGGGCGAATGAAACCTCGTGTTATGGACCCGGATCCGTGGACTATCAATTGAGAATCACTGGCGCACCCTGCCGATATTTTATTTCTTGTGGAATCAACACAGGTGATTCTTAACTATCTGGATTATAAAAAATAAGAAAAAAATCGATAGCCCGCCATAATTCTTGGCCCGTCTTTGCTCCGCCCTTAAGAGGTCCCACCAGCTGGCGTGTCCTTTAAATCCATAGAACATTTCTACAGAAGTTTTATTGAGGAAATCATAAACAACGACCAATAAAAACACAGCGGCGTATCTAAAAAAAAAATGATGAGGGACACACGTAGTTTGGAGTCCGTTGATACAAACAATAATTGCGCTATTTAAAAAAAAAATTGACACAGTTTAAGTCATATTCCTTTATGCCATCTACCACCACAGTTTAAGTCATATTCCTTTATGCCATCTACCACCACAGTTTAAGTCATATTCCTTTATGCCATCTACCACCACAGCTTAAGTCATATTCCTTTATGCCATCTACCACCACAGTTTAAGTCATATTCCTTTATGCCATCTACCACCACAGCTTAAGTCATATTCCTTTATGCCATCTACCACCACAGTTTAAGTCATATTCCTTTATGCCATCTACCACCACAGTTTAAGTCATATTCCTTTATGCCATCTACCACCACAGTTTAAGTCATATTCCTTTATGCCATCTACCACCACAGTTTAAGTCATATTCCTTTATGCCATCTACCACCACAGTTTAAGTCATATTCCTTTATGCCATCTACCACCACAGTTTAAGTCATATTCCTTTAT
>CAXITT010000040.1:1550129-1573213 GCA_964033795.1 Lymnaea stagnalis
CCCCCCCCCCCCCAAGGCGCGCAACCACACATTTTTTTAACGCCCATGAAATCTATTAATTATCTAATGACCCGCCCACTGTTACACCACTAATTTATTTCACCAACTATTTCATAAAAAAAAAAAGAAAGAGACCATTACGCACCAAACGCGCTTGCTAAATTTTATTTTAAAAGAAAGTCACTTACCGCAGTTAGCAGAAATTTTACCTTCATGTTAACCATTGAAAAACAGGAACATCGTATTTTGGGTGGGAGAGATGGTGGTTGGGGGGGGGGGGGGCTGAAAACTTGATAGAAAGTGTTTTCATCGGTAACGAGTCTTTGTGCCAGTTTCAGCTCGATAGGTTGACGGGTAGTGGATCAATAAGCCACCCAGAGATTTAGCCAGTCACCCAACCAACCAGCCAGCCATATACGAATAAAAGCGACTTTAATTTGAAAGGATTTAAAAATTGTAAAAATTCCACTATCAGGGGTAGGCGACACACCGTTTAGAGCAGCGGTTCTCAACCTGTGGGGCGCGAGCCCTTTGGGGGTCGCACGAACCTTTCCCAGGGGTCGCCTAAGACCATCTGAAAACACATATGCTCTACAATTATAAAGTATCAACGCAAATATTTTTGTGGTTGGGGGTCGCCACAACATGAGGACGTGGATTAAAGGGTCGTGGCATTAGAAAGGTTGCGAACCACTGGTTTAGAGTGTTTTCAAATATAGGTTAACATTTACAACGCATCCACACTATTTGCTCCGCACCTCACCCATTCGATGTGACGTGCCATGTTGCCTGCCTATCCATTTCATCCATCTAACACAACAACGCACAGACGTTGAATTAATGCTATTCAGAAATGGTATTTGGTACGGGACAAGGTCATGCCATGGGGGAAAAAAGATTCTGAACCCTTGGACTTCCTTTATGATATGGAAGCGTCCACAACGGACTGTTGAGAGAGTTGGTCGAATTGTGCCCAATGACATGACGGAGAGGATAAAAAAATGTTCAGTCACAATGATGAAATAGTTTGGGGGTTGTTTCGAAAATTACGTCAAAAATTTGTGACACTTTGGGACGGGGGGAGGGGGGGGGGCAAATTTAATTAAAAAAAAATCTAACATTTTCTTATTTTGAAAAATCTTTATTTCAATCAATTTTGATAAAAAACCATTAATTTGAGGTCGAAATTGCCTCAGGTATAATAAGTACCGTGAAAATCAGTCGCGCACACCATCTGCGCATATCGAAAAATGACGCAAAAAGTGTGGTGGCCATTTTACATTCGGCTCGGGGAGGACTTCGTTGTTTTGCGTTTTACGTCACAGTTTTCTAACAATACGACATCTTAATCCTTTATAGGAAAATTTTAAGGTTCTTTACATCTCATTTTGCAATGAAAATTGATGGAGTCTACATATCTATTTGAATATTTCCTAAACATTTCTAGCTGCTTCGGACAAATATTAATTATTGACCTCGCTATCTCAAAGAAACGTTCTTTCTCGGATATGTCTATCTATCTCGGACCTTTCAAGTTCTGCCTCGCATATGGCGGTTAATCTTACGGTCACTCTCAGATTTTTAAGTTCATTCTTAATGTCTCTCTCGGATATCATTAGATCACTCTCGGATATCATAAGATTACCCTCTGATATCATTTGACCCCCCTCGGATATCATAAGATCATCGTCGGATATTTTAACGTGAAATGTTAGCCAGGCCGTTTCAAAACTCTTGCCCTAGCGACCACCCTGACCTTTTGTGACCCTTTGCGAGGTGTGTGTGCCCATGAGGGTACCTCGCCCTTGCTGGCATCCGATCCTTATGAGTATGAGAATCTTTGTCAGTACCTGATCTCTTAATGATGGGAAACTACTTTTCACAAAGTCGATAATGATGGGGAAAGTACTTTTCACAAAGTGGATAAAGTGGATACGCAGTCCATATTAAGTGGTGTCGCGTACCGTTAGAAAGTTCAACACATTTATTCAGTTTTAAGATTCGGCTCGTTAGATGAACAGTGCGTAGCAGAACGACTGAAAATCCAGTATACAAAGTAAAACGATACGACAGCCAGTGAAGTTGACAGTTACCAACTTAATTAAACTACTAAATTGATATAAAAAAAAGAAAATCAAATATACAGAAATAAAAAAAAAACTATATAAACTTACAGCACAGCAAGTAAAAAATTAAATTACTAAATTTAAAATTAAATTATTTGCTAGTTTCTACAGGATATTGTGGTCTTTACGTGCTATGGTTTTTAAAAGGATATTTTGATCTTTGTTTGCTCTGTTTTGTACATGCTATTGTGATCTTTTTTTTTTTTTTTGGGGGGGGGGCAGTGGGAATAGTACAAATATTAATTAGGTTGGGGGGGGGGGGGGCTGAAAACTTGATAGAAAGTGTTTTCATCGGTAACGAGTCTTTGTGCCAGTTTCAGCTCGATAGGTTGACGGGTAGTGGATCAATAAGCCACCCAGAGATTTAGCCAGTCACCCAACCAACCAGCCAGCCATATACGAATAAAAGCGACTTTAATTTGAAAGGATTTAAAAATTGTAAAAATTCCACTATCAGGGGTAGGCGACACACCGTTTAGAGCAGCGGTTCTCAACCTGTGGGGCGCGAGCCCTTTGGGGGTCGCACGAACCTTTCCCAGGGGTCGCCTAAGACCATCTGAAAACACATATGCTCTACAATTATAAAGTATCAACGCAAATATTTTTGTGGTTGGGGGTCGCCACAACATGAGGACGTGGATTAAAGGGTCGTGGCATTAGAAAGGTTGCGAACCACTGGTTTAGAGTGTTTTCAAATATAGGTTAACATTTACAACGCATCCACACTATTTGCTCCGCACCTCACCCATTCGATGTGACGTGCCATGTTGCCTGCCTATCCATTTCATCCATCTAACACAACAACGCACAGACGTTGAATTAATGCTATTCAGAAATGGTATTTGGTACGGGACAAGGTCATGCCATGGGGGAAAAAAGATTCTGAACCCTTGGACTTCCTTTATGATATGGAAGCGTCCACAACGGACTGTTGAGAGAGTTGGTCGAATTGTGCCCAATGACATGACGGAGAGGATAAAAAAATGTTCAGTCACAATGATGAAATAGTTTGGGGGTTGTTTCGAAAATTACGTCAAAAATTTGTGACACTTTGGGACAGGGGGAGGGGGGGGGGCAAATTTAATTAAAAAAAAATCTAACATTTTCTTATTTTGAAAAATCTTTATTTCAATCAATTTTTATAAAAAACCATTAATTTGATGTCGAAATTGCCTCAGGTATAATAAGTACCGTGAAAATCAGTCGCGCACACCACCTGCGCATATCGAAAAATGACGCAAAAAGTGTGGTGGCCATTTTACATTCGGCTCGGGGAGGACTTCGTTGTTTTGCGTTTTACGTCACAGTTTTCTAACAATACGACATCTTAATCCTTTATAGGAAAATTTTAAGGTTCTTTACATCTCATTTTGCAATGAAAATTGATGGAGTCTACATATCTATTTGAATATTTCCTAAACATTTCTAGCTGCTTCGGACAAATATTAATTATTGACCTCGCTATCTCAAAGAAACGTTCTTTCTCGGATATGTCTATCTATCTCGGACCTTTCAAGTTCTGCCTCGCATATGGCGGTTAATCTTACGGTCACTCTCAGATTTTTAAGTTCATTCTTAATGTCTCTCTCGGATATCATTAGATCACTCTCGGATATCATAAGATTACCCTCTGATATCATTTGACCCCCCTCGGATATCATAAGATCATCGTCGGATATTTTAACGTGAAATGTTAGCCAGGCCGTTTCAAAACTCTTGCCCTAGCGACCACCCTGACCTTTTGTGACCCTTTGCGAGGTGTGTGTGCCCATGAGGGTACCTCGCCCTTGCTGGCATCCGATCCTTATGAGTATGAGAATCTTTGTCAGTACCTGATCTCTTAATGATGGGAAACTACTTTTCACAAAGTCGATAATGATGGGGAAAGTACTTTTCACAAAGTGGATAAAGTGGATACGCAGTCCATATTAAGTGGTGTCGCGTACCGTTAGAAAGTTCAACACATTTATTCAGTTTTAAGATTCGGCTCGTTAGATGAACAGTGCGTAGCAGAACGACTGAAAATCCAGTATACAAAGTAAAACGATACGACAGCCAGTGAAGTTGACAGTTACCAACTTAATTAAACTACTAAATTGATATAAAAAAAAGAAAATCAAATATACAGAAATAAAAAAAAAACTATATAAACTTACAGCACAGCAAGTAAAAAATTAAATTACTAAATTTAAAATTAAATTATTTGCTAGTTTCTACAGGATATTGTGGTCTTTACGTGCTATGGTTTTTAAAAGGATATTTTGATCTTTGTTTGCTCTGTTTTGTACATGCTATTGTGATCTTTTTTTTTTTTTTGGGGGGGGGGCAGTAGGAATAGTACAAATATTAATTCACACACACATACAGTAAAAGATCAAGTAAATCTTGTAGGGCTCCTGCAAGTCTGGTGAATATCTGCCGGTCACTGTCGACCGTCATATTTATGGTTAGGGAGACAGAACCCTTCAGAACAGAAAGTCTAGAAAATCAATTGCCTGAGAGTATTTCTCGCTCTTTGGACTATAATTTAGACCATTCTGGAATTGTAAACAAACTGTTCCAACCAAGGGTGGCGGGGTAAAGAAATGGTAGAGTTTATTGGTGATGTCATTAACAAATCTGACGGGGAAGTAAGGTTGCACGCCACGGCTCATGGTGAAACTAGGTAAACTCACTTCACCCACTAACAAATAACAAATGTCAAATAATGGGAAACATTCGCATCCTTATACGTCATTTTGGATACGCTATAGAACAGGCCTGCACAACATACGGCCCGCGGGCCGCATGTGGCCCGCCAGCATCCACGTTGCGGCCCGCGAGGTGACGAAAAACTCGTTATTCTTATTATTTTCTCAATAGCTTTCCCCCTGACCTATATTTTTTTTGTCCCGCACACGTTTTTCATAATGCATTACGGTCCGCCTAACATTCTGAGTTGTGCAGGCCTGCTATAGAATATAACCTCAAACAAAAGTTTTACAAAATAAAATAAAGTATTGGTCAGCTTAACGGGGGTACAATAAAACTACCAGATGTAACGCAAGTATCCTTCCCTCTCGCAGATTGTATTTATCTTATCCGACAGGTGGAGAAGTTCTGTTTCAACGTGTCCCAGTGTTTAAAGGGGTCACGTGAACGAGATTTAATCCGCTTATTTATCATAGGGCAATGAGAGATTGTAAGCAGACGGAATGCTGTCGGTCTAAGACGTTTTCCTTGTAGGACAGTATTCCTGGTGGCAGTTTTCGAGGACAGTTGTGACATGTAAGGACTTGGCTTACGTTTTCAGCAGGACTATGTGAACTTATTGACGTGTATTACCGCAGGGCTATATCAATTTAAATTACTTTTGTAACAGGACTATTTGAAATGTGCATAATTGCAGTAAGTTTATTTAATTTTATTTACATGCGCTGTGTCTCTGTTTTATGAATGATATTGTGATCATTAGTTGCTATCGTTTCTACTGAATATTGTGATCTTTATTTGCCCTGGTTTGTACAGGATATTGTGATCTTTATTTGCTCTGTTTTGCAAACAGCATATTGTGATCTTTATTTGCTCTGTTTTATACTGGATATTGTGATCTTTATTTGCCCTGGTTTGTACAGGATATTGTGATCTTTATTTGCTCTGTTTTGCAAACAGGATATTGTGATCTTTATTTGCTCTGTTTTATACTGGATATTGTGATCTTTATTTGCCCTGGTTTGTACAGGATATTGTCATCTTTATTTGCTCTGTTTTGCAAACAGGATATTGTGATCTTTATTTGCTCTGTTTTATACTGGATATTGTGATCTTTATTTGCCCTGGTTTGTACAGGATATTGTGATCTTTATTTGCCCTGGTTTGTACAGGATATTGTCATCTTTATTTGCTCTGTTTTGCAAACAGGATATTGTGATCTTTATTTGCTCTGTTTTATACTGGATATTGTGATCTTTATTTGCCTTGGTTTGTACAGCATATTGTGATCTTTATTTGCTCTGTTTTGTACAAGGTATTGTGATCTTTATTTGCTCTGGTTTGTACAGCATATTGTGATCTTTATTTGCCCTGGTTTGTACAGGATATTGTGATCTTTATTTGCTCTGTTTTGCAAACAGGATATTGTGATCTTTATTTGCTCTGTTTTATACTGGATATTGTGATCTTTATTTGCCCTTGTTTGTACAGGATATTGTGATCTTTATTTGCCCTGGTTTGTACAGGATATTGTCATCTTTATTTGCTCTGTTTTGCAAACAGGATATTGTGATGTTTATTTGCTCTGTTTTGTACAAGGTATTGTGATCTTTATTTGCTCTGGTTTGTACAGGATATTGTGATCTTTATTTGCTCTGGTTTGTACAGGATATTGTGATGTTTATTTGCTCTGTTTTGTACAAGGTATTGTGATCTTTATTTGCCCTGGTTTGTACAGGATATTGTGATCTTTATTTGCCCTGGTTTGTACAGGATATTGTGATCTTTATTTGCCCTGGTTTGTACAGGATATTGTGATGTTTATTTGCCCTGGTTTGTACAGGATATTGTGATCTTTATTTGCCTTGGTTTGTACAGGATATTGTGATGTTTATTTGCCCTGGTTTGTACAGGATATTGTGATTTTTATTTGGCCGGGATTTTACAGGATATTGTGATCTTTATTTGCCCTGGTTTGTACAGGATATTGTGATCTTTATTTGCCCTGTTTTGTACAGGATATTGTGATCTTTATTTGCCCTGGTTTGTACAGGATATTGTGATGTTTATTTGCCCTGGTTTTTACATGATATTGTGATCTTTATTTGCTCTGGTTTTTACATGATATTGTGATCTTTGTTATTTTTTTTTGGCAGCAGGACTATTTAAATCAATTATAATATATGAACTCGAAGTTAATAAATTTTAATAAATAATTTCACCAAACATCTTAAGCTTGACCCTAATTAGCAAAATAGCCTCGAAGCAACTTTGGGCCAGATCTCCATGGCTGAAAACATCAACTAACTCGATTACGAATACGCGACTCCGGGAGTGCAATTTCTGCACTGGGGAATGACGTTGGGCGGTGCTTTTTATCGGTCAACTCCAACGAAGCATATCGAGTGAATATTCATGTTAGAAATTTATACATTTGGATTTTAGGGTTTCAAACTGTGTCGGGGAAGACTCCCGTCGAATACGCTCGATCCTGACTCCACGAGACAGCCACCCTCGGATATCAAAGGGCTCTGGTTGTACTGAAGGCAAGTATTCGGTACACATATGAACTAACACGCTGATCAGCTCAGAATCGCCCATTGACTGCTGATAGTAATAGAGGTCAAAGTATGGTCCACATAAACCTCCAATACAAATCTTATGGGGGCGGCATTCAGAGACTTAGCTCAAAGGTCTTTGTGGCGTCAGTCGGTTGAAAGGCCTCCCTGGAGGTAAGCGGATACAGTTTTGGCCCTGGTCAGCAGTGATTCCCAAACGATTTGAGTAGCAAGGACTGTTTTGTTCAGTTTATTTCTTTTTTTGTTTGTTTTTTTGTTATCCTTGTTGAAGGGTTTGTGACAGGGAATTATGACAGGGAATGGTGAAAAGGGAATGGTGAGTGTAAAAGGTGACAGGGAATAGTGGCAGCCTGACAGGGAATGTCGACAGGGAGTTGTGACATGGGAATTGAGACAGGGAATGGTGACAGCCTGACAGGGAGTTATTACAGGGAATTGTGACATGGAATGGTGAAAGCCTGACAGGAAATTGTGAAAGGGAATGGGGATAGGGAATTGTGGCAGCCTGACAGGGAATGGTGACAGAGAGTTGTGACAGGGAAATGTGACAGCCTGATAGGTAAAGGCGACAAGGAATAGTGACTGGGAACGGTGACAGAGTATGGCGACAGTGAACTGTGACAGGGAATGGTGACAGGGAACGGTGACAGGGAATGGTGACAGGGAATGGTGACAGGGAATTGTGGCAGTTTGGCAGGAAATGGTGACAGGGAATGGTGAGAAGGAACCGTGGCAGGGAATGTGATAAGCAGAGCCGTCCCTTGGGGCGTGCAACCCCTGCGGCTGCAAGAAGCCGCCCATTGTTGCGATGCCCAACAGTTCGAACGATCAACGTCGAGTGCCGAGGACACGCAACTGAGAAGAGGCAGTGGGCCTCCAAAAGTCACGTGATGGCTCCTGTCACAAGGACTGTTGACCGGAAACGGTGATTAGTTTTCTTTAAAAAAAAATGTTTTAGAGTTAGAGACACTATTTGTGGGCGTGTCCCTCGGTCATTGCTGGCAGCAACCGTTCCACGGACGCCATCTTGACAAGCCCACCATCATAAAGAGCGCAGTGAAATGATCTCAGTGAAATGATCTCAGTGAAATGATCTCAGTGAAATGATCTCAGTGAAATGATCTCAGTGAAATGATCTCAGTGAAATGATCTCAGTGAAATGATCTCAGTGAAATAATCTCAGTGAAATAATCTCAGTGAAATGATCGCAGTGAAATGATCTCAGTGAAATGATCTCAGTGAAATGATCGCAGTGAAATTATCTCAGTGAAATGATCTTAGTGAAATGATCTCAGTGAAATGATCTCAGTGAAATGATCTCAGTGAAATGATCTCAGTGAAATGATCTCAGTGAAATGATCTCAGTGAAATGATCGCAGTGAAATGATCTCAGTGAAATGATCTCAGTGAAATGATCTCAGTGAAATGATCTTAGTGAAATGATCTTAGTGAAATAATCTCAGTGAAATGATCTCAGTGAAATGATCTCAGTGAAATGATCGCAGTGAAATGATCGCAGTGAAATGATCTCAGTGAAATGATCTCAGTGAAATGATCTCAGTGAAATGATCTCAGTGAAATGATCTTAGTGAAATGATCTCAGTGAAATGATCTCAGTGAAATGATCTCAGTGAAATGATCTCAGTGAAATGATCTCAGTGAAATGATCTCAGTGAAATGATCTCAGTGAAATGATCTCAGTGAAATGATCTCAGTGAAATGATCTTAGTGAAATGATCTCAGTGAAATGATCTCAGTGAAATGATCTTAGTGAAACTCTCACTATCCACAACTATCCTCCCCCCCCACCCGCCAAAATTTGTTAATACTAAAAAAATAAATACAGACGTCTAGGAGAGTTACAACAGTTCAGGCCTGGCAACCACTAACATTGGAGTTGCAGGGGGCGGGTCACCACTGGCTGTTCTCACCCCCCCCCTTACATATTCAACTCGGCATTTTCAGCATATGGTGGATGTTTCGTGGGTCGGGGGGGGGGCGGATTGGCATCATAAATATGGGCCCATCCATGATGGCACTAAGTGGAAGTAACCCTTGTTACGTCACTGCTGGCAACACATCATTTCTTGAAGCAGTTCAGGACGCTGATGAAATTCATTTATTTGCTGTTGGAAAAAAAGATATAATAAATTGAAATTAAAAAAATTAATAAGAATAATTTCCTCATCCTTTAAATTTATGTATCTATAAAATTGGCATGACTCCAACATTACTAAAAAAAACCTGTTATTTAGTTTGAATTAGCAAATTTCGACCCTCCCTTGTGGTTTTAAAAGCAGCGGTTCTCAAAATGGTGTAACGGACCAGGGGAAAAAATTTGAAAAACGTAATAGTCGCTCAAAACAATGACTCATAGATGGCGTACCAGCATCAGTCGCTAACTAAACCACTCCTGCTGGTCCTTCATTGAGTAGCCTTGTGTTATGGGATATAGTTGCCGTAAGCTTACCCTTACACTCTCCATGTGTGATTACTAAATGGATATCGGATATGACCAGCACTCGACCCATTAAGCCAATGTGTCCGGCTCTGAACTACGCGACGTTACCGTGATCGACGAGTCGTTTATTGATCGATGTTTTTTTTATCATCGATTGGCAAATCGGGGAATCGCTTAAGTACTTTGTACGCTAAACGGCAGAACAACTTCTCCAGCAATACACACGTCCAAAAGCTGGTTGAGCTGAAGTAATTTATAAGTGTTCGAAGTGGTCCAACCAAATCATCGATTTTTTGGAAGCCGCCATAAGAATCAAAATTAATGTTTGACGTCACACCACCACGTGACGGCGTCTTAACGCTTTAAATTTCAGTTAGGCGTGACGGAGATGTCAATTGTGTCATTTATGTCACATGAGTTTAATGTGTATGTTTCAACATGACAAAGTGGACACATGTTCGGCTTAATTGAAAATATCAAGAGGCCTTCTTTTCATGTACACGACGTGTTTACGTCATCTGAATGAGCTCTAGCTGACCGCATTTAGGGTGTGGCTAACAAAAAATAATCTCTCTTGACCTTTTTTAATGACTAAATAAAATCTATAGTCTGTATTATTAGAAATCTGTAGATTTTGTTTCAACTATATAGTATAGTGCGTTCAAAAAGAAATTTGACGATAAATTTTATCTTGTGAAATGAAAAAAAGATTCAACAAAATTTCCTTTCGCTCAAAATTTTTGCCGATCAATTTTCCGTGGATGAAAGTTCTTTCAAACAAATTTCCGGTAACCTTAATTTAGATATAATTTTTAAAGAATTTAAATAGATTCAATTTCCGTAAAATGCCACGAGTTTCCTACGACCGGATCTAGAAATACCAAAGGCCAAGGCCATCTTGTTTATCCATTTTCGATATTATAGTAAGGGGGGTCTTCACATACTTCGTATTTTTGTTTAAATCAATGTCGATTTTTAAAGCTGAGTTGCTCATATCGACGGGTTTTGAACGTCCGACTCTAAAAAAAAAACGTAAACAAGGGGTAGTTTTTTTGTTGGTATAGAACAGTTGCTTATTTCTCCGTGACCTGTCACCGAACGTGGTGTTAACAACCATAACATTGCTAAGCTTTCATTGGATACCATGGCATATTATTTATGTTTGATGGCCGATTTATGAGGATTTTTTTTAAATTGAAAAATTGGACCCTGTACTATTATAACTGGAAGTAAACAATATAAAATCTTTTTGAATTTCCGATTCCGAAAATACGGAAACAAGTGGATATTCGGTTCACATAGATAAATGCCGCCTGTTCAAATGCTATGGCAAAAAAAAAAAAGTAACAACAACGTGTATTTAGAATGACGATGATGTCAAATGACGTTATGTGTTTCTGCCCCTCATTCTTATACCTATAAGAAAAGGAAAGAAAGAGAATGGCACACGGTCCTAAAGAGTACCTGACAGCATACTCCAAGACCAACAGATGTCGAGTCCAATTAAATTGATTATAAACAGAATTATGAAAACTGTTGGTCATGTTTTGTGGCGTCCCTCTGAGGAAGCCGCGTCTCCCCGGGGTGCCGCCTCGCACATTTTGCGCCCCACTGCATAATAACATTTTCATGCAGGGGTCCACTATGTGGCTAATCAATTGTTGTTAGAGTTTTCCTCAGTCTTAAATCGATTTTCTTGAGAACTTTGATTGATTAATTTCAGCTCATTGGTTGATACACACATCGGGCCAGCAGCGTGACCACCTGGGAGAGCCAAGCGAGCCACACGACCCAAGAAACCCAGGCGAGCCCCAGAGAGTCCCGTCAACGCCGAGCTGCAGTGTACAGAGGCACTGGTATGAGTTCCACGGGGAAGGTAGCCATCGTGACAGGGGCGGCACAAGGCCTGGGGAAGGCGTTCTGTGATATTTTGCTGAAAAATGGCGCCAAGGTAAGGAGGTGATTGTGTTTGGTTCGTTGTTCTTGAGTGCGTACGTGTTTGGTTGGTTAAACATGAGTGGGCACGTCTTTGATTTGTTGGACATGAATGCGCACGTGCTTGGTTTGTTGTACATCATGAGTGCGTACAAGATTACACAAGATACTATGCTACTTTTTTTGTACCCTTCTCATGGGGATTATTTAAGCATGCGTAACAGATTAATTGTGATATGAGCTTGGAGAAATCTATACTTTGATAGGCAATATTTTTTATGTGTATTATAACATACTTTATACTATTTTAAAGGTAACAGAAAAATTAAATGAACACAATGATTCATCCCTCCTTCTCTAATATTATTTCACAGCTAAAATTATCTTAGTGAGGTTAATCATTTTTTTTTTACTTTTTGAATGTGTGAGACTAAAATATTTGACCATTGGTATATCACAGATCTTGCCAAAACGAAATCAGGAGTTAAAAAAAGTTTTCAATTTCATTCATATATATTTATATAGTGTTGCTTTTTTTTTATCTTACGAGTGACGTTTGTTCCAGGTTGGGCTCGTAGACTTTAACAGCGAGCTGGGTCAAAAGACCTTGGCAGAGTTCGAGCAAAAATACGGCCAGAATAGAGTCATGTTCGTGAAATGTGACGTCTCTAACAGCAAACAGCTTTCAGGTAATGAGATGACATGTTGTTCTCGTCAAAATCACGCTGTTCTTTTAAGCTAAGATTGACATAAAAACACCAACAATAAGCGAACAAGAACATAAAAAAATAATAATCTGGCGTCCCTGTATTGAAGATGATCTTTGGGTCTTTCAATTCTTATCAGTGTATTAGTTTTTAACTATTTTATTTCAATAATCTTGTAGATATCAGAGGCTCTGATCAAATTGTTGTATGTTGATGCTCATAATGTGTTATAAAAATACAAAACATAATTCTAGTCTATTGATATCTACTATAGCATATAAAGGTATCCAGTGTATTGACTTATATAAACGTGAGTACACCAGATCAGTTTTGCGAAAAGCAAAAAGTACAGGTTTTGTTTGAGGGAACATTTGCCTATCACGTTTTCCCATCGCGTTTCCCATCAAATTTGCCTATCAAACTGTCCTATAACATTTTCCCATCACATTTGCCTATCAAACTGTCCTATCACATTTTCCTATCACATTTGCCTATCAAACTGTCCTATCACATTTTCCCATCACATTTGCCTATCAAACTGTCCTATCACATTTTCCCATCACATCTCCCTATCAAACTGTCCTATCACATTTTCCCATCACATTTGCCTATCAAACTGTCCTATCACATTTTCCTATCAAATTTGCCTATCAAACTGTCCTATCACATTTTCCTATCACATTTGCCTATCAAACTGTCCTATCACATTTTCCCATCACATTTGCCTATCAAACTGTCTTATCACATTTTCCATCACATTTGCCTATCAAACTGTCCGATCACATTTGCCCATCACATTTGCCGATCACATTATATTATCACGTTTGCCTATCACATTTACCTATCACATTTACTCATAATATATTTTGCCTTTCACATCCAAAAGATCTTTAACAATTCATTATAATATGCTAATTTCAAACTTTGGTGAGGTGCTTGTGAGGTGCTTGTGAGGTGCTTGTGAGGTGCTTGTGAGGTGCTTGTGAGGTGCTTGCGAGGTGCTTGTGAGGTGCTTGTGAGGTGCTTGTGAGGTGCTTGTGAGGTGCTTGCGAGGTACTTTTGAGGTGCTTGTGAGGTGGTTGTGACGTGCTTGTGAGGTGCTTGTGAGGTGCTTGTGGGTGCTTGTGGGGTGCTTGTGGGGTGCTTGTGGGGTGCTTGTGAGGTGCTTGTGAGGTGCTTGTGAGGTGCTTTTGAGGTGCTAGTGAGGTGCTTGTGAGGTGCTTGCGAGGTGCTTGCGAGGTGCTTGTGGGGTGCTTGTGGGGAGCTTGTGAGGTGCTTGTGAGGTGCTTGTGGGGTGCTTGTGAGGTGCTTGTGAGGTGCTTGTGAGGTGCTTGTGGGGTGCTTGTGAGTTGCTTGTGGGGTGCTTGTGAGGTGCTTGTGGGGTGCTTGTGGGTTGCTTGTGAGGTGCTTGTGAGGTGCTTGTGGGTTGCTTGTGAGGTGCTTGTGGGTTGCTTGTGAGGTGTTTGTGGGGTGCTTGTGGGTTGCTTGTGAGGTGTTTGTGGGTTGCTTGTGAGGTGTTTGTGGGTTGCTTGTGGGGTGCTTGTGAGGTGCTTGTGGGTTGCTTGTGAGGTGCTTGTGGGTTGCTTGTGGGTTGCTTGTGAGGTGTTTGTGGGTTGCTTGTGAGGTGTTTGTGGGTTGCTTGTGGGGTGCTTGTGAGGTGCTTGTGGGTTGCTTGTGAGGTGTTTGTGGGGTGCTTGTGGGTTGCTTGTGAGGTGCTTGTGAGGTGCTTGTGGGTTGCTTGTGAGGTGCTTGTGGGTTGCTTGTGGGTTGCTTGTGAGGTGCTTGTGGGTTGCTTGTGAGGTGTTTGTGGGTTGCTTGTGGGGTGCTTGTGAGGTGCTTGTGGGGTGCTTGTGGGTTGCTTGTGAGGTGGTTGTGAGGTGCTTGTGGGTTGCTTGTGAGGTGCTTGTGGGTTGCTTGTGAGGTGCTTGTGGGTTGCTTGTGAGGTGCTTGTGGGTTGCTTGTGGGTTGCTTGTGAGGTGTTTGTGGGTTGCTTGTGGGGTGCTTGTGAGGTGCTTGTGGGGTGCTTGTGGGGTGCTTGTGAGGTGCTTGTGGGGTGCTTGTGGGGTGCTTGTGAGGTGCTTGTGGGGTGCTTGTGGGGTGCTTGTGAGGTGCTTGTGGGGTGCTTGTGGGGTGCTTGTGAGGTGCTTGTGGGGTGCTTGTGGGGTGCTTGTGAGGTGCTTGTGGGGTGCTTGTGGGGTGCTTGTGAGGTGCTTGTGGGGTGCTTGTGGGGTGCTTGTGAGGTGCTTGTGGGGTGCTTGTGGGGTGCTTGTGAGGTGCTTGTGGGGTGCTTGTGGGGTGCTTGTGAGGTGCTTGTGGGGTGCTTGTGGGGTGCTTGTGAGGTGCTTGTGGGTTGCTTGTGAGGTGCTTGTGAGTTGCTTGTGGGTTGCTTGTGAGGTGTTTGTGGGTTGCTTGTGGGGTGCTTGTGAGGTGCTTGTGGGGTGCTTGTGGGTTGCTTGTGAGGTGCTTGTGAGGTGCTTGTGGGTTGCTTGTGAGGTGCTTGTGGGTTGCTTGTGGGGTGCTTGTGAGGTGCTTGTGGGTTGCTTGTGAGGTGTTTGTGGGTTGCTTGTGGGGTGCTTGTGAGGTGCTTGTGGGGTGCTTGTGGGTTGCTTGTGAGGTGCTTGTGAGGTGCTTGTGGGTTGCTTGTGAGGTGCTTGTGGGTTGCTTGTGAGGTGCTTGTGGGTTGCTTGTGGGTTGCTTGTGAGGTGTTTGTGGGTTGCTTGTGGGGTGCTTGTGAGGTGCTTGTGGGGTGCTTGTGGGTTGCTTTTGAGGTGCTTGTGAGGTGCTTGTGGGTTGCTTGTGAGGTGTTTGTGGGTTGCTTGTGAGGTGCTTGTGAGGTGCTTGTGAGGTGCTTGTGGGTTGCTTGTGAGGTGCTTGTGGGTTGCTTGTGAGGTGTTTGTGGGGTGCTTGTGAGGTGCTTTTGAGGTGCTTTTGAGGTGCTTGTGAGGTGTTTCTGGGTTGCTTGTGAGATGCTTGTGAGGTGCTTGTGGGTGCTTGTGAGGTGCTTGTGAGGTGTTTTTGGGTTGCTTGTGAGGTGCTTGTGGGTTGCTTGTGGGTTGCTTGTGAGGTGCTTGTGGGTTGCTTGTGAGGTGTTTGTGGGTTGCTTGTGGGTATGCTTGTGAGGTGCTTGTGGGGTGCTTGTGGGTTGCTTGTGAGGTGCTTGTGAGGTGCTTGTGGGTTGCTTGTGAGGTGCTTGTGGGTTGCTTGTGAGGTGCTTGTGGGTTGCTTGTGGGTTGCTTGTGAGGTGTTTGTGGGTTGCTTGTGGGGTGCTTGTGAGGTGCTTGTGGGGTGCTTGTGGGTTGCTTGTGAGGTGGTTGTGAGGTGCTTGTGGGTTGCTTGTGAGGTGCTTGTGGGTGCTTGTGGGGTGCTTGTGGGGTGCTTGTGATGTGCTTGTGAGGTGCTTGTGAGGTGCTTGTGAGGTGCTTGTGAGGTGCTTGTGAGGTGTTTGTGGGTTGCTTGTGAGGTGCTTGTGGGTTGCTTGGGAGGTGTTTGTGGGTTGCTTGTGAGGTGCTTGTGGGTTGCTTGTGAGGTGCTTGTGGGTTGCTTGTGAGGTGCTTGTGGGTTGCTTGTGAGGTGCTTGTGGGTTGCTTGTGAGGTGCTTGTGGGTGCTTGTGAGGTGTTTGTGGGTTGCTTGTGAGGTGCTTGTGAGGTGCTTGTGGGTTGCTTGTGAGGTGCTTTTATGATTTTCTGAATCAGTTTGACGCATGCCTGAGATTTGTTAGGCAGTAGGCACAGTCGGGTGTTTTGTGGTTTCTATTTTGGTCGGTCGTGTCTTGAGTTAGATAAAGGCAATTGTTATGTCCCACAACCAATCTCCCCGTGCTTACGTCTCCCCGACGGTAGCAAAGTGGACAAGGTGACCAGCGCCCCATAATCTTAAGAGGCCTTAGAGACCTGGCTTTAGATATTATTTTCATAGCTTCATCCCCTTTGATTTCTGCGTCTAGAAACCTCCCCAAAAGTCCCAGTCACCCCTTTTCTTCTCAAAGTTGTGTCCAATTTTGTGGAGCTTCTTAGGGAATCCGCATGACAACTTTAAATATGACGCTAAAAGCCTTATTGTAGTCATTTTATTTCATGATTGTTCCTTTTCTGTTTTCATACTTCTTGATCCGAACCACTGATTGTGACTAAGCGGTCAACAATCAAACATTGAATAGCATTTTGGCTTAGAGATTTGGTTTTAACTTCTGGGAAATCTCGTGAATAGGAAACAGGAACTTTAAACTACGGTAAATCGCAAACTGACTACATCCCACTTAAAGAGAACAGTTATTCCGAATCACGTAGATCTGTGTGTACATTTTTCAATGACATAACTGTCGTGGCTGATGAATACAGTGCAACTTCACACAAGATACATGAGCTCAATTTATAATTGAACTATGAGTAGCGATAGGTTAACTCCTAGCTTACAGCCATAATTAAGGAGGGAAGTTGTTTTATATTGACAAGTTATCTACTTTATATAAAACAAAAAATATTGAAATTAAAACAATAACTTCTTTATAAATTGATGTGATGCTTATAAATGAATGGCTTTATGACAAACGCTTTGAAATGTATTAATTTGATGCGAATAAAAGATATTTATATTGACTTGACAGAAACGTTCGAGGCAATTAAACATAAGCTGGGCGGCCTCGACATTGTAATCAACAACGCTGGTGTCGGGGGCGAGATGGAGGACACCTGGGAGAGAACTGTTGATATAAATGTGGTAAGCGTTCATGTGTACGTCCACATAATCTATCTGTACAGAAAACATGGTTTAGAGAGCACGGGCCAGTGTAACAGAGCACCATCTGTTGTAACGCGTGCTCCCACGGGCGGTGCAGTGCTATCATTTGTATCCCATAACGACCAGTACCAAGGCAAGCGTAACACCGTCTCATTCATAGTCAGAGACCCAGTCTGGAATGAACACTGTGGCCATTTGAACAAAATGATCTTATTTTTTTAAATCATTGTTTCTCAAGTCCATGTTATGACTCAAAAATCGAGATTAAAATAATGATTTTATTTCCACTTATTAACATTGATGATTTGTTTCTATGCCGTTTTTGTAAATTTCAGAAAGGGACAATAAAGGGGACGATGTTAGGGATGGAACTGATGAGGAAAGACAAGGGTGGGAATGGAGGCGTTATTGTTAATGTGGCATCTATGGCAGGTAGGGAGAAGTCATTGTTAATGTGGCATTATGGTAGGTAGGGAGAAGTCATTGTTGATGTTGCATTATGTCAGTTAGGGAGAAATCATTGTTAACGTTGCCTTATGGCAGGCAGGGACAAGTCATTGTTGCATTATGACAGGTTGGGAAAATCATTGTTAATGTTGCATCTCTGGCAGGTATTTTGTAATTATTATTAGTCAGTACTTCATATTTATGACGTAATGGGGATTCGTTATAATTTAAAAAAATTACAAAATGAAAAAGAAAGAAAGAAATAAAACAACAGCAACCAACTAAAGAAATGAATGAAAGATAAATAATAGGAAGAATGCACAAAAAGATAAAATACATATTTAAAAAAAAATATCAAGAGTTGGCTATGAGAACATATCCTCTGGTACTTTGACTACATTAATTAAGTGGACATATCCTCTGGTACTTTGACTACATTAACTAAGTGGACATATCCTCTGGTACTTTGACTACAATAACTAAGTGTACATATCCTCTGGGACTTTGACTACAGTAATTAAGTGGACATATCCTCTGGTACTTTGACTACATTAACTAAGTGGACATATCCTCTGGTACTTTGACTACAATAACTAAGTGTACATATCCTCTGGGACTTTGACTACATTAATTAAGTGGACATATCCTCTGGTACTTTGACTACATTAACTAAGTGGACATATCCTCTGGTACTTTGACTACAATAACTAAGTGTACATATCCTCTGGCACTTTGACTTCATTAACTAAGTGGACATATCCCCTGGTACTTTGACTACATTAATTAAGTGGACATATCCTCTGCTACTTTGACTACATTAACTAAGTGGACATATCCTCTGCTACTTTGACTACACTAACTAAGTGGACATATCCTCTGGTACTTTAACTACACTAACTAAGTGGACATATCCTCTGGTACTTTGACTACATTAACTAAGTGGACATATCCTCTGTCATGGCCCCTCTATTGAGACCGCCTTGTTATAGCCGCCGTGTAGTGTTCTATTCCTCGTGATGAGTATCTCTGGTACGTAAACTTGTACATGCTGCGAGAGCAAGGAAAGAGGATTATTTGGTGTACACGTGACACTAACTGAAGTTAACTCTTTACCTTTCTGAAATGTTGTTCTGGATTTTTCCAGGGATCAACCCGAACCCATGTGGCCCAGTTTATGCGGCAACAAAAAGTGCAATCATCATGTACTCACAATCATGGTCGGTAAGTACTTACACTCTTTTTTTTTTGGGGGGGGGTGGGGGAAGGGAAATGGGGTTAAGTATTCAAAACAGGACGTTTCGACTGAGAGCCTCCATCGGCAGCAAAATAACGACAACAACTAGCAAAAGTATGAGAAAGATGTAGAGCAGTGACAGGAAGTTGTCCAAAATCAAAATGTGCGTGTTGCCAAGGACGCTACATGGCAGTAAATGAAGTTAGCTGAAGTTACAAGGAAATGACGACATTTTCAGAAAACAATGAGGGGAAAAAAAAAGAGGTAAAATATGAATGGCCGCAACATTGAGGATTATTATTAAGAGAGTATTTGAATGATTCAATCTGGCCATACGGGCTGACTAACTGGTCTTCTCCCCGTTTCAGAAAAACCCGGAACTAGCTCAGAACGGCGTCCGTATCAACGTCCTTGCCCCTGCATTCGCCGACACAGCTCTGGTCAAGGCCATGGGAGATACCAACACCATGCACGCACCGGCGATCGCCCGGGTGATCATGCAGAGGGTGGGGATCATGACGTAGGTGGTTAGTGGCTGTGGGTTGGTTAATGATGGTTTGAATTCTTACTCTCGTGTTTCTGGGAACCTTTCTCCCATGACGTCAGTTCAAGATTGCATATAGATTTTGTGTACACTTAATCACAATGAGTTTATTGTCAATAGCGATAGTTTATCTTAACATTTAAATGTACATACTTGAAGGCTCACATACGGCCCGTGGGTCACATAAGGCCTGTGGGCCACACACGGCCCGAGGGTCACATACGGCCTGTGGGTCACATACGGTCCGTGGGTCACATAGGCCCGTGGGTCATATACGGTCCGTGGGTCACATATGGCCTGTGGGTCACATACGGCCTGTGGGTCACATACGGCCCGTGGGTCACATACGGTCCGTGGGTCACATACGGCCTGTGGTTCACATACGGCCTGTGGGTCACATTCCTGATGAATAAACCCCACCTCCTTCCAATTTCCAGATTTTTTAATGATTTCATTTAATTTAACGAAATAATTTTAGAGGTAATCATTGCTATTGTGAAGCAGGTGATTTCTCTGTTGACTACGCTTTCTTTGGGTAGTTCACAGGGTGTGGCCAATTGGCTTGATTGTTTTTATTTCAGGCCACCTTTAACCAAATAGTAATTGTAAATAAAGACCATCAAGAAGATGCAATAAAAGGATATAACCCGCCCCACCCCCACCTCCCCCCTCCTCCCCCACTTTATGTTGTTGCAGACCTGAGACTGTGGCAGAGGCTCTGTATGAACTGGTCGATGACCAAAACAAGACGGGCGCCATCTTGAAGATAGCACAGACCACTGGTAAAGAGTATCACACGTACTAGCGTGGGTGACGTATCGCCGACATGCACGGTGCAGTGCTACATTTGTATCCCATGAAATTGACCACAGCAGACCGGACTGGACCATATTTAAAAAAAAAAAAAAAAAAACCAGCCAATCTATTTTTTAAAAAAAATTTTTTTCCTTAACTTTATCCGGAGAGTTTAAATATGTACATTTAAATTTAATTTAAACGAATGGATGGATTTATACATTATCGTTGTGCGTGTGATTTGCTCAAAATGAAGTATTATTTGATTTTAAATGATGGTACGTTAACTCTTGTTCATCGAATGAGGTAAGACACTCCTAAATGAATTTTTAAGCAATACTTTTTTAAAGCAGGTTGTATTCGCATCTGAGAATTCGTCCTGACGATTACCTTTGTGCATTAGTTTTTATATTCGACTGACTAAGAATTTAAGTTATAATTTTGTTAAAAATGAGAAAAAGTCATTTCAAAATATAATAAATATTTATATTTTCTGCCTGATGCATATTGTGACAATTTTACTGTAAGTTATGCAAGACTTCAATCAATCGTGTATGATGTTGTAGTTACGGGTAATAAGAAATGACAGTCTGGGGCACCGTGAAAATGGGACATGTTAAAAGTAAAAGGAGACACAAACCTTGACGTCAGACACGTTCGTCCATTCTACATGGCCCGGAGAATGAAGCACAGACGTCTCACTACAACAGAAATGTGTTTTATTGTTCTGTTATTAATACGAACGTCAAGCCTCATGAGACGAGAATTTCGGACCCCCCTCCTCCCCCCCCCCCCCCCCCCCCCCGCTCCTGGTAACTGACAATGATTTATACGTGTCTCAAATTAACATGACGACACACGTTAGAATTAAGACACAAGCTGTGGCAGTGGACTAAACACAAATGGCCAGGGATTTGGGAGGGGGGGGAGTCTTTACTCTTGTCAGTTTTAGGACTGGGCATACATATGACATGAGTTCACCTGAGTGCCCCCTCATCTTCCACCGTGGTACATCAACTACCAGTGTTACTGAATGCCCCTGACTACTGGGCTTGTGATGCACTTAAGTGCCCCTCATCTTCCACCTTAGTACATCAACTACTAGTGTTACTGAATGCCCTTGACTGCTGGGCTTGTGATGCACTTAAGTGCCCCCTCATCTTCCACCTTAGTACATCAACTACTAGTGTTACTGAATGCCCTTGACTGCTGGGCTTGTGATGCACTTAAGTGCCCCTCATCTTCCACTGTAGTAAATCAACTACCAGTGTTACGGAACGCCTCCAACTGCGCTGCTTGCGGTACACGTTGCAGTAACCGAAAGATAAAGCATCTTTTATATTTAAAATAAAATGTTCGACTAGGCCTTTGCAGAATTAGGGCACCTAGACCTTTCGGGAGTATAGAGGCAACTATGCCTCTATAGTGTATCAGGGCACCTAGACCTTTAGGGAGTACAGAGGCACCTAGGCTTTTATTGCGGATAGATGGACCTAGGCCTTTATGGCGTATAGAGACACCTAGGCCTTTATGGCGTATAGAGACACCTAGGCCTTTATGGTGTATAGAAGCACCCAAGCCTTTAGGGGGGTATAGGGGCACTTAGCCTTTTTGGGAGTATAGAGGCACATTGACTTATGGCTCCAAAACATTCGAAGACTTTTGAATCTCTTCGTCATTTAACATGGACCCCCCCTCCCCCCCCACACCCTTTTCCACTTTTTTTTTTCCACAGTCAGTAAATACGAACTTACTGGACATGAAATTGATTTATAAATCTAATATTCTGTCCTTCAAAAGTGTAATTGATGTTTACATTTTTAAAGGAAAAAAAATTGCTTAAATTGTCTATAACACGTTCCCAAAGGTCGGTGGTGGTTGGAGGGGGGGGGGGCTGACCTTGAACTTAATGTTGTATCGGTTAATATAGAGTTTATATAAAATACAGCTATAATACAGCATATTTATTTTCATTACTTAATTGATTTGTTATACATTTTGCATGTGATAATTATTGTAAAGTTAGTGAACGGATGTTTGGGTTCAGCAATTAAACCGGTGGCAAACATAACCTTACATAAGATCTTTGCAACCAGGCAACGAACAAATGTGCGGTCACGCATGACGTGTTGTGTTCATTGCAGAACTTAGCAGTGCGGAAGTATTTTGTTTTTTTAGCATGTTGTAAAAAAAAAAAATGTGATACATTGGAATAAATGAAAACATGAATTTACTTTTGTTTCGTTTCATATTTTCGTTTTAAAAAAAAATACTTTTTATTAACTTCGTCTCTTTTCGTGGTTGGCTGGCTGGCTGGCAAAATCTTCGGACGGCTTATTGACCCACTTGCCGCCCACACATCAAGCTGAAACTTGGTACATAGGGACTCGACTCCGATGACAACACTTTCTTTCACATTGGCAACCCCCCAAAACCCCAACCCCCAAAACCCCAACCCCCAAAACCCCAACCCCCAAAACCCCAACCCCAAAAACCCCAACCCTAAAAAATCAGTTTTTTCCCTGTTTTCCAAGGAGAAGATGCGTGGAATATGATGGCACTAATTTCAGGAAGTAAAATCCCCGTTAACTGCACTAAATATCACAAGTGCGTTTGGTGCGTAACATTTTCTTTAGCTTTTCTGAAACAGTTGGTGAAATAAATGTGCGGTGTACAAGCGGGTGTGGCATTAGAATATTCATAGAGTTCAGGGGCGTGGAAAATGTGCGGTTGCCAGCCTTGGGGGTTGAAGGGGGGGGGGGAAGGGAGCACTATTTGGGATTCTTATAAAGTGCGTTACTTTTAGGAACGTTTTATCAATTTTTTT
>CAXITT010000040.1:1578428-1607467 GCA_964033795.1 Lymnaea stagnalis
AAAAAAAAAAAAAAAAAAAAAAAAAAAAAAAAAAACAAAAAAAAAAAACAGCAACAAAAAAAAACATTAAAAAAAACAACAACAACAAAAAACAACAACAACAAAAAACAACAACAACAAAAAACAACAACAACAAAAAACAAACAGACAAAGGATTAAAAAAGTCCCTATTTTTTGTTTACAATTTACCTTAAATTGTGACTTAACTTTTACACAAAAGCTTTAGAACAAAATTTAAAAAGAAAAAGAAAACCTCCTATAAATGTACGGTCCGTGCTGCAACGCAAAGACAAGTACCTTATAATAAATTCACGACTCACAATTATATATTTGATGCGACCCCCCTCCCTTTTTTACCCGGGATTTGTCTGAAAGAAAAACTGTTTGCTGAGCTCTGACTGAACCATGTCTAGCAGATTCCAGTGAATCTGTAGATCTTTACGTCTGATCACGTGATGACCAAACATTCAAAGAAAACAAGTGTCAAACTGAATCGTATACATCTATTAGATTGAAAATTATTTTTTTTTGACTACAGTTTACCTGAAGTCATTACACTGTTTTCATTAAAAAAAAATCTTTCATTTTGCCTCGACATCTTTACAACACATGCCACCTAGGAATGATTGATTTCTTTCTTTGAAGACATTCAGTGGCATCAGTTGTCCCATTAATTTCTCTTTCTCCTAGAGTTAAACATACGTTGTTTTTTCCCCAATGTATTGCAGCAGTTAAACTTCATACGTCTACAAGGATCAACTGAGCAAGAAAATCATTGCATAGGAGTCGCCATGAGTGTCACAGGGAAGATTGCCATAGTGACCGGGGCGGCACACGGCCTGGGAAAAGCTTTCTGTGATATTCTTCTGAAGAATGGAGCCAAGGTAGTCAATGTATTGCTATTGATGAGTATTGCATAGGTTGTAGCAGTGTTAATATTGTTTCTCAAGAATAAAGTGTAATATTGGTAAAAATATTGTACCGGTAAATGAAAAGATTGCTTTCAATGTGCAAATAGTATTCTAGTAAATGAAAAGATTGCTTCGAATGTGCAAATACTATACCAGTAAATGAAAAGATTGCTTCGACTGTGCAAATACTATACCAGTAAATGAAAAGATTGCTTCGAATGTGCAAATATTATACTGGTAAATGAAAAGATTGCTTTGAATGTGCAAATACTATACCAGTAAATGAAAAGATTGCTTCGAATGTGCAAATACTATACCAGTAAATGAAAAGATTGCTTCGAATGTGCAAATATTATACCAGTAAATGAAAAGATTGCTTCGAATGTGCAAATAGTATATCAGTAAATGAAAAGATTGCTTTGAATGTGCAAATAATATATCAGTAAATGAAAAGATTGCTTTGCATTTCTGTTTCTTCAAACCCTATTCCAAAAAGCTATTTGAAGAAATGTGAAGGTCGTCGTGAGTTATCGAGAGTGTGAGGCGGCTGTCTTAGAGTGTGAGGCGGCTGTCTTAGAGTGTGAGACGGCTGTCTTAGAATGTGAGGCGGCTGTCTTAGAGTGTGAGGCGGCTGTCTTAGAGTGTGAGGCGGCTGTCTTAGAGTGTGAGACGGCTGTCTTAGAATGTGAGGCGGCTGTCTTAGAGTGTGAGGCGGCTGTCTTAGAATGTGAGGCGGCTATCTTAGAGTGTGAGGCGGCTGTCTTAGAGTGTGAGGCAGATGTCTTAGAGTGTGAGGCAGCTGTCTTAGAGAAGACGTGAACCCCCGAGTAAAAGGACAACATGTTTTGTACAGAGCAGAAACCAGCTTAGATTGGGACTAAGAAATTGTCTAATAAAAAATTAGTTGTTTTACACCTGGCTTTTGGACTACAGTAAAAATTTGGAAGTTAGAAAAATATAAACTGAAGTATTAATGTAGTTGAGATTTTATCATAAAGGGTTCAAAAAAAATATTGTTACAAGTTACAACGGATTTTTGGACAAACACCAGCTGGCACTAACAACAACCACATGAATAAAACATTCCTACTAGTTAGCTACTTAGGGGCTAGTATACTTTCTAGTTAGCTATTTAAGGGGCTAGTATACTTTCTAGTTAGCTATTTAAGGGGCTAGTATACTTTCTAGTTAGCTATTTAAGGGGCTAGTATACTTTCTAGTTAGCTATTTAGGGGCTAGTATACTTTCTAGTTAGCTATTTAAGGGGCTAGTATACTTTCTAGTTAGCTATTTAAGGGGCTAGTATACTTTCTAGTCAGCTATTTAAGGGGCTAGTATACTTTCTAGTTAGCTATTTAGGGGCTAGTATACTTTCTAGTTAGCTATTTAGGGGCTAGTATACTTTCTAGTTAGCTATTTAGGGGCTAGTATACTTTCTAGTTAGCTATTTAAGGGGCTAGTATACTTTCTAGTTAGCTATTTAAGGGGCTAGTATACTTTCTAGTTAGCTATTTAAGGGGCTAGTATACTTTCTAGTTAGCTATTTAGGGGCTAGTATACTTTCTAGCTAGCTATTTAAGGGGCTAGTCTAGTTTCTAGTTAGCTATTTTGGGGGCTAGTCTAGATTTTAGTAGGCTACTTAGGGGCTAGTCTAGTTTCTAGTAAGTTAATGATCCATAAAATAAGGATGAACTTCTATCACGTTAACGGGAAGTTGTGATTGTGCTGCTATAAAAACGTCCCGGCCATTTTGTTCAAATGTTGCCTTCTAGAAATGTACATTATTTCTGATCAGAGGTTGCCTTCTAGAAGTGTACATTTTTTTTCTGATCAGAGGTTGCCTTCTAGAAGTGTACTTTTTTTTTTTCTGATCAGAGGTTGCCTTCTATAAATGCACATTTATTTCTGTTCAAAGGTTGACTTCTAGAAATGCACATTTATTTCTGTTGCTGTTACGCACTGCTATCAGTAGGGAGAAATTAATCTCCTATTTACAATATGGCTTGTTCCGAAACAGTGCATAACAAGGTGATAATAAATGATAAAAACAATAACAAAGAATATGACACTCAAAAAAAAAAAAATGGCTAGCTGCAATTAATAAGATTTATTAAGTTACGACCAAATTACAAAATAAAAGAAATATAATTAAAATCATTAACTTACAGAAACTTACAGAGTATTGTGTTTCTTGTACCGGTACGAAAGTGGATACAAATTACAATGTGCCAAACAAAAGTTTAACGATTAAAGGAATTCACATGCATAAGTAAACACAGGTCTATCAAGAATAATACACTCTAAAAATAAATGCAAGCCTGTCGTTCCGTAAAGAACACAAATCTTATCGTCCAAAAATAATGCTCTCTCTGCATTTTATAGTCTGTTCTACAGAAAATTCCAGGCATATTACGCATTGTATAAGTGACTCGAACATTCTATAATTTACTACAATCTTCTACCGTATTCGAGTTAAGAAAACAGGCGATAGATTGGTTTTTGGTGAGCAAGATCAAAGGGAATGAGCCACGCCCAGTACTAACGCAGCATCTGCTAGAGTTCACAGCACGGGGGAAATATGACGTAAACACGTCGTCTACATAACAGTTGCCTTCTAGAAATGCACATTTATTTCTGATCAATTGTTGCCTTCTAGAATTGAAATTTTTTATTTCTGCCCAAATGTTGCCTTCTACACTCCTTGTTCCAGGTTGGTCTCATTGATCTGAACATCGATCAGGGGCAGAAGGCGCTGTCAAAGCTGGAGGAGAAATATGGCAAGAATAAAGCCATGTTTGTCAAATGTGACGTGTCCAACATAAAGGCGATGCCAGGTAATGGGATCTGGTGAAACATGAGACAGCACTGGGGTTTGACGTGTATCCATGACAACCGAGCCATGGGATCTGGTGAAACATGAGACAGCACTGGGGTCTGGCGTTGTATCCATGACAATCGAGCCATGGGATCTGGTGAAACATGAGACAGCACTGGGGTCTGACGTTGTATCCTTGACAACCGCGTTATGTTACTTAAAATATATAGTTCCATTGGGAACAAAATAGTTAAGATATGTACGATATCATCAGGCGTGCCTTAGATCAGATGTAGAAATACTATAGTAAGATTAAACCAAAACAAGATTCCAAATTGTTTCGTTTCCTGACAGAATCATTTCAAGCCATCCAAAAGAACTTTGGCGGCCTTGACATTGTCATCAACAATGCTGGCGTCGGGCTGGAGAAGAGAGACGATTGGGAGAAGACTGTAGATGTCAATGTGGTAGGTAGAGTATTGTGTGTCACGGGAGCTGACTCGGGCAGAACTACAACAGGTTACTTCCTGTCATCCTCGAAAAACAACAACTGAAAATGGTGTACCGGAAAGATGTTAGCTTGAGAACCATAACTATCCTCGTAATTCGACCGACACTAAGAATGAAATAAAAGTGAACAGTAACTTCACATTTCTATTGATTAAGAATATATATTTGAGAAAATTGTGAAAAGTACTATATTTTTAAGGGATTACAAATGTTGAAAAAAAAAATTAATTAAGTAACAGCCATTTGGACCTAATGATATCTGGACGCCAGAGAGATGCTAGCGTGGTAATACTAGAAATAGGAATACGATAAACTTTGCATCATTTACAAGGAATTTTTAGACACCCTAAGTGATTTTACCAATATTACTAAATATGTACTGCAATGGAATACATCAACTGTTACACAGTGTGTTTGTTAAATCACCACCATGAGCGCTGACACACCCAACACCAAAACACCATAATTTGTTTTTGTTTTTGAAAGAGACGAAGGCAAAGTGGTTTAAATTCATTATTTCTATTTTAAACTTTGCTCTTTTTTTTTTTTTTTTTTTCTTTTTGGCCTTTTCTAACTTTCAGAAAGGGACAATAAAAGGGACGATTTTAGGAATGGAAATGATGAGAAAAGACAAGGGTGGAAAGGGAGGTGTCATTGTTAATATTTCGTCTATGGCAGGTAAAAAACAGTCATTGTCATAATGCATTGTGGAAGGCAGGGCGCAATCATTGTTTTCTGTATTTTAAAAAATTGTATTTCTTTGATAAATTAGATGATATTAACATGTCTTCAGAGGTGAGATGTGAAAAAAAAAAAAATCTGAACTATGAGATAAATGAGTGCGGCAGCTGTATAATCTCAATTGATTAGATTTATCTTTAGAGTGTTAACATAAATGATTATGATATGTCTTCATTGATGTTTATGATTATATTGAAATGTAGCTTTATGTTATGTCGTCAATGATATTGATGATTATTTTGACATTTAAGCTTAGGTTTAGTTGACGTGGGTGCTGATATGTTGACATGGGTGCTGATATGTTGACATGGGAGCTGGTATGTGGACATGAGAGCTGGTATGTTGACAAGGGGGCTGGTATGTTGAGATCGGTGCTGATATGTTGACATGGGAGCTGGTATGTTTACATGGGAGCTGGTATGTTGACATGGGAGCTGGTATGTTGACATGGGAGCTGGTATGTTGACATGGGAGCTGATAAGTTGATATGGGAGCTGGTATTTTGCCATGGGAGCTGGTATGTTGCCATTGGAGATGGTATGTTGACATGGATGCTGGTATGTTGACATAGAAGCTGGTATGTTGACATCGGTGCTGGTATGTTGACATGGGAGCTGATATGTTGACATGGCAGCTGGTATATTTAGATGGGAGCAGGTATGTTGACATGGGTGCTGGTATGTGCCATTGGAGTTGGTATGTTGGCATGGATGCTGGTAAGTTGACATGTGAGCTAGCATGTTGACATGGGTGCTGGTATGTTGACACCATAGCTGATATGTTGACATGGGAGCTAGTATGTTGACATGAGTGCTGGTATGTCGACATGAGTGATTGGTATGTTGACATGGGAAGTGGTACGTTGACATGGGAGTTGGTACGTTGACATGGGAGTTGGTATGTTGACATGGGAACTGGTATGTTGACATGGGGGTTGGTATGTTGACATGGGAGTTGGTATGTTGACATGGGAGTTGGTACGTTGACATGGGAGTTGGTATGTTGACATGGGAGTTGGTATGTTGACATGGGAACTGGAATGTTGACATGGGAGTTGGTATGTTGACATGGGAACTGGTATGTGGACATGGGAGTTGGTATGTTGACATGGGAACTGGTATGTTGACATGGGAGTTGGTATGTTGACATGGGAACTGGTATGTTGACATGGGAACTGGTATGTTGACATGGGAGTTGGTATGTTGACATGGGAGTTGGTATGTTGACATGGGAACTGGTATGTTGACATGGGAGTTGATATGTTGACATGGTAGTTGGTACGTTGACATGGGAGTTGGTATGTTGACATGGGAGTTGGTATGTTGACATGGGAACTGGTATGTTGACATGGGAGTTGTTATGTTGACATGGGAGTTGGTATGTTGACATGGGAACTAGTATGTTGACATGGGAACTGGTATATTGACATTGGAGTTGGTATGTTGACATGGGAGTTGGTATGTTGACATGGGAACTGGTATGTTGACATAGGAGTTGGTATGTTGACATGGGAGTTGGTATGTTGACATGGGAGTTGGTATATTGATATGGGAGTTGGTATGTTGACATGGGAGTTGGTATGTTGACATGGGAGTTGGTATGTTGACATGGGAGTTGGTATGTTGACATATATGTGTGAATATTTTTGGTGGTAATTAAGGGGAGGGAGTGTTTGCCGCTAAGAAAAAAAAAGTATGTACCTTTAAATCCAAATAATTTATGTTTGTGTTTATTATAATTGTGTTGGCAGGTTTGAACCCTACTCCTAGTGGACCTGTTTATGCCGCAACAAAAAGTGCGATCATCATGTACTCACGATCATGGGTGGTAAGTAGTCGCAATCATGGGTGGTGGGTACTCACAATCATGGGTGGTAGGTACTCATAATCATGGGAGGTAGGTACTCACATTCCTTGGTGGTAGGTACTCACAATCCTGGTTGGTAAGTACTCAAAGTCATTGGGATGTGTGTTCACAATCATGGTTGGTAGGAACTAGCAATCCTTGGATGTAGGTAGTCACAATCATGGGTGTTAGGAACTCACAATCTTGGTTGGTAGGTACTCACAATCATGGGTGGTGGGTATTTACAATCATGGGTTGTAGGTAATCACAATCATGGGTGTTAGGTACCCGCAGTCTTGATTGGTAGGTACTCATAATCTTAGTTGATAGGTACGCACAATCATGGGTGGCAGGTATTTACATTCATAGGGGTTGGGTATTCACAATCATGGGTGGTAGGAACTTACAATCCTTGGATGTAGGTACTGAAAATCATGGGTGGTAGGTACTTATAATCTTAGTTTGGATAGGTACTCACAATCTTGATTGATAAGTACTCACAATCTTGGTTGGTAGGTACTCATAGTAATTTGTGGTATGTATTCACAATCATGGGTGGTAGGTACCAACAATCATGGGTGGTAGGTACTCACAATCTTGGTTGGTAGGTACTCCCAATCAGGGATGGTGGATATTCACAATCATGGGTTGAAGTTACTCACAATCAAGGGTGTTAGGTACTTGAAAGCTTGATTGGTAGGCACTCACATTCTTGGTTGGTAGGTACTCACAATCATGGGTGGTAGGTATTTACAATCCTCGGTGGTAGGTATCCAGAATCATGAGTGGCAGGTACTCACAATCTTGTTTGGTAGGTACTCACAATATTTGTGGTTGGAAGGGGGGGGGGTTGGTACTTACAATCGTGGGTGATAGGTATTTACAAGCATGGGTGATAGGTAATCAAAATCTTGGATGGTAGATACTCACAATCTTGGTTGGTAGGTACTCCCAATGTGTGGTTGTTATGTACTCATAACCTTGTTGGTAGTTACTGACACCATTTGGTTTGGTTGCTCAGATTCCTCTGGAGGTAAGTTTGTATTTCCTTGGATTTTCACGTCACCTGCTGGTGCTATGCGATTATGGAAAACTGTTGAAAAAGACGACTACTAAAACAACCGAAACAAAGGCGCCAGTCTCTCTCACAGAAATTAAACTGACCATTTTTTTCTGACTCATAGAATTAACAAGTTTAAAAAAAAAAAACATTCTTTTTATTCAAGACAAATTGATGATTCAAGACGAAAAACGAACACTAAACCCGCAATTTTAAATGTTGTACTTTTCGCACCTTGTTGTTGTATAGTTTGTTGTTTAAAAAAAAAAAAAAATTAAATTTCCACAGCACAATCCAGAGCTTGCCCCGAATGGCATCCGTATCAACATTCTGGCACCCGCCTTCGTCGACACGCCGCTGTTTAAAATGCTGGAGAACAAGGAAAACATCCACGCCCCAGCCATTGCCACTTTGGTGCAAAAGAAAGTGGGGGTCCTCAAGTAAGTTTGAGAACCCGCGATGACGGTGATCGAATTTGAACGTTTGAGTTTGTGTGTGTGTGTGGGTGTGTGTGGTTGGGGGGGGGGTGGGGTTCGGTTCTGTTTGACTTACTTTAACACATTTTATCCCTTTCTCCAACCTCCAACTACCACTTTCCAAAAAAAATAAAACAAATAAAATCCAATAATTTGTTTAAAACTGGTACCAAAAATGAAATGGAATTATTAACGTATTTATCGGCGTATAACACGCACCCCCCCCGGGGCAGATTTCTTTGGCATTAACATTATATCGGCGTACAACACACATCATTTGCGCCCTATTTTCAGGGTGGAAAAGTGCATGTTATACGCCGATAGATACGGTCATTTGATAATCAAAAAATGTGTTCAGAAAAAAAAAAAATTGGGAAAACTGTTTCTGACTAGTCTTCTAAAGAAAATTAAATTGACTAAAGACCTTTCAGTATCCATTTAGAAAATGGCCGGCATATTATAACTAGAACCGTGTGACCGTGCCTTAATTAAAAGGCCGATGTCCTTAGAACCGAGTGACCACGCCTTAATTAAAAGGCAGCTATAATTAGACGTGAACAGTTGGTTTAGCTTGCGTAGAGTGCCTCAAACGTGGTGGTGAGATAAACCGGGTGTTACGTCATTCAATCACGTGGTGGTGAGATAAACCGGGTGTTACGTCATTCAATCACGTGGTGGTGAGATAAACCGGGTGTTACGTCATTCAATCACGTGGTGTTCCTTTTCTTCTTCCCTCCAGACCCGAAGTGGTGGCCGAAGCTTTGTTAGAACTTCTGGCTGACGAGACAAAGACAGGCGCCATCTTGAAAATAGCAGAGACGACTGGTAAAGAGTACCTCACTCTCTAGCTTCCGAGCAGCACCAGATCACCCGCCATCTTGGATATAGGAAGACGAGCCCCCATTCATCTCCTTCACGATAGAAACATACACATGCCCTTCATCTCTTAACACAATCGTCATTAGAAGTTATTATATGGGAGATGCTAATTTTTTTTCTTTCAACTTATAACAAAAGATTGCTTGTACTTTGTACGCCAAATAAATCATTTCTTTCAAATTTTTAAATTTTATTTACAAATTAATTATTCTGACGCAATTCCCGTGTGAAATGGGTTGTAGGTCAACTTGAGTACACGTACTGACCACTTAACTGATCCATGGACACTAATGTGTCGCCGAGTACACGTACTGACCACTTAACTGATCCATGGACACTACTTTTGTTGTCCCTGCGTATGTGTGTGTATTTATACAAAACACATGTTAGTTATCTAAACAAATCAGCTACTTATTATTTGTTTGCTTTGGTCCTTGGCAAACTCTTTGTTGTGTTCCTGTTTTTGTCTGGTTTAACCCTACTTCGTTTTACTCATCTTGTTTCGGACAGTGTCATATTTATGCACATTCTTAGTGAGGACAGTGTCATATTTATGCACATTCTTAGTGAGGACAGTGTCATATTTATGCACATTCTTAGTGAGGAAAATATCCTATTTATACACAATCGTATTGAGGACCGTATCCTATTTATACACAATCGTATGGAGGACAGTATCCTATTTATACTCAATCGTATTGAGGACCGTATCCTATTTTTACACAATCGTATTGAGGACCGTATCCTATTTTTACACAATCGTATTGAGGACCGTATCCTATTTTTACACAATCGTATTGAGGACCGTATCCTATTTATACACAATCGTATTGAGGACAGTATCCTTTTTATACACAATCGTATTGAGGACCGTATCCTATTTATACACAATCGTATTGAGGACAGTATCCTTTTTATACACAATCGTATTGAGGACCGTATCCTATTTTACACAATCGTATTGAGGACAGTATCCTATTTAAACACATTCGTATTGAGGACAGTATGATATTTGTACACCATGAAGCTAAGAGCACACTTTAGGCAATTAGAGAAGCTTTCTATTTCTATTCACAAAAAAAAAAAAGATCCATTTTATATTTAAGGACTTACTTCAACCCAAAATCTGGATTTATTAAATTTACATATACCTCCCTTCCCCGCCTTTTTTTAAAATCCCCCGACCCCCCCCCCCACACACACACACAAGACGACCTTAGATTATAACTGTGTATGGATCAACCTTAAATCAAAGACCAAAACACTCCTTACATTTTGTTTGCACAAGCAACAAGTAAGACAACAAAACATGAAAGAACCCCCCGACCCCCCCCCCCCACACACACACAAGACGACCTTAGATTATAACTGTGTCCGCACTGGTTCAACCCTCGTTCGTTCCTCGTCCACAACAGTTGTTTGTCAGTTGTATCGGCCACCATAAAACACTTTTGTGCTCGGTGTCTTGGCCGACGGCTTGGTTCCGTCTCTAGCAGCTTTTCTTTATTTGAGCTCAGAACAAAACAACAAAACAAAACAAATCCAACGAGAAATAAACCAAAAATAACTTGTGCTGAATAAAGTGGAACGGACATGTGCGCGCGAGACGAATCCTACGTATTACAAAACAATATTTTTTCCCATTGCGAAGACAGAATTTTTTATTGCCTTGAGGTCAAAGACAATGTGTCCTTGGTATATCTAGGTCCCCCTTCCGGGGTTAATTGCTCAAGCTACGCCCCTGATCCTGAAATAGGGTTGTTGAGATAAAAGGTTTTCTCAGTATGCTGAAGCTATACAAAGTTATGGCCTCCGAATATAACCAGGCGTACGCTTCATCGAAACAATCAGTTGCAAATAGTTACGAAGTTTCAGACATCTCTATTTTGTCTAAATTCGAGCAGTCGTTGAACCGGTGCGATGGAGGCCTGTGCAATTCTAGCTGAATCAGGATTTTAGACTCTTAATTTGGAATGAACACAGTGTTGTGGTGTCAGTGAATTTAACTTGTGTGTTGATAGGAAATTGTTACGGGAAATACGGAACCTGTAAATACTGTAATGGAATCCATCAAGGTATGTAATTAAAGAATTATAATAATACCATTAATAGTGATAGTAGCAATAAATTACAAATAACCTGCATCTCACTGGAACGGATACAGTTTTCAAAAGTTCCTTAGAGACGTTTAGTCAGTTAAAAGACGATAGCTCTGGATTGGCGTCAGTGACTTCAGGAGTTTGGTAAAGCTATCTAACTCCAACACACGACAGGGCTCATTGTAGAGCATATCTCTGTTTTGTTGCACGGCCTAAACGCAAAGATACCTTTACAAAGCTAAACATGGCAACGCTATGTCACTTCCGTAACAATGTCGTAGTCACCTCCACCTAAAAGAATTTTTGTAAATCTTTTCTAGGTTGATCTAAACAAACACATTGTCGTTAGATAGAAGAAGTCCTCGGGGGTTGGGGGGGGGGAAGGGTTAGTCATGTGTTTCTGTCTTACTTTAAATCATACGTACGACATCACACCTTAATTTGAATCATACGTACGACATCACACCTTAATTTGAATTATACGTACGACACCACACCTTAATTTGAATTATACGTACGACATCACACCTTAATTTGAATCATACGTACGACATCACACTTTAATTTGAATCATAGGTACGATATCACACCTTAATTTGAATCATACGTACGATATCACACCTTAATTTGAATTATACGTACGACATCGCACCTTAATTTGAATCATACGTACGACATCACACCTTAATTTGAATCATACGTACCACACCACACCTTAATTTGAATGATACGTACGACATCACACCTTAATTTGAATCATACGTATGACATCACACCTTAATTTGAATCATACGTACGACATCACACCTTAATTTGAATTATACGTACGACATCACACCTTAATTTGAATCATACGTACGACATCAACCCTTAATTTGAATTATACGTACGACATCACACATTAATTTGAATCATACGTACGATATCACACCTTAATTTGAATCATACGTACGACATCACACTTTAATTTGAATTATACGTACGACATCACACCTTAATTTGAATCATATGTACGAAATCACACAATAATCTGAATCATACGTACGACATCAACCATTAATTTGAATTATACGTACGACATCAAACATTAATTTGAATTATACGTACGACATCACACATTAATTTGAATCATACGTACGATATCACACCTTAATTTGAATCATACGTACGACATCACACCTTAATGTGAATTATACGTACGACATCACACCCTAATTTGAATCATATTTACGAAATCACACCTTAATTTGAATCATACGTACGACATCACACCTTAATTTGAATTATACGTATGACATCACACCTTAATTTGAATTATATGTACGACATCACACCTTAATTTGAATTATACGTACTACATCACAACTTAATTTGAATTATACGTATGACATCAGGAGTTTGGTAAAGCTATCTAACTCCAACACATGACAGGGCTCATTGTAGAGCATATCTCTGTTTTGTTGCACGGCCTAAACGCAAAGATACCTTTACAAAGCTAAACATGGCAACGCTATGTCACTTCCGTAACAATGTCGTAGTCATCTCCACCTAAAAGAATTTTTGTAATTTAAATCTTTTCTAGGTTGATCTAAACAAACAGATTGTCGTTAGATAGATGAAGTCCTCGGGGGTTGGGGGGGGGAAGGGCTAGTCATGTGTTTCTGTCTTACTTTAAATCATACGTACGACATCACACCTTAATTTGAATCATACGTACGACATCACACCTTAATTTGAATTATACGTACGACACCACACCTTAATTTGAATTATACGTACGACATCACACCTTAATTTGAATCATACGTACGACATCACACTTTAATTTGAATCATAGGTACGATATCACACCTTAATTTGAATCATACGTACGATATCACACCTTAATTTGAATTATACGTACGACATCGCACCTTAATTTGACTCATACGTACGACATCACACCTTAATTTGAATCATACGTACGACACCACACCTTAATTTAAATCATACGTACGACATCACACATTAATTTGAATCATACGTACGATATCACACCTTAATTTGAATCATACGTACGACATCACACCTTAATTTGAATGATACGTACGACATCACACCTTAATTTGAATCATACGTATGACATCACACCTTAATTTGAATTATACGTACGACATCACACCTTAATTTGAATTATACGTACGACATCACACATTAATTTGAATCATACGTACGACATCAACCCTTAATTTGAATTATACGTACGACATCACACATTAATTTGAATCATACGTACGATATCACACCTTAATTTGAATCATACGTACGACATCACACTTTAATTTGAATTATACGTACGACATCACACCTTAATTTGAATCATATGTACGAAATCACACAATAATTTGAATCATACGTACGACATCAACCATTAATTTGAATTATACGTACGACATCAACCATTAATTTGAATCATACGTACGATATCACACCTTATTTTGAATCATACGTACGACATCACACCTTAATGTGAATTATACGTACGACATCACTCCTTAATTTGAATCATATTTACGAAATCACACCTTAATTTGAATCATACGTACGACATCACACCTTAATTTGAATTATACGTATGACATCACACCTTAATTTGAATTATACGTATGACATCACACCTTAATTTGAATTATATGTACGACATCACACCTTAATTTGAATCATACGTACGACATCACACCTTAATTTGAATTATACGTATGACATCACACCTTAATTTGAATTATATGTACGACATCACACCTTAATTTGAATTATACGTACGACACCACACCTTAATTTGAATTATACGTACGACATCACACCTTAATTTGAATTATACGTACGACATCACACCTTAATTTGAATTATACGTACGACATCACACCTTAATTTGAATTATACGTACGACATCACACCTTAATTTGAATTATACGTATGACACCACACCTTAATTTGAATTATACGTACGACATCACACCTTAATATGAATCATACGTAAGACATCACACTTTAATTTGAATAATACGTACGATATCACACCTTAATTTGAATCGTACGTACGACATCGCACCTTAATTTGAATCAAACGTATGACATCACACCTTAATTTGAATCATACGTACGACATCACACCTTAATTTGAATCATACGTACGACATCACACCTTAATTTGAATCATACGTACGACATCACACCTTAATTTGAATCATACGTACGACATCACTTCTTAATTTGAATTATACGTACTACATCACACCTTAATTTGAATTATACTTACGACATCACACCTTAATTTGATTTATATGTACGACATCACACCTTAATTTGAATTATACGTACGACATCACACCTTAATTTGAATCATACTTACGACATCACACCTTAATTTGAATTATACGTACGACATCACACCTTAATTTGAATTATACGTATGACATCACACCTTAATTTGAATTATACGTACGACACCACACCTTAATTTGAATTATACATACGACATCACACCTTAATTTGATTCATACGTACGACATCACACCTTAATTTGAATCATACGTACCACATCACACCTTAATTTGAATCATACGTACGACATCACACCTTAATTTGAATCATACGTACGACATCACACCTTAATTTGAATGACAAAAGATATCATTATCACACATCGTTTAGTTTCAATGCAATTGGTTGATCCTGTTCGTTTACTAATCATTGAAAGGCATTTTCCATATCCTTTTAATTTTTTTTATGAAATGCAATGTTTGAACTATTGAATGAACATCAAATCTTTATTATGACTGTGTCATTATAACTGTGAACACATGAAGAAATCAAAAAAGATATAATGACGTTAAAAATAAGCAAGCATTTATCTTAAACTAGGGAGTGTGCATGTATAAAGCTTTGATCCCTTGTGTACGACTGACATCTAATGTACCCCTGCACTCTGATCCCATGTGTAAGACTGGCATCTAATGTACCCCTGCACTCTGATCCCGTGTGTACGACTGGCTTATAATGTAACCCTGTGCGCTGATCCCATGTGTAAGACTGGCTTATAATGTACACCTGTACTCTGATTCCTTGTGTATGACTGGCTTAGAATGTACCCTTGCACTCTGATCCCTTGTGTACGACTGGCTTATAATGTACACCATCACTCTAATCCCTTGTGTACAACTGGCTTATAATGTACACCTGCACTCTAATCCCTTGTGTGCAACTGGCTTATAATGTACACCTGCACATGTTTGACACCACGTTCGGTTTAGAGCTAAGTTTATGATCTCATTCTTCTTATCATATTAAACAGGGGACTTAACTCAGACAAGGAACTAAATTCCACGCGCTAACACTGTGACAGGCAACACGGTGTTGATGTCTAGACATGTACACAGGACTTACAGAATGCTACTCTCAAAACAAAAAACAAATACAATTGGGTTGGAGGATAACATATTCAAGATGGCGCCAAAGTGATCCGAAAATGTCATGTTTTACAATAACTTAACTCACTCTATAGATGACTTGGGATCCGGGGGGTGGGTGTAAGGCTGACCATTAACTAACTATTGAACTGACATGTAAGCACCACTGACCTCTAATCACCCGTACACCGCTGTGACCTCCCACCACCCCAGCACCACCAACATGGCCACGACTGACAGTCGCAGTGATAGACGCTGTACTGCTGTAGGTACAACTCAGACTGACTGCGCTGACGGATCTCTCGGTATTGTTCTACGTGTACACACAGATCTCATAGTATTTTTCTACGTAGACACACTGCTTTGAAAGGCCAACCCGTGGCTCTTTTGTCATGAACCATTCTTGTCCTTCAGGGGTTCCCTACCTCCAGATGTACAGACCCAGTTGAGAAGACATACTAAGTTGTAAGAATATTTCTTCTTTGCAGTAGTTAGTTTAATAATTTGAGTCGAGCGTTCCCCTCTGTTAGCGATAAATTGTTTGTTGGTGACATTGACATGCCATCAATATAAACGACTTCTGATCCTCTGTTACATGAAGTAAAAAACCCACACATTTATTGTTATAAAGCATTGAACATATGTATTAGTTTTGGCCAGCGCATAAATGGTTTGAGAATCATTCTCTTCATAGCGACATTTGTAAAAAGCTTTTGTACGTAACTGTAATCTGATTAAGCCGGATAGTCGGACCAGCGAAGCACATGCTCTATGCCAGCGGTTCTTAACCGTTTTGGAGGTACCGAACCCCACCAGTTTCATATGCGCATTCACCGAACCCTTCTTAATAGGAAAAATAAAATATGGATTTTTTTTCTGATTTTTTATTAGACCTCAGCCGAACCCCTGAAACTCGCTCACCGAACCCCTGGGGTTCGATCGAACCCAAGTTAAGAACCACTGCTCTATGCGTAGCTTTTAAATGAATTATATTAAATTATTTTTAAAAAAAATGCATTCTTAGAATAAAGCCGTTAAATTTTGATAACCAGCAGTATCATGAAAATAATAAATACTATTTTAACATTTTATAATATATATGTTGCCCTAATATATGAGGTACACAATTGTATCCTTACGCACTACCGATAACAATATGATCCTGAACAACCTTTAGGCAATCGTTTACACTGAAGTCCTATAAATACAAATTGATACTGAAATTGATAATAAAGTACTCCGTACACATATATCATTGTTTAGTGCAGGGGTCGGGAACCTTTTTGTCTGAGAGAGCCATGGACACCACACATTTTGAAAAGTAATTCTGTGAGAGCCATACATTATGTTTAAAACTAAAAATTCAAGTAAATTTGTGCATTGTGTGTAATTTCAACACTAAATATGCAATAATTATGTCTCTGAATTCTTTTTAATAACATTGTTATGCTGTTGCTAATCAACAATGAGTATTTCTTATCATTAATGCGACTTTTTTTTTATAATCGAACATTTGTCTGCGAGCCAGATGCAGCCATCAATAGAGCCACATCTGGCTCGCGAGCCATAGTTTCCCGACCCCTGGTTTAGTGTATTTGTCTGACCTGGTATGTTCCGGATGTCTGTCTGACCTGGTATGTACTGGATGTGTGTCTGACCTGGTACGTACTGGATGTGTGTCTTACCTAGTATGTACTGGATGTGTGTCTTCCCTGGTATGTACTAGGTGTTTGTCTGACCTGCTATGTACTGGATGTGTCTGACCTGGTATGTACTGGATGTGTGTCTTACCTAGTATGTACTGGATGTGTGTCTTACCTGGTATGCACTGGGTGTTTGTCTGACCTGCAATGGACTGGATGTGTGTCTGACCTGGTATGTACTGGATGTTTGTCTGTCCTGCTATGTACTGGATGTGTGTCTGACCTGGTATGTACTGGATGCGTGTCTGACCTGGTATGTACTGGATGTGTGTCTGACCTGGTATGTACTGGATGTGTCTGACCTGGTATGTACTGGATGTGTGTCTGACCTTGTTTGTACTGGATATATGTCTGACCTGGTATGTACTGGATGTGTGTCTGACCTGGTATGTACTGGATGTGTGTCTTACCTAGTATGTACTGGATGTGTGTCTTCCCTGGTATGTACTGGGTGTTTGTCTGACCTGCTATGTACTGGATGTGTCTGACCTGGTATGTACTGGAAGTGTGTCTGTCCTTGTATGAACTGGATGTGTGTCTGACCTGGTATGCACTGGATGTGTCTGACCTGGTATGTACTGGATGTGTATCTGAACTTGTATGTATTGGATGCGTGTCTGACCTGGTATGTACTGGATGTGTCTGACCTGGTATGTACTGGATGTGTGTCTGATCTGGTTTGTACTGGATGTGTGTCTGCCCCGGTATTTACTTGATGCGTATCTGACCTGGTATGTACTGGATGGGTCTGACCTGGTATGTACTGGATGTGTGTCTGACCTGGTTTGTACTGGATGTGTGTCTGCCCCGGTATTTACTTGATGCGTATCTGACCTGGCATGTACTGGATGTGTATCTGACCTGGTCTGTACTGGATGCGGTACAGAAAAATGTTTCTGTAGATTAAAAAGAGCTTGTGATTAACTGTGGTCAGACTGAGATCAACTAAAAATAAAACACGCTTAATAAGGGTAGACAACTTTCCAGGACAGATATAATAATAATAACAAAAAACAACAACAAAGAACAAAACAAATAAACTGCACTGTCGTCTCCTTATGTGTTGGTTTTAAAAATAAATGGAACTAAACGACAAAGCAAATCTCTCCCCTTCTCACTGCACTCAAACAAACTGAATAGCTCAAAAAGGCAGGCAGTCGAGGGGCCATTAAGGTTGTTATTAAAACTATGGTGCTAATATTATACATATAGAAAAATTTAAAAAAAACAAAGGGGAAAAAAAAACATCTCTCATTTCAAGTTTGTTGTACAAATAGACGTTTGCTGAACAAACCAACCGTGTGTTTGTTGTACAAATAGTAGAGATAGACGTTTGCTGAACAAACCAACCGTGTGTTTGTTGTACAAGTGTCCGAGATAGACGTTTGCTGAACAAACCAACCGTGTGTTTGTTGTAAAAATAGTAGAGATAGACGTTTGCTGAACGAACCAAACGCGTTTGAGTTGTACACGTGGGAATGACAAATATTCAACATAAGCAACACTTCGTGACATCTCAACCCTACTTTACACCGTGTAGAACTTATCAACCAATTACATTATTTGGGTGGGGGTTGGCTGCGGGGAGGGGGGGGGGCGGGGGTGGGTCGTGTGCTTGGGGCGTCACACAATGCCGTTAATTTGAAATACGTAAGTGGTATACTTGATTAGAATGACGGGCTCAATAAATCAATGGCCAGTCTATCGTGGTCTGATCTATAGAACAAACAATGATAAGCCGTGGTTCTGCACAAAAGTCCCGGCGGCCAGGTTTCGAGTGGAGAAGTTCATTACCAGGCGTACCATGTTCTTGAGGCTTAAGGCAGATCGAGACCTTCATACGGTGTCAACGGATTTAGTGGGACTTGGATCTACATGAAGTGGTTTTGGTAAGTTTGTGTTGGAGATCAACGCGTTGAACAATGGCGATGTGCACAGCTCTGGCTGTGTGTATAATTATATTGTGAGGTGCCGTGCTGTGGGTTTTCAAATGATGTTGCTAGGTGGATTATATCTTGGACTGGTTTTTTGAGACAGAATTCTTACATGTTGACAGATTTGGTTGTCATACAATGATACATTTAACATATATTACTAGGATGCCTTGACACGTAAGCCAACCGTTATCATGACTCACAATCATACAAGAAAAAAAACTATTTTTGAACACCAACTTAACATTTACATTACCAAAGTTCATCAAATTATTTCCGAACAAACTAACAATATTTATTATAAATGACTGTGTTACGCGTGATTATCGAACTGTAAGTGTACGTAATTTTTATGATATATGTCAATAAATGGCTCATATTTAACAAGGTAAACGATTTAACAGTTTCAATGTTAGCTGTCGTTAATGAAGTTTAACCTGATTGAAAACAGTTTTGACAACAGGTGCGTCTTTAAGTCAATGTTTTTCTGCTTCAATAAAAAATGATGTAGCCAATAATTTGGTGACTTTATTAAAGTCGACCATTATTTACCGAGTAATCAGGATATTTAAAAGAAATCAGTTTCATTATGTCTGACAGCCACCATGCAACATAATAGGTTTTAAAAAAAAGCCATTTGTTCAGGCGCGAACAATAATATCAACTTCTTCTTCTTCTATATCTTAAGGGCCCACGATCAATTTATTATTATTACTATTTCCAAGAGATCTGAAATCAAAAGATTATGTAACCACATTGTTTTTTCTTTTGTATTGTATGGAATGACCAGCAAAACTCAATAATTGTTTTAAAAAACTTTCAGGTGTGAGTCAGATGCTCTATAAAGCTTGGTGGCTGGCGTCTGCGCAGTGATGGTGCTCCTGACCAACGACCCCCACGTGCTGGAGGTCAAGGTCTGCAACCTTTCCCTCTACAGACACGAGAAGAGCAGCCAGCTTGCGATGAAGCGCAACAACGCCATCATGGGAGATCATGCCAATCGGCACAAGTTACCGCTCGTTGAGCCCCACCCGTTCACGAAGACTTCGTGGCGTCGCGAAAAGAGCCTGCCAGATTTCTACGACAGGCAAATCAACACCGAAACAATCCCAGCAGTCAAATTCGACGAAAACGACATGACGGTTCTCACATCGAGGCTGATGAGAACTCTCGTGGATGAGAGAAGATCCCTTGATACTAGAAATGACCGAGACAAACCTGCCTCGAAATCAAGCGGCAATCACCCGAAAGTCGACTTCACTTTTGGTTCCATCACACAGTGGAGAACCCAGGACTTGATCCCAAGTTTCGTGAGCAGATTTGAACGCTCCAAGCCATTACAGCGGTTCTATGAGAGGCAAGGGTTTCCCGACACCGCAAGGTCCTTCAGTGCCCAGGTGAACAGGGACCAAACAAAGACACCTTCGTACAAAATCAGCGTGAACGGCGACCACCTGAACCAAAGAATCTTGAAGAGACACCTTCTGTATTTGAGCCCATTAGATTCCTACGGGCATCCAGACGGACCGAAATCCCTGCCGGCGTCACTCGCTGAGCATCAAGATATGAACACGGAATGCGGTGTTGCGCCAAGTCTTCGTCTCAAAAATAGTTCCGTCCCAAAACGTCGGGCTGAGTTCGTTTTGAGTAACGCCCGGATGAAAGAAGAGCCACGTCATTCCAGCGGGGCCCAGCTCACGACGGGGAGCTCACATAAGTTCAACAGCAAAATCGGAGCCGCGAGAAGCGCGCTGGACATCTTGGGGAAATTTGGGGCGCCGACGAGTTTAGAGTTGAGTCTGAAGGAAGAGCTTTCCACCAGCATGCAGCGGTTCAGGCGTGACCGGGCGTCGGTACAGAGTTTCCTGGTGAACACGGCATCACACTACATGCCGACCGACCGAAACGTGACCCCCGGGGAAAGATTGCTCCGACAGGCCAGGGAAGCCAACAAGTCCAAGAGGAAAAACAGGAAACCGACTATTTCCTTTGATGACTCGGTTCATGTCAGCAGTCAGGATGGAATAGAATACGTTGTCAATGGTGGACATTTTCCAATACAAGAACAGGCTGATCCATTCTTAAAAATTGAAGAAGGACAAGAGATTGATTCACAATTTAACAAAGCTGAAATGGAAGATCTAGCTCAGCAATTTCATAGCAGTGACGACCAGAGAACTGTGATAGCCAATGAACAAAGAGTAAATGAACAAACAGCAAATGAACAAACAGTTAATGAACAAACAGCAAATGAACAAACAGAAAATGAGCAAACGGTAAATCAACTAAAAAACAACAACGAATATTTAGATGAAATAGTTGACATACATAGCAGAGCTTCTTCTAACAGTGGGAGTAGTATGAGAAATCCTGAGAAGAAAGTAAACGAAAAATATCAAAGGCAAACAAGCCTAAATGTGACCTTAGGAAGAAGTTCTTCGGCGAGGGAAACGAGATCCGGTCTGATTGCATCTGAACAAAGAGCATTCGCCAATAGATACCTGCCGGACACTGACATCAAAGATATCGATACCCGGAGTAAAGATAATGGCGAAGATTTTCTTGACAAAGATTCACGAAGCTCAGCTGACGAGGAAGGTGGAGTAGATGAGGACGAAGAGATCGGGACTCTCAGTGGAGACGTTGAACCTGGTGAACACAACGAACGACCCAGAACAACCACTGAATATTTACAGCGTATTATGGTCAAGATGGAACCATCCGTGGTCACACCTCAAGCTTAATGAATGCGATCTAACCATCCGTGGTCACATCTCAAAATTAATTAATGTGATCAACTCATCAAGCTTAATGATTGTGATTTAATTTTTACAACTTAAATTTCTAGCCCGTCTTTAGATTATAAATACGTTACAATGATGGGGGACTTTGTGAGCAACAAGAAGTAACAAAAACATAAATGGGCAACTCTGTTTATCAAGAACATTTTAGTTGAAGGGCCCGGGGTCTAATACATTTTAGATGATGGACCCGACCGAAGAAACATTTATGTAAAACAGTTTTCCACACCACATTATTTCCAACACATCGGTGTCGTACCTCACTATAAGCACGTTACCCTAGTGAGATGTTCTCAAATTGTGTCCCCTTACTGTGATTCAAGGGCTCACTGTTTTAATCGGATTAAGCCATTGAAGTTCTATTGCAGTGGTTCTTAACCTTTTTGGAGGTACCGAACCCCACCAGTTTCATATGTGCATTCACCGAACCCTTCTTAATAGGAAAAATAAAATATGATTTTTTTTCCAGATTTTTTATTTACCTCCGCCGACCCTCTGAGACTGAATCACAGAACCCCTGGAGTTCGATTGAACCCAGGTTAAGAACCACTGTTCTAATGTAACCTGGAACTACTTGTGAAACTGGTGCATGTGAATTTGTAATGTTTACCAAATGGTAGACACATAGTGATAAAATATAGCGATGCTGTTGTGTTAAAATAATATAATTATGATATAGGGAATGCCTGTTGGGATAATACAATTTTGATGTATTCAGTTGTAATATGATCATTGTTTGCACGGGCAATTTAACGTACACATCAATCTAAAAAGAACTCCAGGCACTAATCTACACCCTGAACGTACACTCATGTATATAATATGTCCTGAATGTACACACATTACACAATATATAGACTTAGTTATCATTAGTTATTGCTTGTTGTATGTATATAATATGTCCTGAATGTACACACATGTACACAATACATAGACTTAGTTATTATTAGTTATTGCTTGTTGTATGTCTATAATATGTCCTGAATGTACACACATGTACACAATACATAGACTTAGTTATTATTAGTTATTGCTTGTTGTATGTCTATAATATGTCCTGAATGTACACACATGTACACAATACATAGACTTAGTTATTATTAGTTATAGCTTGTTGTATGTCTATAATATGTCCTGAATGTACACACATGTACACAATACATAGACTTAGTTATTATTAGTTATTGCTTGTTGTATGTCTATAATATGTCCTGAATGTACACACATGTACACAATATATAGACTTAGTTATTATTAGTTATTGCTTGTTGTATGTATATAATATGTCCTGAATGTACACACATGTACACAATACATAGACTTAGTTATTATTAGTTATAGCTTGTTGTCACTTGTAAAGCGTGTTGCTTTTTAAAAAAACCCAAAATATTTCATTGAAAACATGAGCCGATCTTTGCGCACGTCTTTGCTCTCTTTACTTATAGACTTTATAATACACCTACCATCATTGGCTTAATTTACCCATCCAACATCCTTGGTTTGATCAACACATCTACCATCATTTGTGTATCCAAACAATTACCATCATTGGTTTATCCATACAATGATCATCATTGGTTTATCCATACAATGATCATCCTTGGTTTATCCATACAATGATCATCATTGGTTTATCCATACAATGATCATCTTTGGTTTATCCATACAATTACCATCACTGGTGTATCCATCCAATTATGTGTGCTTTAATCAACCCATCTAAAATCCTATATTGCCATCGACCATTATGTTGTTATCAATTAACTCATTAAATATACTTTACCAGCACACATTTTATACAGCTGTTAAATAATTCACTATTTAAAGTTTTTTTTGTTTTTTTTTACAGTTGATCTGTGTATTTTATGCCTTTATCACAATATGCTGCTAGCACCACAAATACCCCATAGAGGAGATGACATGGTTACCATCACAAGAAATATGCCTGTGTCACAATATGCTGCCAGCACCACAAATACCCCATAGAGGAGATGACATGGTTACCATCACAAGAAATATGCCTGTGTCACAATATGCTGCCACCACCACAAATACCCCATAGAGGAGATGACATGGTTACCATAGCAAGAAATATCCCTGTGTCACAATATGCTGCTAGCACCACAAATAACCCATAGAGGAGATGACATGGTTACCATCACAAGAAATATGCCTGTGTCACAATATGCTGCTAGCACCACAAATACCCCATAGAGGAGATGACATGGTTACCATCACAAGAAATATGCCTGTGTCACAATATGCTGCTAGCACCACAAATACCCCATAGAGGAGATGACATGGTTACCATAGCAAGAAATATCCCTGTGTCACAATATGCTGCTAGCACCACAAATACCCCATAGAGGAGATGACATGGTTACCATCACAAGAAATATGCCTGTGTCACAATATGCTGCCACCACCACAAATACCCCATAGAGGAGATGGCATGGTTACCATCACAAGAAATATGCCTGTGTCACAATATGCTGCCAGCACCACAAATACCCCATAGAGGAGATGACATGGTTACCATCACAAGAAATATGCCTGTGTCACAATATGATGCCACCACCACAAATACCCCATAGAGGAGATGACATGGTTACCATCACAAGAAATATGCCTGTGTCACAATATGCTGCCACCACCACAAATACCCCATAGAGGAGATGACATGGTTACCATCACAAGAAATATGCCTGTGTCACAATATGCTGCCACCACCACAAATACCCCATAGAGTAGATGACATGGTTACCATCACAAGAAATATGCCTGTGTCACAATATGCTGCCACCACCACAAATACCCCATAGAGGAGATGACATGGTTACCATCACAAGAAATATGCATGTGTCACAATATGCTGCCACAACCACAAATACCCCATAGAGTAGATGACATGTTTACCATCACAAGAAATATGCCTGTGTCACAATATGCTGCCACCACCACAACTACCCCATAGAGGAGATGATATGGTTACCATCACAAGAAATATGCCTGTGTCACAATATGCTGCCACCACCACAAATACCCCATAGAGTAGATAACATGGTTACCATCACAAGAAATATGCCTGTGTCACAATATGCTGCCACCACCACAAATACCCCATAGAGGAGATGACATGGTTACCATCACAAGAAATATGCCTGTGTGACAATATGCTGCCACCACCACAAATACCCCATAGAGGAGATGACATGGTTACCATCACAAGAAATACAAACTATTTTGTGAATTATTATATATCTTTCAATAGTTTTACGGGCAAACATATTTTGCATGGACGCATTTTAAAGACATACATTTTAAAGACATACATTTTAAAGACATACATTTTAAAGACATACATTTTAAAGACATACATTTTAAAGACATACATTTTAAAGACATACATTTTAAAGACATACATTTTAAAGACATACATTTTAAAGACACACATTTTTTAAAAAAACTATGGAGCTAAATAAAAATTGAAATATCCGTGACGCATATTTATGCCTCTATCAAGAATATAAATTTATTTCACAACTTGGCGAATGTCAAAACGCATAGTTTAGTTTAGCTCAATATGTTACATTCACATTAAGCGCTATTTTCTCATATTTATATCATAAAAAGTTGAAGTAAATAAATAGACACAATTCACGTATGCCGAGAGGTCAAGTTTTTTTTACGACTTCAGGACGATTTTTCATTTTATTAAGAAAATCCTAAAGTTCTTACAGATATTTACGGACAATTCCTTTTGTGTAAGATTTACATAAATTCATGGACTGTTATCAACTTTGAAGGGTGGCAATTTTTTTTTCTTTAATGATGCGTGGACAAAAAAAAAAAGATTTTTTACTAACGCTAATCTAAATATAGACTTGTCTTTTTTGTACACTGGAAGTAGTCTTAGCTTTTTTTATTTGTTATTTAAAATTATGTTCTACGAGGTAATGTCATTCCATCCTCTGATATGCTTGTGTTGATTGGTTTGTGTTGATAGGTTTGTGTTGATAGGTTTGTGTTGATAGGTTTGTGTTGATTGGTTTGTGTTGATAGGTTTGTGTTGACAGGTTTGTAATAATAGGTTTGTGTTGATAGGTTTGTGTTGATAGGCTTGTGTTGATTGGTTTGTGTTGATAGGTTTGTGTTGATAGGTTTGTGTTGATCGGTTTGTGTTGATGGTTTGTGTTGATTGGTTTGTGTTGATAGGTTTGTGTTGATAGGTTTGTGTTGATGGGCTTGTGTTGATAGGTTTGTGTTGATAGGTTTGTGTTGATAGGTTTGTGTTGATGGGTTTGTGTTCATATGTTTGTGTTGATAAAGTTACAAGTCAACAAGGTACAATAAGTTAGTGGCACTTGCAATTTGGATTTTACGTTTAACACATAGACTCGGCTGTTTTGAAATTCTTGCAGCTATCTGATGTACATTACACCACCCCCAAAATCCCAGAGGACACCGACGTCAAAGGCAGACACAGCCTTGGAGGTAGAGTTGGAGGATGTAGAGAGGGATCTGCAGCAGACGGGAATCCAAGCATAGAAAAGAAAAGCATCCGTTACGTTTGAGTGGAAGGAAATGGTGAGGCAGGCAAAAGCCCTACGATGTATGTAGCACCACAGGGATGGATGGTCTGAGTGGAAGGAAGGGGTGAGGGAGGCCAAAGACCTACACGGTCTGTAGCACCACAGGGATGGATGGAAGGTTTGAGTGGAAGGAAGTGGTGAGGCAGGCCAAACCGCGGTCTGTAGCACCACGGGGTTGGTTGATTCAATGAAGTTTCAGTCAGTGATTATTTCAGAAATTTCCCCCCGGGAGGCACTTCATATTTTTCAGGAAGGGAGGGGGGCAGTGCCAGCAGTGCGTTGATTTATTGTTGGTCATATTTTTGCTTGGGGGAGGGGGGCAATTGGCTTTCCCCGGGGGGGGGCAATGCCCCCGGAGATATAGCTGAAAGGAACCCTGGTTTCAGTTGTTCTAAGTAGTTCATCTGTTGCAAACAGATTCAATTATTGTGAATATAATTTTCAGCATATTCAATAAGGTTGAAACGACGCACCTCGCTCATGAAAAGGAAAGGAGTTATGTGTGACGCTTGCTTTCAGTAAAATCAATGTGTGTGCGTTTTAGACTTTAAAAAAAAAAACAACAACCATAAAAACAACACAATGACGTCATTAAACTACAACAAATCACAACAGTTGTTTACAAGAAGCTCGAACAGGAACAAACCATTTTTTTTTTGAAAAAGAAATGTCTTAGACTTATCACACCGTGTCTTGCGTCCAATCTTTACATCTAATATTTACTTCGCATAGACAAAATAATGAATATCAGCGCCATCTTTATATTTCAATGTTAAATGGATAGCCTACAGTAAACATTTACAGTTATATGTGGAGTACGAATAAATATTTATTAGTAAAGGGCTATGTCTTTGTCTAAAAATAACATTAAATTTAAGTTTGACAGTTGCCAATTAGCGTCACGGCTGATTCAGACCAAGATTCTAAATATAGCTTCTATGTGGCATCAGTTCTGTTAAAACATACACTATTGTTATTTCTTGTAACTTAAAAAAACTTTTATAGTAAAAATAAGAAAGCAGATTAATTGGCAACGACAAAATGGGCCGCTTGTGACTAACTTTTTAATAAAATAAATGTTTCCATGATAATAATAATAATAATAATAATAATGATAATAATGATATTTGTCATAAAACTTCTCTAAAACAAGCACGTTGGCTTAATGTAAATTTCATCGCACGATGTAATAAAACATTAAAAAAGCAACAGCAACAACGCCACAATAAAAAGGCACCCCACGTTAATTAAATAAGAAGTTAACATTTTAATGTAGAGACAAAAATATGTATAAAAAGCATGGGCAGCCACCAAATCTTTGTGTAAACAATGTTTAAAATATTTCAGTTGCCTCCCTTTGAATGATTGCCGTAGGATTTAAAAAAAGAACATGTGTGGACTTTTTTGTTGTTGTTTTGTTTGAAAAACAACGACCTGAATACAATGTGGAGAGATATAAGTGATTCAATTACCAAAATGTCCGAGGTCTTGCCCGAATCAGGGCCAAAAAAAAAAGGATGAGGTATCCTATTAAACCAACTGCCTTCTATATTTCCGGCTCCATGTCACGAGTAAAATCGGATCAGCCACCGAAATGATTGTTTTGGTTATATGAGCTCATTTTTTTTGGAGTTATATAAATGGCATTGATTTTGTTCCATTTTATCTGTGCTGCGGAATGTGCCCTACAAGTTTATAAATGCCCTGTGACCTTAGGTCACAACAAACATTGATTTAGAGATCGACCGAATTGTGGCTTTCGGGTTCGGTTTCAGCGCCGAAAGTTGCCATTTGATCACTTTCAGCCTAGTTTCGGTTTCGGCCGCAACAGAAAAGTTAACTTTCGGTTTAGTTTCGACCGAAAGTGATTGAGACTTTCGGCCATCTTCCAGAAGGCAGACTGTATGTCTGTATATAAACCGGCAATCCTATATTCATCATTGCTCGACGTCTTGCTGTCATCGTATGTTACATGATTAATACTCTGCGAGAACTGCTCACAGCTGCATGATGACCTACTTGTCCCTTATTTTTAAAAAAAAATGTCAATTAAGCCTAGTCAAGTGAAAATACAGGTAGTTTTGTGGAAGAAAAACTAATGGAATGGTCATATTTATATCATTATTTTAGTTTCAATTTTTTCAAAAAAAAAAAAAAATTAGGAAGTTTAGTTTTATGTAATTAATTTCTTTCTTAAATTAATCATTTTCATGCTCATAAACATT
>CAXITT010000040.1:1607483-1620667 GCA_964033795.1 Lymnaea stagnalis
GGGGGGGGGGGGGGGGGGGGGGGCTATAAGTCAAGTCCCCCCCCCCCCGGCCGAGGGGGGATGAGTACAATAAAACGAAAATATATGTTATAAATAATACCGACTAAATTGTCATTTAAAGATAAAAATGTGGCTGGTGCCTGGAAACGATTACAGTTAGTGGAACCTATGAAATATCGATACGCTAAATATTTGAGATAATCCGTATGTTTAACGCTACTCTTGTTAGAGGCTTACAATCCTCGATTATAAATATCGTACTGTGCCGAAAATTGGCCACTCTGATCATAAGCGGAAATTTTACTTTTTGTTATTTGCCTGTATCGGTATTTTTATTTATTAATTTGCTACAGCTTCACAATTTTAAAACTTGAATAATACGGTATGAACTACTTTTACATCAATATAAAGGTCTATAATAGTAAAAAAGGTCCTGCTAAGTGTCAAACGTGCAAATATGATTCAAATTATTAAAAAAAAAAAAAAAAAGTATGACTCTAACTTGAATAATACGGTATGAACTACTTTTACATCAATATAAAGGTCTATAATAGTAAAAAAGTTCCTGCTAAGTGTCAAACGTGCAAATCTGATTCAAATTATTAAAAAAAAAAAAAAAAAGTATGACTCTTAAAGTATGGATAGGTGTTTATTATAAATGTATAATGGCATTTTGTTTTTAAAAAAAAGTTATTTACATAGTTTTAAATTTACTCGATTCTATGTTTGTCGAGCAAGATAAAACTTAAAATAATTGATTTAAAAAAAAAAAAAAATTAAAATTTAACGGGATCATACAAATAGTACAAGTTGAATAAATTATCATTAAGTCGCCCGTTACTCAAGGCCGAGTTGCATGGCCGGAGCCCCCAGGGACTACTAGGCTATGTTTCACGGCCAAAGGTCATAAGAGATAGACTCTCGACCTCCGAGTATTGATCTTTATCATTAAGTCGAAAGCGTTTGAGTTGTATTTAAATGATGATGGGCTAATTTTGTACCCCATTTTTCGTGAATAATAGAGTTAACAAAAAAATACTTAGCCATATTTATTAAATTCCCAACTGCTTTCCCCGTTTTAATATTAGAATAAGAAACCAACTGACCTCACTCACTTGCACGTATTTTTTTTTTCTGTATTTTTTTCCAGATGAAAAAAAAAACAGCAACAAAGTTTTTGTGAACTTGCATTTCGATTTCCTTACCATTTCTATTAGTTGTACACGTTTTAGAAAACATTCTTCGGAACAAAAATGGGTTAAAGTTTATCCACAAGGCAAGTTGTGATTTATATGAAGAAAGTTATAGTAGTTTGAAATTTTAAATAAATATTACAATCGATTGGTAGATTTATAATTTATTTTTATACGATTTCATTCAGGAAAAAAATCATATATAAATAAATAAATAAATAAATATAATGAATAATATAAATAATATGAACTTTTTTGTAAACATCTCATGTCTGCTTAACCAAATGATGCCATTAATATTCGATTTATAAAAATAACCAGTTTCAAAAACCCATAAAACCGTACAGTCATTTCTACAAAAGTTGTTATTTGTAAATATTTAGAAAAGGTGATCATTATAAGAAAGTTGAATTTTTTTATTTTCATTGAACGTGTCAAATGACGTCAGCTTTTGGAGATTGGAAACATTTTTTTGGAAGGAATTTTGGCTGTGTTTGTTTTTAAAAAAATTCATTTATTGATTAAGTAGTTAACCCCCCAAAATAGTAAAATCAAAATAATATAAATTTTGCTTCTTAGTATTTTTCTAACACAGCAGCGTGACATTTCAAGGCGCTCTGCCACCCCCCCCCCCATCAAAGTTGATATATTTTTTAAAAAATGTCCACATCACAACGTGAAGCCCCTAAACCCTCCTAGGCCTTCTGGGGACGAAGGGGTCGCAGGGCCCCCCCCCCCCCGTTTCGGTTCTTAGGTCAAGTGGACCTAATTTTTTTTTATCTGGCATTTTCGCCGCTGCTCTCCAATCACGTGCAGAATTTTGCAAAACTAAATTCCAGAATGTGCTTAGACCTAAATGCCTTCTTGCATTTTTGAAGTTGTAATAAGTTTTCTGTGGACTATAAAAATGTAAGGGGCAACTATAAGCAAGGGAGGAAAACGTATCCCCAAAGACGCCACAATTGGAATGGAGTTAGTTCATTGTTAGACTGGAGCAAGGAAGAGCTGTTCCGAATTATGGAAACTTACGGCCGAAAGGTCTTGTTAAGCTTTTGGTTACGGCCGAAAGTCATTTTTAACTTTCAGCCTTGTTTCGGCCGAAATCAGAATATCATTCTCGGTCGGCCTCTACATTGATTATGCCACTAAAAACATGGGTTCAGAGTTTGTTAAAGTAAGTGTACCACTCGCTTTCGCTTTTAAAAATATATGGGGAAAAAACCAACAAATAATTCGGTAAATTTTCTGAAATGTGTGCGAGGTTTCTATAATAATATTTCTTTTTAGTCCAAATATAACGTATTGTTTCGTTAGTTCAAATTAGTTCATTTTCCCCGTTCAGTTGCTTGGTTACAAATTATTACTGTTGTGGAAGAAATTTAATTAGGAAATTGTTAACTTTTAACTGAGCGCGGTCCATGTAGTTTGAGTTCAAAACAAAAAAAAAAGAGTGTGTAGAAGATGGTACTACGAATGTGAAAGTGTTATTGAACTATTTGAACTATTTATATCAATGCTATAAAACACTTCGGGACTGTGGTCCAATGAACAATTTGCCGTGAAGCCAGGGACAGCACCATAAAATCAAAAGTAATAACTTAATAGAAATTTGACAAGACACAATGGTAATAATCCCCCCCCCCCACCAAAAAAAAAAAAAAAAAAAAAAAAAAAAAAAAAAAAAAAAACAAAAAAAAAAAAACAAAAATAAAAACTTAAAAGAAAATTGACAAAACACAAGGGGAAAAATCCCCCCCCCCCACCAAAAAAAAAAAAGAAAACAAAAAAACAAACAAACAACAACCCCATATAAATCTAACATCATGGATTTTTATTAACATGGTCACATGCTCATAGACATTTTTGCTTTGTGTCCTAAAAAGACATTTTGCAAGCCACCACAGCATAGTTCACAAAATAGTGTTTTGCTGTGATCGCATTGGGTAATTGAGACTTCAGCTAAATAATCCAAAAGGGCCCACTCCACATTCACCATTGTAGGCTACTTCCACAGGTGGACACACTTTACAGGCATTGCTGTAGGTGACTTCGTCCGTCCCACACACGGGGTCGTACACTTCTAGACAGGCCACACCTTCATTGCAGGGGCGTGGCGCGTTGGTGGTCTCTGAAAACAACGAAATCAAAGCTCATTGAATGCATCACCTGGGTGTAATTCTTTAGAACAATTTAGAACGTAAACAACATTTTCCCAATCAAGGAAGGGGTGGCAATGTGAAAGCGTTACACATTTAATCGATGAGGTCAATGTCAATACAAAAAAGGGGGAGAGAAGTAGTAGACCCTTTAGCTCTCCGTTGAAATAAAATTAGGTCAAAACACAGGTTAACAAAATAGTTTTAAAAAATGTTTAATTTATTCCATTAAAAAAATGACATATTTGATTAATCCGAAAAATCAAGCTAGAAATTTATTTAACAAATTTTCATCTTTGAGCTACAAAATATGACAATCGGTAGGACTACTGTCTAATACTACAAATTAATTTGTATTATTATTGTTCGTCTTCACCTGTGACGATGACCGAGACTATATTCGAGTTGAGTCGTAGCCTTGACCTGATCTGTATTTTGATTTAAGTGAGTGAGACGACGAGAAGATAGGCGAGGATACAGTGGATGACCAATGGCAAGACTAGGTCTAGATCAGTGGTCAAGCAAATCGGGGCTCTCGAGCCGCATGTGGCTCTTTAGCGACCTGAGTGCGGCTCGGCTAGTCGGCCACAAATCGGGTTTGATTCCGAAAAATGTGGGTCCTTGACAGTTTCTTGAACAGAAATATACTACGACAATATACTGCACCCTGTAACAAAACCTTAACAATGTCACGTGCTGGTGCCGTTGTTTTGGTTTTCCTTGGCGAGTAACACGTGGCGCTAGCTAAGAGACTCTGAGTAGCAAATCAGCATTTTGAAGGACCTTTAGACGTCGAAGGAGACCCAAGCAACAGACAAATTGTGAGGCTCACCAAATGCTCATATTTCCAGCAATCATCATACGGTGTGCATGTGGTGTGTATGTTCCAGTGATGTATAGGGAGCAGGGCCGTCGCTTTAGGCCCCTCACTGTTTTTTGGATTCCGCCTTCTACATTCAAAGTTGATAATTTAATTATTTTTTCCACATCACAACTTTAGGCATTTTAAATATCTGAGCCACCCCCCTCTCCTCACACTGCAACCGCAGTGGTTTGCGGGTCTCACGCAACACCTCTGAGTTGCGACGTTATCAGAGTTAGACCCAGTGAGCTGAAGACTTGTTCGCCGAGAGCTGCCCCATCTTTTATAGTATGATGTTGACGACAAACGCGGGCACCCTGTGTGTTCTCTCTCTCCCATCGCTCAACCTCTTTCACCCTCTCTTCATCTCCATCACTATCTCTCTGCCTCTCACTCTTTATCTCTATCCCCTCTCTTTTCTCCCCCTTCTCTCCTTCCCACCCTCCCTCTCTATCTCTTTCTCTCTCTCTCATTCGTGTAATACACAGTATGTTGCGCATGACAAAGTTATCATTACTATGAATTAAATGAAACATCAGGTCAACCTCTTTCATTAAACTTATTTCTTCTAAACATGCATTAAACAATTCAATTTTAAATAAGTCAAGGAGTCCAGCCAATGACAGGTGAATGTTTGGTTCGCATGCATGGCCCAAAAATCTGTGTTTTAAATAAGTCAAGGTGTCCAGCCAATGACAGGTGAATGTTTGGTTCGCAGGCATGGCCCAAAAATCTGTGTTTTAAATAAGTCAAGGAGTCCAGCCAATGACAGGTGAATGTTTGGTTCGCAGGCATGGCCCAAAAATCTGTGTTTTAAATAAGTCAAGGTGTCCAGCCAATGACAGGTGAATGTTTGGTTCGCATGCATGGCCCAAAAATCTGTGTTTTAAATAAGTCAAGGTGTCCAGCCAATGACAGGTGAATGTTTGGTTCGCATGCATGGCCCAAAAATCTGTGTTTTAAATAAACATTAAAAATAATTTTCACACCCTGACCACCAAGACGGTTTTTATGATTTTAAAAAAAAAATATAAAAAATAAATAGGTAATATTTACCTTGTTGAAAAGTGACCACAAAGACCAGAGCCGCTAGAAGCCAACAACGTGACCAGATTCCTTTCATGCTTGAGTTGAACAGTGATCAAAACAACCTACCAAAGCAACAGGTAAACTTTGATGTTACATCCGGGGGTTGAAAACAAGGGAGTGGCTTGTCAGATGTCATGACGACCTCGGGCTCAAATATAAAGCAGTGATTCCCCAAAATGGGATGGCATCTCTCAAATAGATATTTTAAGGGTGCGTTTTGACTACCAAAGGGGGAGCCGAAGTTAGATATACATTTTATTAAAGTGATATATTTTCATGAAAGGGGGTCATCCATAAATGACGTCACCCTGTTTTGGACAATTTTTGACCCCCCCCCCCCCCCCTTTTTTTTTTTTTTTTTTTTTTTTTTTTTTTTTTTTTTTGTTACTCCTCCCAGTCAACACAGAAATGAAACACAAATTAAACCATATTTTTATTCATCGGCACAACATTGTGAAAGCCTCCCCTACCCCGATTCCCCACCCCCCAAATCCACCCACCCTATAAGCGTGACGTTGTTCATGGATGGCCCAAAGTATAACAATACCTTTTAAAATATGTCAGAATCAAATAAGAAATAAGAGATATAAAACACACGATTGGGGTGAACCTGAAAAAGAGACATTCATAGAACTCTGCACAGCAATCCAATAAGCAATTAAAAAAAAAAAAATTGGTTTCTCAAGGTTGCCCTGTCCGTTTGCTAGTTTGTGGGTGGTCAAATCTTGCATCTCAGTTGTGAGACCCCTCCCACCCCCCCCCCCCCCCCCCCCCCCCCCCGCCCTCATCTGCAAAAGAGCTGAAACCTTGTAAACTTCCCCACAACCAGATGCCAGTCCAACCCTTCACGATCAGTTGGTCACCAGTGGCCTGATACTTGAGTGACCTCTGCAAACGTCTCGGGAACGTAAAAAAGTATGTAAAAGAGTATGTAAAACACAACAAGTTCAACATACAACTCTATATAAAAAATGCTTGCAGAAACCACGGGTTTCCAAAAATGTTCTAAAAAGCATCAAAATGTACGAGCCAAAGACGTCCAGGATCTTGCAGTCATATGGAGAATAAAAAGCGAGGGGCTTGCACCGTTGCCAACAAAAAGATATTTGTAAAAACAAGTTAAGGATTATGTTGAGATGAAGGGGGACACGCATCACGTGATATACTTGCCATTGAACCTTACATGTGGTCATCCAGTTCACTTCGTGAACCTCATGCGCCTCCAAAAAAAAATTCTACTGAAAACATTCATTTTTTAAAATGATGTTTTGTCAAAAAAGGATGCGTAAAATTAAATCCACTCGTGACGCTTTAAAGTCATTCCTGAGTTTTTATTTATTGTCACGTCAAAGCAGACTTTGACAGGAAACTTCAATTGCTCCAAATGAAAGTGGTAGTTGAAAGCAATCGTTGTCAATTGGGGTGTTTAGACTATTTCTCTCGCACCACAGCCCGTGAAGATGGTTGGTAGCACAGCCTGTGAAGATGGTTGGTACCACAGCCTGTGAAGATGGTTGGTAGCACAGCCTGTGAAGATGGTTGGTAGCACAGCCTGTGAAGATGGTTGGTACCACAGCCTGTGAAGATGGTTGGTACTACAGCCTGTGAAGATGGATGCTTGAGTGACATTTCTATGTAAGGCTTTTACCTGCAGCCTGGTTCCGTTACAAAACTTAAGAAAGTGGGGGGGTGGGGAGGTGCGGCTGAGGGTGGTATCAGATTGGACCATACCATGATTAGGGTACTAACTTTCAGGCAGCGATGCTGGAGTGGAATACTCAACGTGTGAAGGATCTCTAACCGGGAAGGACTCACGTCCCCTGACTCAACTACAGAATGCTAAAGAATCATTGATACTTGCTGCTGTGTTGTTTTGAGGTGTAAGATTAGATAGCTCTTTACATAAGCCGTATTACAATAAATTTCTAAAATGAGTTTATCTTTTCACACATTGTCTTCACAGAGATTCCCCGGACTGTATCCTTTGTTATTGTCTTTGTTTAAATTCCCACCTCCCTATTTGGAGATTGAAGTTTGAGAACCGCTCTGCTTTTAGATTGCTCTTGAGATATACCCTCATGTTGACTCGCAAAGATCTGACTTATAATTTAGGCCTCAGGTCAGATGACTTAAGACAGGCTTTGACCTCATCAGACCTTTTCCCGTAAAAGGCGGATAGCGTCTGCCTGAAGTCATCCAACTGTATCAAAATAATCACAGCGGTAAGATATTCCCTTCGCACCATGCCTCGAAGGGTTCTGTTCGGTGTGAACCATGGTTGCACAAACAATCATCTTGTACTCCCGAGGTACCTGAGCTGTATATTACAATATTGCCCAGAGTAGTCTCAAAATAATTTTAAGTTGAGAGGCAGATTAAAGGCTGAATGAACTGAAATCGCGATCTTCTTTTCCTATGAAGCAACAGCTTAGTCACTGCGCACCTTTCAATGAAACAACTTATCATCAAATATACAGTTTGTTTTTCATCGTATATCACTTAATAAATAATCCACATAACCCAGGGGTGTCAAACTCAATCGCTCGGAGGGCCAAAGCTCAAATCAAATGTAAGGTTGAGGGCCGAGGAACATAATAATAATAATAATAATAAAGTTCATTTAAAAAACACGCTTCATCCCCAAAGGCTCGAAGCGCGGTACAAAGTCAACAAAAAACATATCTATAATTCACCACATTTAAAACAAACACAACACTACAAAAACTAATTACAAGCATACAATATCAAAGTCTTTCTAGCCATTTCAACCCGGAGCAACACAGCAACACATGGAAAATAAGGTAGACAATCATCCCAGAAGGTATTTGCGAAATAGATGTGTCTTTAGATCTGTTTTAAAGGACTCCAGTGTCTGGTTGTTTCTAAGATCGACAGGAAGGGCGTTCCAAATTGTTGGACCAGCAAATGCGAAAGTGCGAAAGATACATAAACATTCAATAAGCGGAAAATTAATCTTCTTTAAAAACAAAACCAAAACATGTATACAAATGAAAACAGGAAAACGGTTTAATAATTAAAAATCATTGGCAAACCCATTTTCTTTCTCATGCCAGTTTGTCAGAGCTGGATGTTTGGCACATTTTCTTGGCTACAAAAACAAGTAACGTTCTGTGTCATTGAGATTCTCATGATGGACTACAAGTGTGCATCAATGAGACGACTCCTGTGTGATGTTTTGTTAATCTTCATCACAGAAAACAGCTGCTCACACATATATATGTGCTACCCAACATGCTCAAGGTTCTATCCGCATGTAAACGAAGCTGGGGCATCTCTTCAGGAATGAAACGAGTGAATTGTGCAGGCCCAACTGTGTCGTACTTTACCTTTAGTGTCCCATTACACTGCAGCTCTATTAGCTCCAACTGCAAATTTACAGGTGCAGTTTCCATGTCTATGACCAATGGGTTACGAAACAGCTCGAAATTACATTTCGGTGCTTCAAGGTCACTAAAGCACCGTGCGAACTCAGCGCGAAGTAAGCTACGTTTTCCAGCAAAGCGTGCATTGGAAAGGCCATAGCGTTGACTTGGGCATAATTGTACGCCAGTCAAGACCTCACGGGCCTGATATAATTGTCATTGAGTTTGACACATGTGCCATAGCCGGTCCCACGTGTTCTTTTAATTTTCTTAAATTCTTAGACACTAGATACAGCCCGCCAAACAATGGCGACAGCTATGCGTAAACATCCCATCTACTAAAGGTACTTGACAAAACATGAACTCAAGTAGATCACAGTTACGAATCCCAATTATCGCTTTACCCCATCCCAATGACTCGTCACTGCATACTTTGTATTATGTGCACACGAACAACATTAAATAATAGAATAAATGACCCGATGTTATCGGGATAATAATGGTGGGTCCTTTGCGATAATTTCCACCTGCTATTGCAAAAACTCATCAAAATTCATAACATTAAAAATATTATGATATTTACGTTTCTAGCATCATTAAGTTTTGAGAAGTATTTATCTGCTATATATTATACGCCTACCCTACTCCCTTTCACGCCCCTAAACTACTTTGTTCCCCTCTAAACGTGACTTTAAATTGCCCACTCTAAATTTCTCTTAAATTTACAACAAAAACTCTATATAAATATATTTTATATTATAGGAATTCAATATATATTGATATCTTCATCAACAATTTAAACACATCTTTGCCTTTTTAAAAAAATTATAAATTATCAGAAAATCTTAAAGCAAAGAATTCTTTTTTTTAAAGGAGAATACCGCAACCTTTTTTCAATTATATTAAAAAAATATTGTTAATCTCATAAAAATATACACCCACTTTAACTTTCGCAAAGTATGTTTTCATTTTTTTTTTAAAGAAAACATTTACCCATCTACATTTTTCAAAATAAAATTTTCAAGTGTGTAAAATGATTGGGTTTTGTAATTCATGGGTAAACTTATATAAATGTACCCACGATTTGTAAGCGCCATTGATTTTCTTAATTGTTAAACATATGTTTATTTGTAATAAGAGAATGTAACATTTCTTTTATCACAAAGGTAATACCATAGGATTTAATATAGTGTTATCCACGTAAAAATGTACACATCCTATTTACTACCTCCAATATGTTTGTACCCAATGAGGTTAATTATTCATCAAATTCATTCATTTATTTTGAGACTTATCTTGTGCTGCCTGGGGCAAAATAACCACACCCCCTCAAGATTTTTTTATTAAAATCAATACAATCTTCCACCGGATTGTAATCCCGTCTATACCCAAACTAACATATTTTGTACTTGATATGGTTGCTCTTAATTGGATGATATAAGTGGATTAGTGTATGTTATTTGGATATGGAGTTCCCTGCACTGATTGACTTAAACGGCTTTTTCTTATTATAATTATATTTAAAGGTTAGTTTTTATTACGTTATAAATTTAGTAAAAGTATAGTTTTGGAATCAAAAGAGGCAAAACTTTAAAAAATTTAAAATATAAAAAGCTAAAATGTGTGTGTGTTTTATTAACAATTTAAAAAGCAATCAGTTGTATTTATTAATTTTACTTTTAAGAAAAGGGAAAATACATTATAAGTTTTGTCACACGTGGTTATTAAATTAATAGAAACCTAAGAGTTTTTGCGAAATATGCGATTCGCGCTATGACGCCATTTGCGTGATTATTGAGAAAAATTAATTTTTTTTTTCGCAATATTAACAACGCACTAAAAGACGCACTAAAAACGACAGATGTTTGGGTTTTCCCGATAAATTTGATTACGGTGTACTTCTTTGATAATGATTTACATTTAAAAAAAAAAAATAACGTTGAAACAAATATAAAATGCTTAAAATAGTTCATTCGTTGATACTTTAAATAAATGTATTTGTCTTTTATAAAAATAATACTTAGACTTCTACTAAGGCGGAGTTAAAATATTTTTTGCGTATTTAAATGTATTCGATTTCCGTAAAATAATAGAAAAGAACTAGGATTGTTTTTAGGAATCCGAACGTACTTAATGGTATCGGTTCTTTGGAGTTCCGTCAGTATATCTTATTCTTATATATATATTTGAGTGTATCGGCTTACCTGGTACCAAGTTTTAATTTTCTAGAAAGTCTAGTAGCTATCTCGCCAGCTCGGCCCCTGTGGGATTTTTTTAGGTAGGTGAAGATACATACAAGATACTTGGCATTGTTTACAAGATAGTCGCAGGTATCAACATGGTCCCAAGAAAACTCTTTATTTTTTCTTGTGACCATAATGTTATCAGCAACTATATTGTAAACAATGCCAAGGATCTTGTATTTATCTTTACCTACCTAAAAAGCTGAACCGTATTCCTCCTTAAAATAGTTTCCCTTTACTGTGAACTAAGTTACGTATGTAACACTTTATCAATACTTGATTTAGAATCCACACCTTGAAAAGTGTCACATTTTAATGGAAAAAAAAATAAAAAAATTCTAGTGCAGTCAAGAGAGAGAGAGAGAGATAGAGAGAGAGAGATAGAGAGAGAGAGATAGAGAGAGAGAGAGAGAGACAAAAAGAGAGAAAGAGAAATTATTTGGGAATCCCCGAAATCAAGTTTTGGGAGTCGCTACTAAGCCTCATTACCAATACAATGACATCATTTATTGGCTTTCCTCACAAGGAAACACCTTGCTGGCAAGATTGTGACATTGTGACGTACATGACGAGGCGTTCCCTTTTACTATAAAAAGAACAATAAACAATGACATATATAGATATAGTGTATTTTTAACGTTAAGGGAAACCACTTGAAAGACTGGATGAACACGTGACTCGTGAAAAACGTCATTCTTTGTTAGCTTCCGTGCGTAGACGGTCTAAATTTAATCGCGTTTATCGACTTTTCTATGGGACTAGTTATAAATTTAAATGGACTCGTAATGTTTGAGATCAAAACAAAATGTTTACTATGCTTCTCATGCGCATTTAGAACGGATTTTATTTAAACTATTTAAAGCTTAAATTATTTTTAACTATTTAAAAAAAAAAAAAAAAACTATGTCTTTCCTATTTCTAAACACTCTTATTCTGAAATTATATGAGAATAACAATAATTAATAAAAACGTTATTCTTTGTTAGCTTCCGTGCGTAGACGGTCTAAATTTAATCGCGTTTATCGACTTTTCTATGGGACTAGTTATAAATTTAAATGGACTTGTAATGTTTGAGATCAAAACAAAATGTTTACTATGCTTCTCATGCGCATTTAGAACGGATTTTATTTAAACTATTTAAAGCTTAAATTATTTTTAACTATTTAAAAAAAAAAAAAAAACTATGTCTTTCCTATTTCTAAACACTCTTATTCTGAAATTATATGAGAATAACAATAATTAATTTGTCTATGCCTTTAAGCTAAGACACTTCCCAGTTAATGTCATGTTGATTGTCTCGATTCATAACTCAATAAAGTTAGAATATCTCAAAGAATTTTACTGCTATCAAAATTATGTTTTAAACATGCATATTATATATGAACTACATACGATGAATATATACTACCCTTCTGTGTAGGGGACAGCACGGTGGGTTGTCCGAACTTGTACATTTTTTTTCTTCGCCGTTAAATGAATTTAATTTCCAAAGAAGTCAAATTTTACTCATTGCTAGTTAATTGATTCAGGTTGGATTTGGTGTGAGTTGAAATAATTGATAGATTACCACTTTTGAGATGTAGCCGTTTCTATAAAGTCTACAGCGTGTGATATCCAGCCCAAACCCCAAATGGGGTTGGCTGTCATATAGTGTTATGTAGGTTGTCACACAGTGTTGGGTAGGTTGGCATACAGTGTTGTGTAGGTTGTCAAATAGTGTTTTGTAATTTGTCACATAGTTTTGAATAGGCTGACAAATAGTGTTGGGTAGGTTGTCACATAGTGTTGGGTAGGCTGTCACACAGTGTTGGGTTAGGTTGTCTGTCACACAGTGTTGGGACGCTGAAAAAGCGTCAAAATTTGATCAATTGGTTTGGTTCTCTACAAATATTACAAGTCATGTCATCATTTTAAGCAAAGCAGTAGAAACTGTTATACATTTTCTCTTTCTAAACCGTTAAAAATTAATCTATTGACTAGTGTAATTCAAGGCTTAGAATAGCACGCATCGTTACCGAGCGATGGTCTTGAACAGCGACCTACGGAGAATCGCGTACCGGGACGGGACTTCGCATACCGTTAAAAATAGGACCCTGACCGGAGGCTTTCGTGCACAACGAACTGTGCAGCCACGGAAGCCGGGCTTGGAGATGGGATTTCTTGTCGTTTCTTTGTTCCATTTCAAGTTTCGTCCTAAGCTGAATATTTATAATCCTAAAGTTTTTTAAAAAAAAAAAAAAAAAAAAAAAAAAAAAAAA
>CAXITT010000040.1:1620673-1637216 GCA_964033795.1 Lymnaea stagnalis
ATTGGAGAAACGACGACGACAATCCAGGCTCTCCATGATGTACAAGATAAATAATGGGCTGGTCCACTGTTCCAGTATTAAACAGAAACTCGTCCCTCTCCCCCATAGACAGCGATGAGGCCATGACAAGCAATTCAGGCTCATACCAGCAAGAAGCCAGTATAGGAGCTGCTCATTCCTGCCCAAGACAATCAGGGACTGGAACCATCTTTCAAAAGGAACAGTTGAGGCGACAACACTAGACACATTTGTGTCTATTGCCTCGAGCCTTCAAACCCCTAGTGCATAATTTCCTCATCACCACCAGTAACAGAAACATTGCAAATCCCATCTACATGCATAGGAGCCAAAATGATCAATAAATTGATCGTGAGCCCTTAAGATATAGAAGAAGAAGAAGAAGTATTTCGTGTTTAATTTTGTGTAATAATTAAATGACAAAAATAGGCCCATCTGGAGGCATAGTCGTAACATGAATTGTTTGTCGTGATCTCTTCCGTTACGTTGCAGGAGGCATGGGTTGTAGTGTTTGCTTGACATTATGTCTGCAAACAAGATCTCCATTCTAGGGGCGGCTCCGTGTTAAAAAAAAAACCAATAGATTTTCAACGCTGGCTCCGACTCTGGCTCCCAGCTTGGGTTTAATTTGTATGGCTTTGCGAAAGTTTTCGTGGTTAAAGAAATAAATGGACACAAATGGTATCAGATTGTGGACCGTTTATTATATTGTTTCAACATCATTTGTGTGGGTCAGGCACATCGACGACATAAAGAGACACACAAACACACGCACGCACGCACGCACGCACACACACACACACACAAACACACACAATTCAAACAATTTTTTACATATGCATTACAAATGTTTATTAAGAATTTATTAGGTGGAATCAAAAGTTTGTTTGTGCAAAACAATAAAATACAAGAGATCAAAAGTTTGTTAAAGTTAAACATTTGACAGCCATTCTGTTATTTACAAAAAAATGATAATTAAATTGGAATGTTAACAAAGGGCGTTAAAATAAAAAAAAGTGATAAAAATAAACGACATTATAATACAGCGGAGTGACTCATTGTCAAGTTAATGTTGGGATCTCACGGATACAAATTCGGAGTAGAAGTCAATTTGTTATTATTTTCATGATTCACATCTCTTTTGAAGTAATAACTTCCGCATGTCTTTGATTTAAATGATTAGAAAAAAAACTATTTAGATTGTTAAAATGTTTTTGTTTGTTTTGTTTTTTGTAAGAGTGGTTTAAAAATATATATCTTAGATAACCATGTATAAGGATTGTTAAATTCCCCTAAATATTAGGGAACAGAGGACAACCTCACAGTGTTTCACCAACTCCATCTCCCAGGAGACAGGAAACAGCTCAGAGATTACGTGAGTACTCATACCGAGACTAGTTTAAAATAAAAAAAATAAACAACATCCAACTCTAGTGTGATTCTTACACACACACACACACACACACAAAGAAGTAGACGGTTGGACATGTTAACATAAACCATGTTGGCGGATATCCCGACTGGTTTAAAGAAAGGCTAGCCACGTGACCGGATGTTCAATTGTGTCCATGTTTACCCTTTGAACAGCTTTCCCCAAGGGTCAAGTGTGAGCCAGTCCATTATTACCTTCACACAAAACAACTGTGTCTTTGAACATTAATTAAGAAAGAACATTCTCATGAGATTTCAATTTAAAATGCACGAATTATGCAGCATAGCTTTTATTTTGGAAAAAAAAGGCACAACATTTTTAGCTCTGTATAAAATAATTTTGTAAAAATAAATAATACCATTCTTTGTATAAATCTGTTTACAGTATGTAAATAATTATTCTTTGCCTTAAAAATAAAGATTATAATATAAACATTTAATTCTTATAAATAAGATAGTATTGTATAAGATGCAATAAATAAGATAGTATTGTAGAAGATGCAATAAATAAGATAATAGTGTATAAGATGGAATGCTTGGTAACTCCTGTCACCGTAATTAAATATCGTGTGTGTAAGTGTGAGTGCGTCTGTGTGTGTGTGTGTATCTGGTATAAATATATACTTATTTCAACAAAATTTGTATAATGTAAATTTCCAAAATTAATTGTATGTATAGTGAATTGTAAATGTAAATATCCAAAATTAATTGTATGTGTAGTGAATAGTAAATGTAAATTTCCAAAATTAATTGTATGTATAGTGAATTGTAAATGTAAATATCCAAAATCAATTGTATGTATAGTGAATTGTAAATGTAAATATCCAAAATCAATTATATGTATAGTGAATTGCAAATATAAATATCCAAAATTAATTGTATGAACAGTGAATTGTTAATGTAAATATGCACAATTAATTGTATGTACCGTGAATTGTAAATGTAAATATTCACAATTAATTGTATATATAGTGAATTGTAAATGTAAATATCCAAAATTAATTGTATGTACAGTGAATTGTAAATGGTCTATCAACAACCAATTTATAATACCATTTTAAAAAACATTCAGAGTGCTTGGTGATGTATAAATTATATTGCACGTTATAAATAAAAAGCTTCAATTTATAGCTCATTGATTTGTCTTGCATAAAGAGAATAAATACAAACAGTTTAAAAAATGGTGGGCCCTTGAAAACAACATTTGGCTGAAACATCGGAGCTGCCTATCTGTCCATGGACAAACTAACCTACCGCTACAACAACGGCAGTCAGGTACACCATGAGGGACACACTACGGGCAGTCAGGTACACCATGAGGGACACACTACTTTTGGGGCCCAAAAACATTAATAGTAAACTGTCAGATCTACCGATCACAGGCCAACCAGTTAACCTTACAACTTTTACCTTACAACAAGATCTCATCTCTAACCGTATGGCAAACCCCAACTTTAAACCTACACCAAACCTTTTACTCTTACACCCACGCAGCGAGAATGAACTTAATCCCCTTTGGCAAACCTTAATTCTTACACGATGCAGCGAACCCCAGCTGTGTCCATAAAAGCTAATCTTAACTGCAACCTATTGCAAATCTTAGACCTCTATCCGCTTAAGAGTAGCTGTTTATAACACTACAATAAAATCTATGTGTTCTGACAGCACCCCCCAAACCCCCCCCCCCCCCCCCCCCCCCCCAACCCCCCCCCCCCCCCATGACGGCTTACTTGTTAATTGACCTGAATGCCACCAGTCACATCGTAACTGTAAAAAAGGATGTGATCAAAACATCAAGCTACTATCACACAAATCACATGAATGTAAGGCCCGGACCTCGCACTTTACACCCACCATCTTATCACATAAAATCAAGCTGCTGTTAATCACAGTAATTGTTTTAAATGTTTCGCGCGTCACTCCCATCAAGACTCGCGTCACAAACAGCCATTCACAACTCACGATGTCAAGTGTCATCTCCTGGTTGCCTGGTGACTCAGAGGATGACAAGTGTCATCTCCTGGTTGCCTGGTGACTCAGAGGATGACACATACTAAACGTTTTAAGATTTTGAAAAAGGACACGCGTGTCAATAATGCCGTGTTAGTCACACACGTAGAAACTCGCCCGCTTACTGCTATTACTGACTACACTCATTGACCACACCCGCTGACCCATTCAAGCTAACTACACTCTCCGGCCAAACCCCCAAACTACACTCATTGGCCACACCCCTCAGAACTGTGAACACATATCATCGATCGACTCTACCTATTAGCTTCAATACATTCAAAAAAAAACAAAAAATGATCGAAAAACATCAAAATAAAAATTGAAGCATCAGAAAGACTCATCTCTGTTCGTCTGTCATGGATGGGATCAGCCGATGAACGCCCGCACGGCTCCCTTGATGTGGGTCCTGCAGATCGGACAGCTCTTGAGCGTGAGCGAGCAGTCCAGGCAGGACACGAGGTGACCGCACGGGAGGAACACCACGGCGACGTCGTTGTCCAGACATATTTTACACAAGGTCTGCTGGCGGAGCTGCTGGTTCTCCTCTTTGATTTTCTGTTCGTCAAGTCCACCTGGAGAAAAAACCAATGTGTTAGTTCAGTTACCGGTCAAAATAGTGAATGTCTCAATATTAGTGCTTTGGTGTGTGCATTGTAGGAGCAATAACAACAACAACAACAAAAAAAAAATTTTTATAGGAGAATTACAAAAAAAATAAATTATTTAGATTTATTAGACTATTCACACAAACCTTGATCATGCGCGTGTCTTGTACAATCGTTTGACGTTACCACGCTGCGAAAGTCGAGTTCTCGTGTTTTCTCAAGGCGCTCTAAGATTTGATCAGAGGAGATGTTATGACCTAAAGAAGATAAAGTAGGTTACATATAAGGTATAGCAGTTCAACTGACCAACAGGGTTACTTTTTGAGATCAGCACGATCTGGGCTTCTCAATTCTAAAGACCGAACGATGGAGACATATATTAGTTCAATGGTTTGTTAGAATTTAACAACCTGTTTAACACGCTTCAACAAAAATAATTGATAAATCTTGAGACAATGTCGCCTTTTAGTGAAAGGTACGTCGACACAAGTTAGGTTTTAATTGCTTATTTAAAAATAAAATCTTTTGGTTTAAAAATGACTTTAAATTTGAAGACTTTAAAATATTCATGCCTAAATTTAAACAGAATGTCCACTGGTCTTTTTTTTTTTTTTTTTTTTTTTTAATATCCTGGCAAGGAAATGGTTAGCATTACCGTTTGTTTAAAATACATTTATATATATTTGGAGCGACAAAATACCTTGCAATAAATGACAATTTTTACTAAATACAGTTGTTATAACTTGGTACAGTTGTTATAACTTGGTACAGTTGTTATAACTTGGTACAGTTGTTATAACTTGGTACAGTTGTTATAACTTGGTACAGTTGTTATAACTTGGTACAGTTGTTATAACTTGGTACAGTTGTTATAACTTGGTACAGTTGTTATAACTTGGTACAGTTGTTATAACTTGGTACAGTTGTTATAACTTGGTACAGTTGTTATAACTTGGTACAGTTGTTATAGCTTGGTACAGTTGTTAAAACTTGGCCTTGTTGACAATTAATGTAATTTTGTCAAAATTGCATTTCCCAAAAGGAAACTAACAAAGACTGTTGATTAATTAATTTTTTCAAAGACGATTGAATACAATTTTTTTAATACAATTTTTGACTTTCCGGATTTCTTACCTTCGCCCTTTAATGCGTGAGCAGTCTCCAAAACCAGGTCTTCATCGAAACCCAAATAGATGAGGGTTTGGACCGCTGGATCTTGCATAAGACTTGAAACGCTGGGGTCTGTAGAGACGATCAATGCATTGGCCATCATTACAATTTACGTGATACCATTCAAGTTTATAAAAATGAATGTTTTATAAAATAATTCATATTTTTTAAAAAAGTCTATAGAATTAAAAATTATCATAAAACATTTGGTAATGGATACCCCCCCCCCCTCACTCCCCCGTCCCATAAAATTATAATCCAACATACAATACTGGATCAGAAAAAAAGTAAATTAATTGATTGAAGTGAAAAAAATAATCTTACCTAGCTTGTACAGCTGAGCCCTCTCCCCCATGGCTTCAATGACCCTGCTGTAAGGTATCTGTAACACAGCAAAGGTTAGTAATTAGTAACACTGGTTGGTCTAAAGTACAATAACAATGTTTCAAAGCAGTCATAATCTCATATGTCCCATAGGCTCCAAGAAGATACTCAAGTGGTCAAATTAAAGACAGAAATCTAGTAGTTTTACAAGAAAGCCTTAACGATATAATAAGGATTATGGACACCCATATATGTTTTGTTAGAATTCATTCCAGGGGATGATGTACTTTAAAGAATAAAATTAATTAAAGGCATAAATAATTTAATTAGTTTACGTGATCTAAACAAGACTGTTGTCATGGCAACGAGCTGGGAGAGCTCGCAAAACTTTAAATTAAGATTTACTCTTAAATCAAACGAAAAATAGGCATTGGACATAAAAACAACTTTTTAAAACTATTTAGTTAAGTTTAATAATAAAATAAAGTTGTTTATTTATCTCAATGAATCATTCCCTGATTTAAAATCATTATAATTATGAACATAATCATTTATTTTCTTTTCAACAAATCTTAACCATATACCGTGGCTTATTAGGCAATTCATTTTTTTCCCGGAATAGTCATAATAATTTTTTGACTGAGGTTATAAGGTATTGCACAAATACAATATGTTCACGGCTTACATAATTTTATGTGCCATTTTGAATTTAATGTAACAGGACGCAACATCTAGGAGCCCTGGTAAACCAGTTCTTCACTTGAGTAATAATTGTTTGCAAAAGCCTAAAAAAAAAGGTTGCTAGATGGCGTTTTGTGATATCAAATGTGTGTGTATTTTATTATATATATATATATATATATATATATATATATATATATATTATATATGCAAATTACTATTTCTTAGAATTTAATATAGGGAGGGTTTGGGAAAACCTGGATATGGTAAGGGGGGCAGAGAATTTTTAAAAAAACTTTGGGAACCCCCGGTGAGGGTGCCAATTTTTTTTTTTACACTCACCGACACCTCGCGTTTGTTCAGCTCCAGCACGGTCTCAATGAACGCCTGGCCCACCAGCTGCCGGATGTAGCCACATTTGGGGAACCACCGCGCGTGCTCGACCAGGACATTGTCCCCGTCGTCCCAGTTCTTGAGTCCTCCCCCGCAGCAGAAGCACCTGGCGCAGTCGCTGTAGCCGGCGTGGTAGAACCCGGCGTGGGCGAGGTCGTCCACCTTGAGGAAGTGACCCGGGGGCCAGCTGGCGAAGGTGCCGAGTCTGGCCTCCTTCGTGGCCAGGTCGGGCTTCTTGGCCTTCTCGGTGATGATGCCCAGTTCCCAGTAGGTCGGCTGCTTCTTCCCCTGAGGTGTGGCGGGGACATGGACATCGTCCGTGGAAAGTTCTGTTTCTTGTGGGGATCGCATGGCTTTGAATCTCTTAGTGAAAATTTCTGAGCGACAAAATGAAAAAAAAAAAATTATATTGTTTTAGAATGTAGACCTGTAAATAAAAAGACCCACGAATGCAAGAGTTTAAAAAAGTTCGAGAAAAAAGAAACGGTGTGTGTGTGTGTGGGGGGGGGGGTGGGTGCAATCCCTACATTAAGGATTAAAAATAGTTATAATGAATATAATTTTGGAACAAGCATCTGCGGTCAAGCTGCGAATAACGTTACTTTAACTCAGAAAATTATTATTTGTAAAAATAAAAAAAAAATTTACAAATTGAAAGAAAGGTTATTCATTACAATTAACATTTAAATAATTATTAATAATACATAAGAAGATCAACGTTAAATATATATTTACCAAGATTCTTTTCTTGTCATCAACAATGATCACTCGTTTCCCGCCTCATGTTTTACTTGGCTACCTCAGGACATGGGATTCTCTTTTATACATGAGCTAGTTCATTTATAACTATTTGAAACTATTTATAGTCGGACTAGATTTCTGGACGATTCGAACGGAAATTCCCCGTTGACTCAGTAAAACAGGCTAATTTCATTGCAAAGCAAAAGGTTATAAATATATATAAACAATTAATTATAATTATCAGAATAATTATTTTTGCTCATTTTGAATGTTAATAGTCCATGGGAATTCTTCAAGCGTTTCGGTTAAGTGTGTTGTAGTTTCGTGTGTCACAGTGACAGTGTACTTTCAAACGCAACAGCACTCCGGATATTTTAGGTCGCTCTACCTGCATCATTCACAACCAACACGTTTAAAAAATAAAAACTGCTGTTGCAGTTACATTCAAGGATAATATTTGCGTTTGGGGGGAAAAGACGGTGGGCCCCGGGTGTGGTACTTTTCCTATTGGTTGGGAGGGGGGAGGGGGGTGGGCGCCCGGTGTGGTACTTTTCCTATGGGTTTGGAGGGGGAAGGGCGGTGTCAAACGAGACATTGTGTCAAGCGAGGCATTGTTTTCAAGCGAGACATTGTGTCAAGCGAGACATTGTGTCAAGTGAGACATTGTGTCAAGCGAGACGTTGTGTCAAGTGAGTCATTGTGTCAAGCGAGACATTGTGTCAAGTGAGACATTGTGTCAAGCGAGACATTGTGTCAAGTGAGACATTGTGTCAAGCGAGACATTGTGTCAAACGAAGCGGCCCTTGAATTCGCCAATTCCCACTCACCATGTGAATGCACTCAAACTTCAAAACTATTTTATATGGACACATTTCTTTAAAAACATTGAAAAAAAAATATATATATATTTTAAAATAATGTGTTTCTAATGTATAAAACAAACAAACAACGACAAACCTTGCGATATTCACATTAATTGTGAAATTTAAAGGAGATTTTAGAAATGACAACAAAGTTTCCTTTGAATAATTATAATGTTTGTTTTAATAAAACAAAGCAACAAATTCAACGCAAACCAGAAGTGAAGTGGAAAGACATTTTGTACTGTCTGAGCAACGCCTTGATAGATTTATACTTAGATATATGAATTACGACATGACTTTATGTGAAAATATTCTCACCAATTTCAGTCTTCGCTCCGGGGCCCATATCTTCATTCGCCCGGTCCTGTTTTGAAATGCCCGTGTAAGAATTCCCGTAAATGAGTGTTTTCAAGGTTATTTTCAGTCCCTAGCTTCCTATTCCACTTTAGACAGCGTTCACACCTAAGAGATACATTTATTTTTAGTTTTACAATTTCTTCTTTTAAAAGTTCACTGCAGATGCTTCTTTTGTCTAGACCAGCGGTTCTCAACCTGTGGGTCGCGACCCCTTTGGGGGTCGCAGGACCCTTTCCCAGGGGTCGCCTAAGACCATCTGAAAACACATATCCTTACAGCTATGAAGTAGCAACGAAAATAAGTGTAGAGCTGGGGGTCGCCACGACACCAGAAACTGTATAAAGGGTCGCGGCATTAAAAAGGGAGAGAACCACTGGTCTAGACGGTCATTTCCATTATCGTATTTAGTAACTCATCCAGAGTGTGTCCACCCACCCCCCCACCCCCCCCCCCTCATTTTGTTGGACGGATGTAAAGAACAAATTTCCGAGTGTGAGTTTCTAAGTAGAAAATTCCAAGTAGGGTTTTCCGAAAAGACATCACCAGTCTCGCTCCTCTCGTTAAAACCTGCGTTGGGCCATTAGCGCCATTAGACACTTTGTACCATTGGCGCCATTAGACGCTTTGTACTATTAGCGCCATTAGACACTTAGTACCATTGACGCCATTAGACACTTTGTACCATTAGCGCCATTAGACACTTTGTACCATTGGCGCCATTAGACACTTTGTACCATTAGCGCCATTAGACACTTTGGGACCTTGGCTTCATTTGACATATTTTACCAATGGCGCCATTAGACACTTTGTACCATTAGCGCCATTAGACACTTTGTACCATTGGCGCCATTAGACACTTTGTACCATTAGCGCCATTAGACACTTTGTACCATTGGCGCCATTAGACACTTTGGGACCTTGGCTTCATTTGACATATTTTACCAATGGCGCCATAAGACACGTTGTACCAAGTTATAAACAGTAAGGTCATTGGTTCCCAAAATTTGTCAATTCCCCGTACATTTGCTGAAACCAGAATGACCTAAAGTACACTTTATGAAACCAGAATTTCCTAAAGTACACTTGCCGAAACCAGAATGTCCCTAAAGTGCCGCACGTCAAATTCTTACAAGTACACCGAGAGTTATTTTGTTTGAATGAAAATGTTCGTTTATAGTGCTTAAAACACGTATTTAAGATCACAAAATACTGTCATGGCTAAAATAAGATCGCTTTATTGTACTCAGTCGTGTCGAAGGACTTGCTGAGCACCGGACATTTTCCCAAATGCTGGAATCAAGCTGGCAATCCCAAACCTCACTTTTTTTTTTCCTCTTTATTGATTGGATCGAGATACTTAAGTTTCTATCCCAAAATTATTTTAAAAAAAATTTCGCCGCGATCAGTGAGGGGTTAAGGACTGTACACACACTATATTACGCGAAGGGTGTAGAGTTATTCATCATTTTGTAGTCTTTTGTTATATGGGGTGGGATGGTGGACAAGGTTAGATAACATTTCTTTTTTTTTTTAATTTTACAAACTAGTTCCTTATCAAATCTCTAAGAGACAAGCGCAGATTATGAAAAACTAAATTGCATTGTCTGCTTACAACAATTAATGCATTAAATTAAAAAAAATAATTATTTATGGCTTTTTGATTGAAATTTGATAATTTTGCTTGGTGTTGAATAGGATTCGGGGTGGGGGGGCGGTAGTGTAGCTGCTAGAAATGTTTTATAATATTGGCGTGGGCGTGGTTAATGTAGACGTTATATAGCGTCATAAGCGGTAGTTGGTGGGTTAAAAAAAAATGTCATCTTTGTGTGTTACATGATATGTTCACGGCCACGTGTTGCTTTCTCTTTGAGGTTCGGTTCCTTGTGGTGAGAGCGACATGCTCTGGGAAAAGTTCTATTCTAATATACACTTCTTCCACTTCTCAACGGGATGGGGCTCCCAAAGACGTACTATCCGACAGAGAAATACGTTTTTTTCCCCCCGGGAGTTTCTATAGAACTTAACTGATAGCCTTTCAGCTATTTTGCTGACAGACAGAAAATATCCAAATGCTGCTATTTGCCGTCTTCCGGGTTTAAGTATTAAGTGCTACCGCTTAAGTAGAAACACATGGAAATGAAAACAGGTTTCGTTTTCGGGTCATAAGTGTAACTGTACTTGGAAAATGCTGCTTAATAAGGACGGCCTTTGATAAAACCTAGATCGCAGTTTTTGTGATAATTGTGTCACTGGTTCCACAACAGTGTGTTTATCGCTTATCCAGATAAGACATCTAGTGCCTGGTATTGGAAATTCCCGTTAGAAAAAAAACCACAACAAAGGAATATCGGGAAAATCAAAAAATTGTGGGTTGAACAGTTCGTAAGACATAAACTAAGGTAGAGGTTTATTGGGGCTTTTCAACTCCTGGCACGCACATTTATTATTTACATTTTACTAAGGCCAAAGCGTTGCCTTTAAAAAAGAAAAAAAATATTTGGCGATTGTTGGAGATGAGATTTAACCCTTATTTTCAGATGGAAATTCCCCATTGCTTTATCCAAGTGATCATTCACAGTCGGCTGCGGATAACGCCGAAGGTTGGTCACGTGACATATAAAGGTACACATTTCTAAAAAAAAAATTTGTTCGTGTAGCTCAGTAGCCTCTTTGCTGTATTTATTATTTTTTTTCTGTAAATATTATTTGGATTCATTGACATTAATTTATTAGGCTTTACAATTTTTGTGGGGGGTGCTAATTTGCTTTATATATGTGACATACACGTGTTCCATGTACCGGTTTTTACTTTTAGCACTACCATACCGTTACTGTTAAGATTTGCTAAATATATTTAAATTATTCAACTATTGTTCGCTTTTTTTTTGTGTAGTATGTACAAACCATTCATGTGGTGTGAGCTAACAGTTACATGTATGTACTTTTCATCATAATGTAAACAGACATGAATAATCTTATTAAATTTGTTATGCAATTTTCTGCAAATATTATTTGCTGACATCAAAACACTTGTGTGGTCAGCTTGGACACTCACAATGCGTGCTGGTAATATTTTTAAAAAAAGGTGATTTGGGAGGGGGTGGGTAGGCTGAACTCAGGTTAGGTAAGGGGAAACCTGACGAAACCTGGGGGCCGAACCCGAACTGAACCCAACCCTACTCGTGACAGACCCTGAACAGAATCCTGCAAACGACCGAAACGCGAACCGAACCCAACCCTGCTCATTACCAAACCCGAACACAAGCCTGCTCATTACCAAACCCGAACCCAACCCTGCTCATTACCAAACCCGAACACAAGCCTGCTCATTACCAAACCCGAACCCAAGCCTGCTCATTACCAAACCCGAACCCAGGCCTGCTCATTACTAAACCCGAACCCAACCCTGCAGACGATTCTTTATTTTCCGTAAACCAAAATGATATTTTAAAATCCCCCCCACACCCTCCCAAGCAGTGTTTCTTTCCGTATCCGGAAATTTGATCGAAAGAAATTTCATCGACGGTAAATTGATCGACGGTAATTTGATCGAACGGAAATTAGGTCGAATCTTTTTTTTTAATTATTTTTTTTTAACGTTAAAATTTTGCTTCAAATTTGCGTTCAAATGTGCGGAGAGATGCCTGAAAGAAACCCTGCTTCCAAGCATGCGCTCGACTTTATCTTAATGTGTTCGACAAATTCAACATAACTCTGTGTGGCCGACACATTGTCATCCAGTGTCAGAAACTCATTAAACAACACACACACACAAAAAAAAAATAAAAAAAATTAGATACCGGTAGGCCTGTTTATTTATTCATCAAAACCTATGTTGATAGTTGACAACACCTAGACTCTAGATTGGACGATGCGAGATAGGCGAGGGTGGAGGGGTGAGGGGGGGGGAGGAGGGCTAATCGCAGCGGTATGATGATTCCACAAGCAGTGTCTTAGGAAAAAAAAAGAGCGGCGGATACTTCGTGCGGTTATCCCTCTACCCAACCCCCCAACCGGAAATTTGATCGAAAGAAATTTCGTCGACGGAAAATTAATCAATTAATCTATTATGTAACTCTTCTGCAGTGATTGAACTGACAGGTAAAATATGTACAACATCTTTATAAGAAGATGGTAAACTTTGAATCATAACCACATGAGCTGTTGATGTTAATCGTGCAGAAGAACTATCAGCTCCCACTATGTTACCACCCTCATTAATCTATAAATTGCTTAAGATGAATTTCATCTAGCATCAAAATCACAATCTTTTCATTTTCCTTAAGTCCATTCACATGCTGTCTTACATAAAACAAAAAAAAAAACAAAACAAAAAAAAACAAACCTTCCTCCCTCTGTTCTAATTCAGACCAACGTTTAAATGAATTACAAACTCTTCTTATGATACTTTGATGTGGTCATATTCTATTGCCAGAATTTCTAACATATTTGTAAGCTTGAGCAGATAATAAATAAAATAATGCTGAAAACAAGAAAAGATCACTACTATAATTCAATCTATTCTTCTTAGGATGTATGAGATCCTTCTGAGATAAGCAAAAAAGTATTTAAAATTTCATTTTTACTATCACTTGCCATTAAATTACCCAAAGGCTTCTTTTATAACGTCAACGATTTCTTTTTGCTAACTGTCATTACATGATTTTACCATAAAATGTAATGAAGCCGAAATTTCATAAATATATGAAACATTTTTTTGGCAATGGCTTGTTGTCTATGACAGAGATTTGAGTTTGTTTAAAACAAAAACTTTACCATCAAAGTTCAGTTGTCAACAAAACGAGTATGTTTTATTTCAGGGGGCCATCACCTTTCATATTAATAAATAAAAACATGCATTCACTTCTGTACAGTCCATCCCAAGACGACGACATTTTCATACTTTTAATTTTATTTCAACAGTCACTAAAATCTGATATTTTTTATTTCGTTCATACTCCTCATTAGTTTTTTTAATCTTTCCTGCATTGCAGCTTGAAATCTTTCACTCTCTAATTTCTGATTTTTTTTTCAGCAGGACACTCAAATGTTTAGAATTTTAATAACAGTTTTTAACGGTTGTACTATTTTTGACGAAATAACAATTCATCCACAATATGAATTACAATAAAAAGCCACAACTAGTGTCCTCAAAACGGACTGCACACCAGAACAGTCCAGAGGCGTAGCGAGGGGGTGGCGGGGGGGGACAGATGTCCCCGGGCGCAAGCTAGTTAGGGGCGCCAAAATGTGCTTTGATATTATATTAATGGTAAAAATGATGGGTTTGAGAGTTGAAAAAAAAGAAAAAGGGGCGCTTTAAAATGGATCTTATCTCCGGGCGCCAAACACCCTCGCTACGCCTCTGGAACAGTCAATAAAAGGCACTCTTACCCGATCGCCTCCTTGCTGTAACGTCACGTAAATTCACACACTCTGTGCTCAGGCCTTGAGATCTCGTAGGTCGTTGGAAAACGCCATTGCGTCATATAAAAAAAAATATATATCTTTTGATGTAGTGATCGGGAATTATATTTTGCACGCTATTCAACTGATTATTGAAACATAATTTCTTTCAAACATATAGAATTATTTATAATATACTCTCAAACCCGAATTTTCTGATTAGGAAGGAGCCGGAAATGGAAGCGGTAAATTAGGAAGCAGTCCACCAGTCATACCAGAAGCGTAATATATTTATGAGATTAATGTGTCATTTAATCTGGGGGAAATCGTATAGATATAAAATATAATCCCAAATATTCAGTTAATAGAATTGTTTATTTGGAGTTTCATAACTACTATAACATTCTTCAGATAAATTACAAACTGACTCTTCGTCGATATACTATATACTTTTACACATTTCTTCAATCAATAAATCGAATTTATCTTAAATTGACGTACTTAGAAAAAACGAAAACAGATTGCAAATGTTTAAAAACTTATCAATAACTTTTTGAATATTGTAGATGTTTAAATCTATTAGTGTAAAGGTACTTCAATACCTTGTCATTAAAGTCTTGAAGCTCGTTAAGTTGCGAATAAATCAATAAATCAATATATGAATGCCAACAACAGGAGGTAAGATTTCGGCTTACAATCAGGAGTTGATGTAGTCTTGGGACAGTGCGATATTTATAATCGAATAGTGTAAGGCCCCTAACAAGATTAGCCTCAAGTATTTGGTGCTGCTCACAGTGGTTGGGATCAGATGGTGCTGCTCACAGTGGTTGGGATCAGATGGTGCTGCTCACAGTGGTTGGGATCAGATGGTGCTGCTCACAGTGGTTGGGATCAGATGGTGCTGCTCACAGTGGTTGGGATCAGATGGATTCTTAAGCGACTTTACTTTAGTTAACTTTACACTGGGACGTACATGGAAATATCTCGTTTTTGGACAGTATGCAAGCACAAATCTACGTTCTCATTCCGCCAAGAGACCCCCCCCCCCCTCTTCCACACTCCTGATTCGTAACCGTACGCAATATCTCTTAAATGAACACTGCACACAGGCTATAAAGATCCATTTTAAAACAAGAGGAATTGTACAAAAAAAAAAAACCCAACTCTTGAAGGGAAATAGAAAGCGCATTATTTCCCATTGTTTCCTGTCTACTTGATGGATTGTTTTTACAGGTGAATGGGACAGTAGTCCAAGGGAAAGAATCAAAACAAAACTTTGAGAAATGTCTTATACTAGTTATAGCCCGCCAAACATTGCCGACAGCAACGCGTGAACTTTTTAACACCTACAGTTACTTGACCAAACACGAACTCAAGTTATGCACATTTAAGAATCCCACATTTTGCTTAAGTACTCCCGCCCCCCCCCCACACACACATGATGCGCCAATCGATACTTTTTATTTCACGCCCATGAACGATATTAATATTCTGATGTCCTAATCACTTTTCAACCGAATATTTAATTACACCATACATAAATTGAAACAATTGTATTTTCTGAAAAGAAAAGAAAATATTACCCACCAAACGCAGTTGGGTTATTTAAAAAGTAAATAATTTTAGCGAAATTATCGGGAATTATATTTTGCGCGCTATTGAACTCACCATAGAACTCTACTTTTTTTTTTTCAAACATAGAAAATTATTTGTAATATAAAACATGTTGAGTAGTGAGAGGGTCGGTTGGAATAGGAAGCAGCTGGAAATGGAGGCAGTCACACCGCAAGCTAAATAGATATAAGAGATACAAGAAAAATGCTTTAATGATCGTATGATATCGAGTCACAGAAACGCCATTGAGTCGCATAGACGTCACTCAGCCTCAAACTGATTTTTTTTCCTTTCTTAAAATAGAAAATGGCGCTTTAGATAGAACCATTTTAATTGTAAAATGTGTTCATAGCAGGCATCAATGCCTTTAAACGTTTTTGAAATTTAGAGTAATTGTCTGATTTTGTTTACCAAACACTAACTCAATTTCGCTCTAATTTTAAACTTACGATACATTTGATGAATAACGGTAAACAAGACAAGGTTGCAGATCTGTGATTTTATGGTATCGAATTTCTTTACTTAGTTTCTTCAAAATTCGTGTCCATACTTAAAAAAAAAATATCTACATAGTTTTTGACCGCAAATTCATATTGTTAATCTCACGTCAAGTAATATGGGTCATAAGAGAGAGCCGCCATCCAAATTCCCGATTCTAAAAATAATATATTGACCCCGCGACCCCTTTAATACAGTTCCTCATGTTGTCGCGACCCCCAACCACAAAATTATTTTCGTTGATACTTTATAACTGTAGAGTATATGTGGTTTCAGATGGTCTTAGGAGACTCCTGTGAAAGGGGCGTGCGACCCCCAAAGGGGTCGCGAACCACAGGTTGAGAATCGCTGATTTAGATTTTAAGGTACGCAGAACTCTTCTGTATTATTAACCACAAACGCACCCTCCTCCTCCCCCCCCCCCCCCCC
>CAXITT010000040.1:1638104-1650178 GCA_964033795.1 Lymnaea stagnalis
TTTGGGGGGGGGGGAGGAGGGGGGAAAACAGCTTTGTAACTGTGACGCATATATTTCTTCAATTGTGTAACTGTAACGCATATATTTCTTCAACATACGGTTAGGGTTAAAACAATTGAAATGTTTAAATCATTAAATTCGAATAAAAAGTAATTTTTAAAAATAAATCACAAAAGGAATTTTTCATTGCGAGTGGGGTCGTGACCTATGACCCATGACCCCTAGTGCTTCACTGCGGCTCTCAACAATTTTTTTAATTTTAGAAATGTCTCTCAGTTACTACAGGTCTGGCCACCCCTGCTATAGCCCCTTTCTATAAAGTGACGTCATGTGCATCATTGGATATCCCGACTTTGTGTGTGGTTGGATTAATAGACTTATTAAGGATTTGTCACTCTACACTACTAATGGACTTTATGGGCTTGCCTCGATTACTTTATTAATGGGCTTTATAGGCTTGCCTTGACCACTCTATTAATGGGCTTTATAGGCTTGCCTTGACCACTCTATTAATGGGCTTTATAGGCTTGCCTTGACCACTCTACTAATGGGCTCCACACGCTCGCCGTCTTAAGTATATTCCTGCTTAAGCAAGGGTCTGGCACACCAATAGGGTGATGAGGTACTTAATGTTACCTTACTGTCACTATCATTATATCGGGGAGTAGCACAGTTAAATTGATAATTAGTTAGAGACAAATTACAAAAACAATGTAAGTCTAGAATTCAATCAAATCGAAAATAGAATAATAAAGGTACTTTATTTATGTTTGTTACAAAATTCATTTTAGTCTCTCCCCCACCCCCTCCTCCCATTTTGTTCCCTGCATCTTTAAAATAGAGCAATTAAAAATGTATATTTTAAAAAAAAATGTGACTATAGACAGTTGAATTTAACCATAAAAACAATAGTTGTATAAATGAAAAGCGAGAAGTCCGCACTCTGACACATAGAACAGGACGATCACTGAAATATGAAATAGCCCAGGAGGATGACACACGCCATGAGGACAGCATGTGGGAAACGTTGACGTCTGGTTGGACTCGCCCCATTGGGGCTGTGACTGAAGTTCGCGTCCTTCTTGTGTGGACCTGTCGTCGGGACGTAATGAGGCGGCGGCTTGGAGTCCCCTTCCGACTCCAGGGGTTTCACTGTGGTGTTCCCTCCCTCGGATGAGACGGCACGTGTTGGCTGCACGTGGGGGCGAGGTGCTTGACCTGATGCAGGAGGCACTGATGCAGAGGGCACTGATGCAGGGGGCACTGGTGCAGGGGCCACTGATGCAAGGGGCACGTCTTGCTGCATGATGAGACGTGTTATTTGGTCAACGCATGTTTGCGGTGAGCCATCGCACAATTCCAGCACGTTGGAAAGGATCGAAAGTGGGACTGATGCTAACGGAGTGGCCTTTGACGCCAACATCGTGCAGGTGGTCAGGTCGTGACTGCATATGCTGGTAATTTTACTTATGATTTCCCCTGGGAAAGATTTAAATTTGTACATAACGTTCGTGACTGTCTGACAAACACTGCCGCTGTTCTCACAAAGCGATTTTAGTCCTTTAGCGACATGACTGGGTAGATTAGCGATTTCTGCAATGATCGCATCAACATTGGGAATTTTCAAGATGACACGCCACCAGTCCGAGCCTAGAGGTCGATCAGAAACGTAAAAGAAAAAAAAAATTATATACAACAGAATAAGAATGCATAGATCTACAGCATTTTTGTTTCAATGGTAAAAAAGTTATCAAACAAATTATTAACAAACAAAAAATCTTGGTGCTATGAGATGTGGCCCACTGTAAGTAAAGCCAAGCTAAAATAAAAGTTAAATGGAAAGTTAACTCATGAACATAATATTACTTATAGACATCAGACTTACCTGCCCTCTCTACCAAATTATGTTGCTCGGATCTGCTTTTCCCGTCAACTTGCAAAGCTCCAAGCAGAACTGGCACAAAGCATCCGACCATACACATGCGGCTGGGAAACATTCTCCAAGTGCAGGAATAGTCTCTCTCTGACACGATCACACAAGATGGCTCTCTCTGACACGATCACACCAGATGGCTTTCTCTCTGACACGATCACACCAGATGGCTCTCTTCAACAAAGTCCGCCCTATTTAAAGCAAAACAGTAGCACATAAAACTCTGCGCATGCGCATTAAAAACTATGCGCCAATGGCAGTTTCTAAAGTGGTTCTCAAATGATGAAAAGTATTTACCCGAAGATTTTGACAATGTCATGAAATGTTTGTATGTACAAAAGTTTGTAATTTGATTAGATATGTATTGATTATCATATTTCTTTCCGCTATAGAATAGTAAAAGGTGTATTATCATTTTTTAACAAATACAACCTGAATATAGTGTAAGAACCCCTCAGACGTTTGTCACTAGATCGAGGAATGCGTTTGCTGTCATTTTTAAAAGTTTTTTCAAAACCATTTCTTTTTCAATTATCGCCCACAGGTTAGGTTAGGTCGGAATTTTTCAGTCAAAGAATTTTATAAATAACTTCAACAGTCCTCACACAACTCTACCAGGGTCAACATAACAATGCATTCCAAACGCAGTTCATTGGCTTGGCACTGCAGGCCAGTACCGGTGAACTTGTCCCCCCCCCCTCTCCCTCCCCCATCTCAATCTGCGAAATCAAAAGCTTACCGCTTTTGAAAAACTGATGGGCGCCAATCAAACAAATGGATGTAACATCTTCATCGGGACGACAGTGGCTTAACTTCTCACGTTGTCTTGCTTTAATCTTTAAACAATTCTTCCACAGTTTTTGTTTCAAATTTAGAATCCTACATGTGCTGTTCTGATACTGCATTTCGTGCCTCTGTCCACGATAACCACAACATGGCTGCTGCGGTTAGTGTAAGCCATGGTTGGTAGTCTTAATGTTCGGAATGAAGCTTTAATAAAGAATCCTCCCTGACATATCACAGATGAAAACCTAGTTTTGATTTTTTCTTTCTCTCTTAGGCAAATTTTATTTCTCTTCATAACAGATGCTGATTCAGTATTAGTCCAAACAAAAATCAACCTTTTTCGTATAATTCTTTTTTCAATTTTTCAATTAACCGAACTTTGTCTCAGTTATTAGTCTCTGGTTTTTCCTTTTTATTTTACTTTAGCAGTTTAATTAGTTTACATGTTTTTAATACTTGTAAAGCGCTTAGAGCTGTAAGGTAAGCGCTATTTGAAAATGCCTAAATAAATAAATTAAAAAAATTAGTTGGCTTTTAAAGGGCTGATATAATGAGACGAAATAGAAGCTAAAATATTTTGTTTTTTAAAGTGTAAAAGCACTGATTAACCTCGTCATTTCCCCGTCCAGTTTAACATTCTTACACTTACACCCCCAAGCTTTGTTGTCTCTTTTGTGATTCAGGTGTCAAGTTCCTGTCCAACAACCATCCCAAACTAGTGACATTGGAATTCATAATTCCATCAACTAAAATTTGGAAACACGTGCTATTGTAAGAGAGTGTGTGGGATTTGGGGGGGGGGGGAGTGCGTGGGCAAGAAGACCAGAAAGAAGTTACGCAATACTCTGGTCATTGGTCGGACAATGCCTCCTTCCAAGCGGTCATCTGTTTTACTTGAACAGGGATTCTAAAACTTTTTGCTTAGTGCCTTCGTCATTATAACAGAATAACAACTAATAGCTATAGCTATAGAGACAGATATATAAATAGATAGATAAATAGATAGAGAGATAAATTAAACATAGAGAAAGATACATATATTGATAGATATAGATATATTGAAACATAGGAGCCAGATTGATCAATTCGTTGATCGTGGGCCCACAAAATATTAAAGAAGAAGATAATGGATATATATATAGTAGATAGTTTGAATGATAGAGAGATAGAGAGATAGAGAGATAGATAAATAAATTGACAGATATATATATATATATATATATATATAAATATATATATATATATATATATATACGGATTTATAGATGGATACATTAATGGATGGGTGGAATAATTGATATATTGATAGATTGATTGATAGATAGATAGATAGATAGATAGATAGATAGATAGATAGATAGATAGATAGATAGATAGATAGATAGATAGATAGATAGATAGATAGATAGATAGATAGATAGATAGATAGATAGATTAGATAGATTAGATAGATAAATAGATAGATAAATATATTATTTTTCCTTCAAAAATTTTGTTACACAATTGAAAGTTCCAGAAGTAAAACATAGCTGCAGTTGACATGTAAACAATGGCTCTCCCAGTACGACCCTGCATTATGGTCCAAAAATATTCTTTGTAGATACGTTTTTAAATGACTCTACTCTCAATAATGTTTTTTCATCCCTGAACTAATAAGTGAGAAATTTTGGAAGAAATGGAATTGTCCAACAAGAAATGGAAGGGTCCAATTAGAAATTGAAGGGTCCAACAAGAAATTGAAGGGTCCAACAAGAAATTGAAGGGTCCAACAAAAAATAAAAGGGTCAACAAGGAAAGGAAGGGTCAAACAAGAAATGAAAGGGTCGAACAGGAAATTGATATAATGATGGATGGTGGATGAAAAGATGGATGGTGCATGGATAGATGGATAATGGATGGATGTATATTTTGATGGTAGATGGACATATTGATGGTTGATTGGTAGATTGATGATGGCTGGTGGATTGATAGATGCATGATGAATGGATGATGGATGAATGAGTCGTCAATGGTTTTGTAGGATATATTCACGTGGTGATGGGGTGTTTCGATGGATGAACAGATAAATGCATGGATAGTTGCGCGACTGGATGTTTATGAACTGACCGATGGCCATGAGGATTAGCGGATAGATTGATTGATAGGTGAAATGGATGACAGGAAGGATGTATGGATTTAGTGGAAATGGATGAATTGGCCGGTGTAGGATGGATTGCTTATGTGACAGATAGATGGATTTTATGAGATGCACAATAACATCATATTAACAAGTAACATTGTCCTTATTTGATAATGTGAAGTCTTGGTATTGAAATGAAGGCAATGGCTTTTATTAGGTTCTGCCTGTATCAAAAATAAATACTTTTACAGAGTAAATATCGCGATAGCTAGACTTCCAGCTATTAAGTAATAACCCCCCCCCCCCAAATGTCAAATAACAAAACACTCCAACAGACGCTCATTCTCTCGCTTTTTCTCTCTCTCTCATTTTCTCTGAAACTCTCTCCGTCTCTCTAAACATGTCTCACTGTTTCTCTCTATACTCTCGTTCACCCTTAATGTGTCTTTCTCTGCCTCCCTCTCTCTGTCTCTCTCTCTCTCGCTCTCTCTCTCGATGTCTGTCTCTCTCTATTTATCTCATTTTGTCTATCTAAATCACTCTCTCCAAAATCTCTGAAATTCCCGCTACCCTTGACCCTTTCTCTCTGTATCAAACTCTTTTATCTCTCGCTGCCCCTCGCTATGCCTTGTCTCATTTCTTTTTACTCTCTCTCTCTCGCTCTTTCGCTCTCTCTCTCTCTCTCTAAATGTATTTACGTCTCTTTCACCTATCTGCCTACTTCTTCCTATTTATTATTTTCTATTTATCTATTACAACAAAAAAAAAAACAACAACAACAAAAAAAACAACAAATTTCACAGTCCGTCTGGCGGTCTCTCTCACAAACTTATTGTCTTTCTAACTCTCTCTCTCTCCCCTCTCCCTCCCATCTCTCTCTCCTCTCTCTCTTTCTCTACCCCTCTCTCTTTCTCTCCCTCCCTCTCCCTCTCCATCTCTCTCCCCTCTCCATCTCTCTCTCCCCTCTCCATCTCTCTCCCACTCTCTCTCATCTCTCTCCCTTCTCCCCCTCTCTCTCCCCCTCTCCCCCCTCACTCTCCCCTCTCTCCTCTCTCTCACCCCCATCTCACACTTTTTCTCCCTCCCTCTCTCTCTTTATCTCCCCTCTCTCCCCTCTCGCTCCCCTCTCCCCACCATCTCTCTCCCTTCTCTCCACATCTCACTCTTTCTCTCCCTCTCTCTCTCCTTCTCTCCCCACTCTCTCTCACCACTCTCCCCCTCTCTCTCCCCTCTCTCTTCCCTCTATCTCCCCCATCTCACTCTTTCTCTCCCTGTCACTCTCTCTTTCTCTGCCCTCTATCTCCCCTCGCTCCCTCTCTCTCTCTTTCTCTCCCATCTCTCTCCCCCTCTCTCCCCTCGCCCAGTCTCTCCCTTACTCTCCCATCTCCCTCCCTTCTCTCTCCCCTCTCTCACCCCTCTCTCCCCCTCTCTCCCCTCTCTCTCCCCTCTCTCTCACCTCTATCTCTGCCCTCTCTCTCCCCTCTCTCTCCCCCTCTCTCCCCTCTTTCCCCTCTCTCTCACTCTTTCTCCCTCTCTCTATCTCTCCCCTGTCTCTCCCCTCTCTCTCCCCTCTCTCTTCCTCTCTCTCCCCTCTCTCTTCCTCTCTCTCTCTTTCTCTCCCCTCTCTCTCTCTCCTCTCTCTCCATCTTTCTTTCCCCTCTCTTTCCACTCACTCTCTTCCCTCACAATCTCATATTCTCACGGACATCTACATGGCGTTGAAGTTGTTATGACATAGCCACGTTGGCACATGTCATGCTTTGGCTTCGTCACATCCTTACATCACAACTTCTATATCGATGGGTTCAAGGGCGTATTTCCACCTTACATTATCACAACAGCTCTAACCCATAAGTACAAGGGCGCATCCCATACCTGTTCTAATCCACAAGGGCGCATCTCCTCCTTACCCCATAATTGCTCTAATCCATAATTACAAGGGCACATCTCCTCCTTACCCCATAATTGCTCTAATCCATAATTACAAGGGCGCATCTCCTCCTTACCCCATAATTGCTCTAATCCATAATTACAAGGGCACATCTCCTCCTTACCCCATAATTGCTCTAATCCATAATTACAAGGGCGCATCTCCTCCTTACCCCATAATTACTCTAACCCATAATTACAGGGGCACATCTCCTCCTTACCCCATAACTGCTCTAATCCATAATTACAAGGGCGCATCTACTCCTTACCCGAAAACTGCTCTAATCCATATTTACAAGGGCGCATCTCCTCCTTACCCCATAATTGCTCTAACCTATAATTACAAGGGCGCATCTCCTCCTTACCCCATAACTGCTCTAACCCATAAGTACAAGAGGGCATCTCCTCCTTACCCCATACCTGCTCTCACCCATAAGGACAAGGGAGCATCTCCTCCTTAACCCATAATAGCTCTTACCCATAATTACAAGAGCGCATCTCCTCCTTACCCCATAACTGCTCTAACCCATAAGTACAAGGGCGTATCTCCTCCTTTTACCATAACTGCTCTCACACATAATTACAAGGGCGCATCTCCTCCTTACCCCATAACTGCTCTAACCCATAATTACAAGGGCGCATCTCCTCCTTACCCCATAACTGCTCTAAACCATAATTACAAGGCCACATCTCCTACTTACCTTATAACTGCTCTAAACCATAATTACAATGCCACATTTCCTACTTACCCCATAGCTGCTCTAACACATAATTACAAGAATATCATCTTCTCCTTAACCCATAATTGCTCTAACCCATAATTACAAGGGCGCATCTCCTTCTTACCCCATAACTGCTCTAAGCCAGAAGTACAAGGCCAAAATCTCCTCCATACCACACAATTGCTCTCACCATAAGGACTAGGGAGCATCTCCTATTTACCCCATCACTACTGAAACCCATAAGTACAAGCCCGCATCTCCTCCTTACCCAATAACTGTTCTAACCCATAAGTACAAGGGCGTATCTCCTCCTTAACCCATAATTGCTCTAACCAATAATTACAAGGGCGCATCTCCTCCTAACCCCATAACTGCTCTCACCCATAAGGACAAAGGAGCATCTCCTATTTACCTCACAACTACTGAAACCCATAAAAACAAGAGCGCATCTCATCCTTAACCCATAATTGCTCTAACCCATAATTACAAGGGCGCATCTCCTCCTTACCACATAACTGCTCTAAACCATAAGTACAAGGTCACATCTTCTCCTTACCCCATAACTGCTCTAACCAATAAGTACAAGAGCGCATCTCCTCCTTAACCCATAATTGCTCTAACCCATAATTACAAGGGCGCATCTCGTCCTTACCCAATAACTGCACTAAACCATAATTACAAGGGCGCATCTCCTCCTTACCCCATAAGTGCACTAACCCATAATTACAAGGGCGCATCTCCTCCTAACCCCATAACTGCTCTCACCCATAAGGACAAAGGAGCATCTCCTATTTACCCCACAACTACTGAAACCCATAAAAACAAGAGCGCATCTCATCCTTAACCCATAATTGCTCTAACCCATAATTACAAGGGCGCATCTCCTCCTTACCACATAACTGTTCAAAACCATAAGTACAAGGTCACATCTTCTCCTTACCCCATAACTGATCTAACCCATAAGTACAAGAGCGCATCTCCTCCTTAACACATAATTGCTCTAACCCATAATTACAAGGGCGCATCTCGTCCTTACCCAATAACTGCACTAAACCATAATTACAAGGGCGCATCTCCTCCTTACCCCATAAGTGCACTAACCCATAATTACAAGGGCGCATCTCGTCCTTACCCCATAACTGCACTAACCCATAATTACAAGGGCGCATCTCCTCCTTACCCCATAAAACCCCATAAAAAAAAGAATATCATCTTCTCCTTAACCCATAATTGCACTGACCCATAATTACAAGGGGCATCTCCTCCTTACCCCATAACTGCTCTGAACCATAAGTACAAGAATATCATCTTCTCCTTAACCCATAATTGCTCTAACCCATAAGTATAAGGGAGCATCTCCTATTTACCCCATAACTGCTCTAACCCAGAAGTACAAGGCCGAATCTCCTCCATACCACATAACTGCTCTCACCATAAGGTTTAGGGGGCATCTCCTATTTACCCCACCACTACTGAAACCCATAAGTACAAGCCCGCATCTCCTCCTTACTCAATAACTGTTCTAACCCATAGTACAAGGCCGAATCTCCTCCTTACCCCATAACTGCTCTCACACATAAGGACAAGGGAGCATCTCCTCCTTAACCCATAATTGCTCTAACCCATAATTACAAGAGCGCATCTCCTTCTTACCCCATAACTGCTCTAACCCATAAGTAGAATGGCGTATCTCCTCCTTAACCCATAACTGCTCTAACCCATAATTACAAGGGTGCATCTTCTCCTTAACCCATAATTGCTCTAACCCATAATTACAAGGGCGCATCTCCTCCTTACCCCATAACAGTTCTAACCCATAAGTACAAGAGCGCATCTCCTCCTTAACCCATAATTGCTCTAACCCATAATTACAAGGGCGCATCTCGTTCTTACCCCATAACTGCACTAACCCATACTTACAAGGGCGCATCTCCTCCAACCCCATAACTGCCCTAACCCATAATTACAAGGGCGCATCTCCTCCTTACCCCATAATTGCTCTAAACCATAAGTACAAGGGCGCATCTCCTCCTTGCCTCATAACAGACCTAACCCATAAGTACAAAAGCGCATCTCCTCCTTACCCCATAATTGCTCTAACCCATAAATACAAGGGCGCATCTCCTCCTTACCCCATAACTGCTCTAAACCATAATTACAAGGCCACATCTCCTACTTACCTTATAACTGCTCTAAACCATAATTACAATGCCACATCTCCTCCTTAACCCATAATTGCTCTAACCCATAATTACAAGGGCGCATCTCCTCCTTACCCCATAACTGCTCTAAACCGTAAGTACAAGGGCGCATCTCCTCCTTAACCCATAACTGCTCTAACCCATAAGTACAAGGGTGCATCTTCTCCTTAACCCATAATTGCTCTATCCTATATTTACAAGGGCGCATCTCCTCCTTACCCCATAACTGCTCTAACCCATAAGTACAAGAGCGCATCTCCTCCTTAACCCATAATTGCTCTAACCCATAATTACAAGGGCGCATCTCGTTCTTACCCCATAACTGCACTAACCCATACTTACAAGGGCGCATCTCCTCCAACCCCATAACTGCCCTAACCCATAATTACAAGGGCGCATCTCCTCCTTACCCCATAATTGCTCTAAACCATAAGTACAAGGGCGCATCTCCTCCTTGCCTCATAACAGACCTAACCCATAAGTACAAAAGCGCATCTCCTCCTTACCCCATAATTGCTCTAACCCATAAATACAAGGGCGCATCTCCTCCTTACCCCATAACTGCTCTAAACCATAATTACAAGGCCACATCTCCTACTTACCTTATAACTGCTCTAAACCATAATTACAATGCCACATCTCCTCCTTAACCCATAATTGCTCTAACCCATAATTACAAGGGCGCATCTCCTCCTTACCCCATAACTGCTCTAAACCGTAAGTACAAGGGCGCATCTCCTCCTTACCCCATAACTGCTCTAACCCATAAGTACAAGAATATCATCTTCTCCTTAACCCATAATTGCTCTATCCTATAATTACAAGGGCGCATCTCCTTCTTACCCCATAACTGCTCTAACCCATAAGTACAAGGCCGAATCTCCTCCATACCACATAACTGCTCTCACCATAAGGATAAGGGAGCATCTTCTATTTACCCACCACTACTGAAACCCATAAGTACACGCCCGCATCTCCTCCTTACCCAATAACTGCTCTAACCCATAAGTACTAGGTCGCATCTCCTCCTTACCCCATAACTGCTCTAACCCATAAGTACAAGAGCGCATCTCCTCCTTAACCCATAATTGCTCTAACCCATAAGTACAAGAGCGCATCTCCTCCTTAACCCATAACTGCTCTAACCCATAAGTACAAGGCCACATCTTCTCCTTACCACATAACTGCTCTAACCCATAAATACAAGGGAGCATCTCCTATTTACCCCACAACTACTGAAAATCATAAGTACAAGAGTGCAACTCCTACTGAATAAATAACTGCTCTAACCCATAAGTACAAGGCCGCAGAGGCGTAGCAAGGCGGGTGTGGGGGGTGCGGACGGCACCGGGTGACACCATTTTAGGGGTGACACCCGATTGAAAAATTGCGTATTTACATAGCACACAGTTCTCGGTCTAACCGAGATTCATAAAAGGTTAGCCGATCACATATACATTTTTCACAAATGTAACTAATCTAATTGCGTGCTTTACTAAAATTTCAAGGTTGAGGCGTAAGAAATGTGATGGCCCTATGTTTAGGTCAGAAAAACGCAGTCATCATTCCATGCGGATTGAAGTGTTCGGTAACTTCCTTAAGTGACAGGAGGCTATATTTATCTAAATTCTGAGAAACTATTAATTAATAGATGCTGGACTCTCTCTGGGAGAAGAAAACGGTAAGGAGATGCTGGAGTGTATTGATCGCTTTCATTCTGAACTCCACATCAGATCATCAGTGATCAAAGAAGGACCAGATATGTTTGAGTCTGTTCAACCCAAGAGTCAAGTATCAGCAAGTGAAGAAGATTTATTGGTGTCCGTTCCAAAATTAACTTCTTTCAATGATGAGTTATCAGAAGATGGATTTTAAAAAGAAATATCAAGGCTTAGAAGACATATAAAAGCAGCTGATTTCTGAAAGTCATGGACTGGTCAGTATTTTATGTTTTGAAATTCAAAGCTGAATGGGACTACCTAGAATCTCTTCCAATCCTCTCGCTAAGCCTTTCATGTTTGCTTACGATATGTCTGTATGTGGCTTCATGTGAGCGGAGCTAGTCAAAACTAAAGCCTTTCAAGAAATATTTATGATCCACCATGTGACAGTCAAGGATTTCTGATGCGGCTCTGCTATCAATTGAAAGTGATACAGTGAACAACATTGATTTTGATCAAGCGATTGACAGATTTGCATCTTTGAAGACAAGGAAGGGAAATTTTTTTTAAATAAAGTAAAGTTAATGTAAATACGACTATAATTTAACGTTTTTAAATATATTAACCTCATGACCATCGATTTATTTGTTTTTTTCTTTTTATTGTTATACGGTGGACTTATTTTAACAAGAAAAAAAAAATCATGGAAATGGGGGGGGGGGG
>CAXITT010000040.1:1655930-1690272 GCA_964033795.1 Lymnaea stagnalis
CAACAATTTGGAACGCCCTTCCTGTCGATCTTAGAAACAACCAGACACTGGAGTCCTTTAAAACAGATCTAAAGACACATCTATTTCGCAAATACCTTCTGGGATGATTGTCTACCTTATTTTCCATGTGTTGCTGTGTTGCTCCGGGTTGAAATGGCTAGAAAGACTTTGATATTGTATGCTTGTAATTAGTTTTTGTAGTGTTGTGTTTGTTTTAAATGTGGTGAATTATAGATATGTTTTTTGTTGACTTTGTACCGCGCTTCGAGCCTTTGGGGATGAAGCGTGTTTTTTAAATGAACTTTATTATTATTATTATTATTACATTGGGAAAAATAGAGATGGCTTTATTTGAGAATAACGGTTATAGAAGAAAATATCAAGAAATTTCGTATGATAGTATAAGATCTATTTCCCCGAAAGGTGTAGAGTCTGAGCGGGTGTTCCCGTCATCAGGTTACTTTTATTGCCATTTGGGGTCAAAATAAGGTGATCACACATTTCAATAATAAAATTAAGACTCCAAATTAAAGAAATGTTTTTTTACAAAAGCAATAAAAATACCAGATACATCTAGTGACCTTTTAAGGCTCTCTGCAAGATTTCGTGTTGGTCACAGCTTTGGGCTCCTTAAATAGCCAAGTCCCGCTGAGGCCGCCTTGGTTTGTAGCCCCATATACATTTATACATTTCAATAATTGTGCATATATATACATCTCCTTATTAGCCTTATTGGATGCATAATGTTTATTACAATGATGTTTTGAGAATACGAATTTTAATAGTAGATGAAATGTATTCTTTAAAAAAAAATATTTTTGACCAAAACCCTAAGTTACAAAGCTTAAGAGGTCCATTAACACCAAATGTTGTCCAGCGATAAAGAGGTCTACCCTGGCCCTAGATGAACTGAGAGAGACTTATCATTGAGAAAGAGAGTTATCATTGAGAGAGAATCATCAGTGAGTGAGTGCCTTTTCATTGAGAGAGACCTATCATTGAGATAGAGAGATGTATCCTAAAAAGAGAGACTTATCATTTAGAGAAAGACTTTTAAATTGTGAGAGACTTATCATTTAGAGTGAATCATCGAGAGAATGCATTTTCTTTGCGAGAAAGCCTTATCATTAGGAGAGAGACATCATTGAGAGATTCATCATTGAGTGACTTATGATTTGGAGACTTACCATTGAGAAACTTATCATTGGGAGAGAGATTCATCACTGAGAGATTCATCATTGAGAGATTCATCATTAAGAGATTCATCATTGAGAGACTTATCATTGAAAGACTTATCATGGAGAGAGATTTATCTTCAAGAGAGAGACGTATCGTTGAGAGAGATACTTATAATTGAGAGAGATACTTATCATTGAAAGATATACTTATCATTGAGAAGGAGACATATCATTGAGAGAGACTTATCATTGGAAGAGAAAATTATCATTGAAAAGACTTATCATTGAAAGATAAACTTATCATTGAGAGAAACTCATCATTGAAAAAGAGACTTATAATTAAGAGAGAGTCTTATCTTTGAAAGAATGACTTATCATTGCGGGAGATACTTATCATTAAGAGAGAAACTTATCTTTGAAAGAATGATTTATCATTTAGAGAGAAAGACTTATCATTAAAAAAGAGACTTATCATTTAGAGCGACATTTATTTTTGAGAGAGAATCATTATTGAGAGAATAAATTTTCATTAAGGGATTGAGTTATCATTGAGAGAGAGACTTAGCATTGAAAGAGTTACTTACCATTAAAAGAGAGACTTACCATTGAAAGACAGGACTTCATTTTGTGAGAGAGTCTTACCATCGAGACAGCGCATTATCTATGTCTCTTTTTAAAAATAATTCCCAATGATAGGGCACCACCAAAATCTTTCCAATATACATTTGGTCATATTTTGATTGCGTATAAATCACTTCAGAAAATGATTAGATCTATAAAAAAAAACACAACTTTAAGAGACTGGACTCGTTCATGTACCATTCGAATATTAAATAAAGCGTAGCTTAAGAAATATTTATGGTAAAAATAATACTTTATATTAAGCGTGCAAATTATTTAAATAAAAGTTCTATATTCTATTCAACCCAATCTACTTTACCTACTTGGATTCCACGACTAAATGCGCAATTTACTTGATGTACTCGTATTCGATGACTAAATGCGCAATCTACTTGATCAACTTGCATTCCACAACTAAGAGTGCAATCTACTTGACCCACTCGCATTCGATATCTAAGTGTGCAATTTACTTGACCCACTGGCTTCAAACTCTAAGTGTGCAATCTACTTGACCCACTCGCATTCGACGTCTGTGTGCCATCCACTTGACCCACTCGTATTCGACGACTAAGCAAGCAATCTACTTGGTCCACTCCCAATCGATGACTAAGTGTGCAATCTACTTGACCTACTTGCATTTGACGACTAAGCGTGCAATCTACTTAACCTACTTGCATTTGACGACTAAGTGTGCAATCTACTTGACACACTCGCATTCGACGATTAAGTGTGCAATCTACTTGATCCGCTCGCATTTGATGAATAAGTGAGCAATCTACTTCACCCACTCGCGTTCGACTACTAAGTGCGCAATGTACTTGATCAACTTGCATTCGATGACAAAGTTCGAAATCAACTTGACCCACTCAAAATCAAAGACAAAGTGCGCAATCTACTTGATCCATTCGCATTCGACAACTAAGTGTACAATGTACTCGACCCACTGGCATTCGATGACAAATTTTGCAATCTGATTGACCCATTCACATTTGACCACTTAGTATCCAATCTACTTGACCCAGTCATATTTGATGACTAAGTGTGCAATTTACTTGACCCACATTGCATTTGGCGAAAAAGTGTGCAATCTACTTGATCACCTCACATTCGATAACAAAGCTCACAATCTACTTGACCCAATTGCAAATGACGTCTAAGTTTGAAATCTACGTGACTCACTCGAATTCGGCGACTAAGTGTGAAATCTACTTGACCCACTCGCATTCGACGACTAAGTGTGTAATCTACTTGATCCACTCGCATTCGACGTCTAAGTGTGGAATCTACTTGTCCCACTCGTATTCGAAACTAAGTGTGCAATCCACTTGACTCACTCGCATTTGAAGTTTAAGTGTTCAATCTAAATGACCCATTATCAAATGAGAACTAAGTGCGCAGTGTACTTGATCCATATGCATTCGATGACAAAGTGTGCAATGTACTTGATCCACTCGCATTCGACGACTAAGACAGCAATCTAATTGTCCCTCTCGCAAGCTACGACAAATTGTGCAATTTACGTGATCCACTAACATTCGGTGACAAAGCTACCAATCTATTTGATCCATTAGCATACGAAAACTAAATGTGCAATCTACTTGACCCACTCGCATTCGACGACTAAAGGTGCAATCTACTTGATCCACTCGCATTCGCAGTCTAATTGTGTAATCTACTTGACCCACTAGCAATCTACGACTAAGTGTACAATCTAATTTACCCACTCACAATTGACGAATAATTATCAAATCTACTTGACAAAACGCGCAATCTACTTTACCCACTCGCATTTGACAACTAAGTGCGCAATCTACTTGACCCACTCGCTTTCGACAACTAAGTTTGCAATCGAGTTGACACACTTGCAATTGACAACGAATTGTGCAATCTAATTGACCCACTCGCATTTGACGACTAAGTGAGCAATCTACTTGACACACCGGCATTCGACAACTAAGTGCGCAATCTACTTGACCTACTCGAATTCTTCGACTAAGCTTGCAATCGACTTGACACACTTGCAACTGACAACGAATTGTGCAATCTAATTGACCGCTCGCATTTGACGACTAAGTAAACTATCTACTTGACCCATTGGTATTCGTTGACTAAGTGTGCAATCTACTTGATCCCCTCGCACTCGACGACTAGGCTTGCAATCTACTTGACCCACTCGCATAGGAGTCGAATCTCGCAATCTACTTGACCCAATCGCAGTTGACGTCTAAGTGTGCAATATAATTTACCAAATCGCAATTGACGAATAAGTGCGCAATCTATATGATTTACTCGCATCCTACGACCAAGTATGCAATCTACTTGACCAACACGCATTTGATAACTAAGTGGGCAATTACGTTATCCACTTGCATTCGAGGACAAAGTTTGCAATCTGCTTGACCTACTCGCATTCGAAAACTAAGTTCTCAATTTTTCTTGACCTACTTGCATTCGACAACTAAGTTCTCAATTTTTCTTGACCTACTCGCATTCGAAAACTAAGCTCTCAATTTTTCTTGACCTACTTGCATTCGACAACTAAGTTCTCAATTTTTCTTGACCTACTCGCATTCGAAAACTAAGTTCTCAATTTTTCTTGACCTACTCGCATTCGACGACTAAGAGCTCAATTTACTTGACCCACTTGCATTCGACGACTAAGAGCTCAATTTACTTGACCCACTTGCATTCGATGACTAAGAGCTCAATGTACTTGACCCACTCGCATTACCACGATTTGGATCGCAATATTTACTTGACCCACTCGCATTCTCACCACTAGGCTCGCAATATTTACTTGACCCACTCGCATTCGTTGGATTAACCCGAAATGTACCTGCGGTTAAAGTGATCACTTTAAAAAGCGCATAATGCGATATGTTAACATAGTTAATTTCAACTATTATACTATCATACAACTAAGCAATTTAGAGGAGAGGGGCACTTATTGCATTTTATGGCATTTTATGGCCTTATAAAAGTTCTGGTATGCATTATATACGTCGATGGTGTTATATGCATCAACATGGTCACTTGAAACCTGTGAAGTTTCCGTGAAAAGGAGTTGTATGAGGTAAAAAAATTAATGTCAAACTTTGGATCGGTCTCTCTATTTGGGCTACTCAATTTTCAACTCTTCTGAGTAAATGATTTTGATGGGAGCCTTATTATGTGATAGCTTTAAAGATACATTTAGGTCCCGACCTTTGAGGGGACCTGTCATTAATTACAGTTTTAAGCACCAGGGGTCGCTCGGCCAGTTGATCTTTTCAAAATTCAACATCTTCCTATTCCTAAAAAAGATAAAGGGGAATGTGTGATAAGCAGTGTTCCAGTCGTGTAAAGGAAATAGTGCAACAAGAAAACTTTTGAGGCGTTTGTCCTAATATTAATAAAAGGGCAATTCATTTTTTTTTAAAATAAATTATTTTTAATGTTTACAAATCCCTTTTAGTGATAAATTCGCCCACGGCAAAATTAAAGAGTTTAAATATTTCTTTGACAGATTTATCTATGATTTTGTTAAATGGGCGGACTGGGCACGTGTGTCTGATAGACAAATTACCAAAGTCATAATGAAAAGGAAAGTGCCGTGGAACAACACCATTCATGTTTCTTAAGAAAGAGGTCATGAAAAGCTGTAATTAATGAGCTGAGTTCACAAAAAGCGTTGCACAGGGACGTGTCATGTCATTTGACATATGTCATATGCAGCTTGAAAGACATTTCCAGAATTACATGAGATCTCTGAGCAGAAGAGTTTGTTTAGAAATTTGAAACAAAAAATTACTGACACGTCCAGCAGACTTCCCCAATTTAGTTCAGGCTGGAAACAATTACAACTTATTTTTATGTTCACAACGAAAGTTGCATATCTGTGGGCGTAATCAGCTATATGCTGTAACCGACAAAATGATATTTGTCATTGTAGTAGTAACATATTAAGCACAGAACTACGTGACATTTACTATACCAACATGATATTAACTGTGCCAACATGACATTATCTTTACCAGCATAACATAAACTACACCAACTTGACATTAACTGCATCTAAATGACATAAAATAGATTGTAAAATTTACCATCGATGAGATTCTCATTTTGAAATACTTTGAAGGCGTCTAAGTAGAACAGAAAGAAGTAAAAGACGTGTAACTCCTCTCTTACATTCACAGGTTTCTATAAGATTTATAATATATCAGTAAATACAAATGGTGCCATATTGTCGTTAAATATTAAAAGGTTACGCTTTGAAATGAATAACTTCATATGCTTTCCCTTCCGGTTTAGATAATGCACCAAATCTATTTTTATAACATCCAGGACGAGAGTGCGCAAAATTTAAGAACATTTATTTTTTTTACTATGAAACCCTTTATATTATCTTCGCTTTTGTTCGTAGGTGGCTCCCTCCCCTTGATGGTAAAATCTTCGGTCGGCCAATTGACCCTCTTACCGTGCAGCTATCGATTTAGTTACCATGGCATCAAGTAAAAAATTTCTAGAATGTCTAAGGATGCTTTAACAAATTATTTCTACTTCTACTTTTACCATGCAACAAAACCCAAATACCCAGCTCGGCCCTTGTTCGGTTTGGGAGTGGGGGTGATTTTTTTCGTCGACTCTAAACCAAAAGAACCAATGTTATGGAATAAAGATAACAGTATCTAAACGGTGTTGTGAGATTCCACTTTAATTTCAGGGTTTAAGAACTTCATAATAAAATATTCTCTCCAGGATGAACATCGTTACTTACCTTTATAAGTTTTCACATATTCTTGAAATGAGTTTTAAGATTCGACTCGTTAGATTAACATTATGTCACAAGAGACTGAAGACCCGCTGGCAAAGCAAAACGGTGGCCAAACGAGTGATATTTCCAATACTCAATTTAATTATACTTCCAAGTTGATACAAACATTAAATAAAAACAAATATAAAAGAAATAAAAACTATAATAACTTACAGCACAGCAAGTGAAAATATATAATCTTCGAAAGGTACACATTTTAATACACACTCACATTTTTAGACTAAATTTCAAATATATTCATTTAGTAACTAAATTACTTGTGTACATATCCCAGCTTTATTTTACATACTTAAAACAAATCATTTTAAAATAGTTTAGTTTGACCTGAAAATGAATTTGTCCATTGTCATAGAAAACCTGTCCATGGTCATAGAAAGCATGTCCATGGTCACAGAGAGCATGTCCATGGTCATAGAAAGCATGTCCATAGTCATAGAAAGCATGTCCATAGTCATAGAAAGCATGTCCATGGGCATAGAAATACTGTCCATAGTCATAGAAAGCATGTCCATTGTCATAGAAAGCATGTTGTTTGTCATTTAAAGCATGTCCATGGTCATAGAAAGCATGTCCATGGTCATAGAAAGCATGTCCATGGTCATAGAAAGCATGTCCATAGTCACAGAGAGCATGCCCATTGTCATAGAAAGCATGTCCTTAGTCATAGAAAGCATGTCCATGGTCATAGAAAGCATGTCCATAGTCACAGAGAGCATGTCCATTGTCATAGAAAGCATGTCCTTAGTCATAGAAAGCATGTCCATGGTCATAGAAAGCATGTCCATAGTCATAGAAAGCATGTCCATAGTCATAGAAAGCATGTCCATAGTCACAGAGAGCATGCCCATTGTCATAGAAAGCATGTCCATGGTCATAGAAATACTGTCCATAGTCATAGAAAGCATGTCCATAGTCATAGAAAGCATGTCCATTGTCATAGAAAGCATGTCCATAGTCATAGAAAGAATGTCCATGGTCATAGAAATACTGTCCATAGTCATAGAAAGCATGTCCATTGTCATAGAAAGCATGTCCATAGTCACAGAGAGCATGCCCATTGTCATAGAAAGCATGTCCATGGTCATAGAAATACTGTCCATAGTCATAGAAAGCATGTCCATTGTCATAGAAAGCATGTCCATTGTCATAGAAATACTGTCCATAGTCATAGAAAGCATGTCCATTGTCATAGAAAGCATGTCCATTGTCATAGAAAGCATGTCCATAGTCACAGAGAGCATGCCCATTGTCATAGAAAGCATGTCCATGGTCATAGAAATACTGTCCATAGTCATAGAAAGCATGTCCATTGTCACAGAGAGCATGCCCATTGTCATAGAAAGCATGTCCTTAGTCATAGAAAGCATGTCCATGGTCATAGAAAGCATGTCTCCTCAGCCCTTCCATTTACCCTCTCTTCTCAGCCCCTCCATTTACCCTTGAATAAAAAGTGTTTGTTTGTGTGAATGCGTCGCGGATGACGTTGGACGAAGGTCATGAGAGCGCATCATGGTGCGAAATCGGGGCGGAGAACCTGCAATCGTGATTTATATTATAAGATACCATTTCTTACTTCACAGGATCAAACTTTCGTCAAATTGACTTTAAATTCATTTTTAAACTCACTATTTTGTAACACACAAAAAGTGAGTGCATAAAAAAGAAATCGGCCGAAAATTAAATCTTGTGAACTGAGCGTAACGGTCAATCAAGTGCTGAGAAGAGGGGAAAAACAGACATCACCAATATGAAATTTTATATAAATGTTTCGAAGTGCGTGAAATGCAAATCTGCAGGAAAAATAATTAAGGAAGTAGGCCTATTCTAGAAATGAAGCCGTTTCACGAGTTGATCAATAGATTTCCGCAAAACAATTATAATTAAACTAGTTAAAGCCCGCAAAACATTGGCGGTGGTGGCAATGCGTGAACTTCCCATGGACTAAAGTCACTTGACAAAAAACGTGAACTCAGTTACACACATTTAAGAATGTCAATTTTGCTACATCCCTTCCCCCCCCCTCCCCTTTTTCATGATGTCGTCACTGCACACTTTTTTATTTCACCCCAATCAACTATATTAATATTCTCACGTCCCAATCACTTTTAAATCGAATATTTTTGACACAATACTGAAATTGAGACGATGTCATTTCAGAAAAGAAAATATTACGCGCCAAAAGCAATTGCGTTATTAAAAAAAAATATATATCATTTAGTATTAGTTATCGGGAATTATATTTTGCGAGCTAGTGAATTCATTATTTAACAAGACTCTGGCGTATCTATATATAGCCTGCATGGTGGTGGTGTTTGACCTTTGCTGGAAAATTATATAATTCTTATAAAATTATAGTTACTTTAAAATTTATATATCTATATATTATTAAATAGCAGTGTTCAAGGAGTTTAAGCCACCACCCACCCCCCAACCATCATTGTTAATCGACCCTGGTGATGTCGCTGTTTTATGTAATATGTCTAATGAGAAAATTATAGTTTCTTTAAAATTTATATATCTAAATATTATTAAATAGCAGTGTTCAAGGAGTTTAAGCCACCACCCCCCCCCCCCAACCATCATTGTTAATCGACCCTGGTGATGTCGCTGTTTTATGTAATATGTCTAATGAGCGCTCATTTGCTCCGGAATTATTTTTTTTAACCCCATTAGAGATAATTAACGCCTGTTCACCGAACTGTTGCTTTGTCAGTTCTACAAACTACAAACTAATTCTCTTTCAACTGCCAGCTACAATCTTGTAGAATATCAAAACTGCCCACTGGCAGTAACGATCTTGTATTTGAACAGTTGTAAGAAGTACCTTTAGCTATATTTAATTTGTAGTAAGAAGTAAATTTAATTCTACTTAATCAGTTGTAAGAATTAGCTTTAATTAAATTTAATCAGTTGTGTTATAGTCATTCCTAAGATGTAAGCTTGAGTCTTCATGTCTCATAGATGAGTTAAGACTTTGTGAAAGACACAGTTGTTCAAATGGGGTGGGTTTGAGGATACAACTGTGATTGCATGAAAAGATGGAACTCTGGAGAGAGCCACATTCAACTGTCCGTGACTGAAGACCGGTTTTGGTAGATAGAGGCATATCTTTTTGAAAGTTTATCCCTGTGCCTTATTGATTGTCATTGCAAAGGCTAATCTAAGAGGAAATTGTCGCCGTGTAAAAGTGAAAGGTAAATAAACTTCGTAATGGTCATGATTGGAAGGACCACTAAAGAGCAGGGATATAGACAAATGTTGGCCAGGATTGTAAACTCGAGGAGAGGTATAAGGACGATCTCGAAAGTAAATGATGATAGAGGCGGGAAGTATTTCGGACATCGCGACAATATCTGCTTCGCCACCATATACTCTGGAAGTGTTCATGTACTGAGCGTATTGTTGAGGAGAGTGTATGACTACGTTTTCCGTCACTGAGAACAACGGAGAGCACGTCACCGAAGTTATCCCAATGTTGTGAAACAAAAATTACAGCAATGTTGCGAAGTTGAAGAGCAACAGTTTCGTCAATGATCTTTTCCAGAAACATGCGACCGATAGAAACAAACAGTCACCTGACGCAGGAATTAGTAAAACAGTGAATGAAGCGTTGTTTCCATAAAAATACATGCGAAGCGGTGCTACTTGAGTCACTATTAAACCGAATATCTTTTACAAATACTTATATTGAGACGATTTCATTTCCGAAAAGAAAATATTACGCACCAAATGCAATTGCGTTGTTAAATAATATATATATATATATATATATATATATATATATATATATATATATATATATATATATATATATATCTTTTAGCGTTGTTATCGGGAATTATATTTTGCGCGCTAGTGAACTCATTATTGAACCACACTCTGGCGTATCTACAACTAGCCTGCGTGGTGTTTGAACTTTGCTGGCGAATTATAGATATTGATTAAATAGTTCGTTTCAGTGACTAATTAAAATATGAAATTTAAATAAAAGTTTCGAAGTGCTTGAAATGCAAATGTGCAGGAAAAATAATTAAGGAATTAGGCTTATTCTAGAAATGAAGCCGTTTCACGAGTTGATAAATAGTTTACCGCAAAACAATTATAGTAAAAAAAAGTTCGTTGCAGTCACTGATTTAAACAACAAAAACAATATATGAATCATTTTCTCCTGGTTTAATGCAAGTCTTTTAAAACTCTAAAAAAAAATGAACAAAAAAAGTGAACAAACAAAAGACAAACCGCCATATTACTGGACACAACCGAAACGAAATTGACCTTTGGACAATGGTTCTCGAAATTAATTTGAATAAAATTAACGATCATATTCTGCTACAGTCTTCACAACCCAGTCCATGTACTCGGTGATTCTCGTTGAGACGCTTGGTAACACCTTATAATTACAAGATCTTTGCGTGAAAGAACTGATGCCAGTGAGAACGAATCTTCCATCAATCTTACATGCCAATGGGCCACCAGAATCACCATGACACAGGCCTGCGGAGTCGTCCGTTAAATCCAAGCATATCTTATCTTGTGTGATCCTTGTTCTTCCTATGCCCCATGTGTAGGCGCACAGACTTTGGGGCATGAACGTCACACGGAGTTGTTGGAGGACCATCGCTATTTTAGGGTCACTAGTGTTATGTCTTCCCCAACCAGTTACATAGCAAATATCGTCGTTGACAATATTTTCCTTCAGTTTTGGTAGACAAATGGGGCTGACGTATTCATCAAAGGAGATTTCCTCTTTTAGCTTAATTAATGCGATGTCATCATAATAATATTTAGCATTATAACTCTCGTGCATTATGAATTTTCGAACTCCTATTATCTTACGAGTTAGTTCCCACATATTGCTCAAGTCTCTTGCACCCAACAGTACATAGTATTTGAATTGGTCGCCTTTAAAGCAGTGAGCAGCAGTAAGAACCCATGAGCTTGAGATGAGGGAACCACCACAGTAAGGATATCTGGTTCCATTATAGGATCGCATTAATAACGCTTGCCATGGCCAGGCTTTGCTCGGGGCGTCCTGTCCATTGATGATTGCCCTGGTAACGTCAATAGCAGGCTGACCACAGCTCTGGTTAACAAAAAGGCGATCTTGCAATGTTTCATCGAATGGTGGTTTCGGATCATTGTGACGCTTGCCCAGCACGTCCAAGTACCAGGATTTCATCGCGTCAGTGCTATCAAATTGACGAGTCTCCTTTAGAGTGCAATTACGGCTTTTCACAGAGAGTATTGTAGCTAAGAAATGTACCTGAAAGTAGATATTTGATAGAAAGAGAGTTAATGTGAAGCGTATTTATGTACCTTAATGTTATTGATCGAAATCCGGTATCCCGAGTTTCAAAAATACCGAGATACCGGACTATATTGGATGTTTGAAAATACAGTGATTGGATTTATGAAAACCGGTATTATCGAAATTTCCATGATTTCATTTTCAACAAATATATATCGCTTTTCTTAGTTTCCATGTCGTCATTAAAGCAAAACATATCAATAATTTATGCGATCTGCGAAGTGCGACCCCCTCACGCCATGTGTATGAAGTTCAAAGAGAGCCGTCCAATGTCATAGATAGGTGTGCTGTGATGTATTTGTTAATTGAGAAGCCTGGCGTTGTGATTAATTTCGTTTTTATATCGCGCGTGTGTACGTAGAGACATGAGTCGCCAAGTGAACGTACAGGATTGGTAAGTAAATCGTTTCATACTATTGACATATAATTGGTATAGTCGAATGAATATAGCATGTTGACTTGCATCAAGGGTTTGTTTGTAACACGAATTATATGGAAATAATAACATGATGAACTGGAATCACAGAGTAAACATTTATAACAAAATCGTTTGATTGCTAAATGTTCTTTAACTATACAAAAATATACCTACATATTGAAACTATGTCTAAATCCGAGTTTAATAATAAAATATATTAAGTTTAAGACACAGAAAAATTATGTTACTTCTGTTTTGTGATAAAAATATTAATAGCCTAATTCACTTCATAATTGATTTTCTTGTTCATATATATCAATACTGGGGCTATTTTGTCCCAGGCTTAATATCTAGTTTGCCTTTACCTAAACGTTTACATGAAAATTGTAAAATGTTTTAAAAAGCTGTTAACGTCAAAACAATTGTATTTATATAAATTTCATATATATATTTTTGTTAATTAAAATTTATTGTTATAACGATTTTTACCTACATGTGACAGAAAGAGATATGGAATTGGAAAAAAAAAAACCTAACATGAAAAGGATATGAAACTATCTGAAAAAAGACATCAGTTTGATATTATTCATTGACAGCTGCCGACAACTTCTCAGCTAAATGCATAAGATGTACCAAGACGGTTAAGTTATTTGGAGGTACAACTTCAGGCCTACAAACTCATTTAAAGGTTGCACATTCCACAGTCTTGAAAGCAATAACCGTTTCTGGTACCGGTACTCCAAGAGCATTGATTTCTACGGTATCTTGTTGTAAAACTTCCACCGACACAGAAGATGAAAGACGAAGAACAAGAAGCACATTAACAGACGATTCTTCAAGTTCAAAAAAGCTAAGCAGCAACGGTTTCTCGTATGACAGCTTTAGATGGTCTTTCATTCAGTTTTTTCACTACTTCAAAGACGAATCATTAAGTAGTGTGGCCACAATTTGACTATATTTTCTAATTCAATGTAAAACATGGTGATGAAGCACAGTGAGACTGTAAAAGCCTCTTGATTTATAAACTGCGTAAGCTGAAAGAAAAAAGAGTTAATCTGTCCCTGACTCATGATATGACGAGTTAAGCTGTCTCATTCATAGCCCTATGTTAACCAATGAAAATGCGACATTTTGGAGTAGTCAGCTGACTAGTCAAGCAGACATGTTAGCAAGGATAGTGAGACTAAAATATCCAATTGAGAAAGTTCTTATTGATTTAAAACTCGATCATGACATATCTCAACATGAATTCGAAAGGCTGTTTAATCTTAGTAAAATATTTGAAATACTGGAAACAACGTTAGAAAAAATTTTTCACAAGAAACGCCAACTGAATGACATCTGATGCGGCTTGGAAGTTCATGTTTAGACAATTAGATGCCATGCATCGTGAAATAGTTGCACGTGATCGTATTGCCTCTCTGAAGTGTCAGATTAAAGAGCTGCAACGTTGTTAGCTGCAACGTTGAAATACTTGCATGACCCTAAGACCTTTGATTAGTCAAATGACTATACATCGACGTATTTCTAAGGCCAGATTGCGACCAGAGGCGAAAACATATCGGAGATATTCAACAGCTTGGTCAAACAGCGGATTCTAAGCTGGCGATGTCTATGGGCAATGAGATTGAAAATCTTGGATCTGAGTATGACGAACTGAAAGACACACTGCTGCTAAAGAGATAATTAGAAATTGAAATACAAAAGAAAACTTCAGGCTTATGATAACAATTACAGTGTCAACGGATGGAGGCATTGATACATTGGGAAAAATAGAGATGGCTTTATTTGAGAATAACGGTTATAGAAGAAAATATCTAGAAATTGCGTATGATAGTATAAGGGTCTATCTCCCCGAAATAGTGGTTGTTCCCGTCATCAGGTTACTTTTGTTACCATTTGTGGTCAAAATAAGGTGATCAAACATTTGACACGTTTTCCTTTTTACGATCTCATTATTTCTTTGTGAATAATACTTCAATATTTGATGTTGTCTGAATTGAGACATCTGTGTCATTGTTAAAAGCTTATTAAAAATCAAACTGCTAATTTTTTTTGTTGTTTTTTTTTAATGTTTTCATTTCATGAATAATTCATCCCTTCTAATTTCGACCAAAAAAATTCTCGAACAATTGACAGTATCGAAAAAATCGGGATTCCAGTATTCGTAAACTTCAATATCGAAAATACCGGTTTTGGTAAAAAGGGACCGTTTTTTGTGACCCCCCTACTTACTTTGCGATGTAGCTGATATTTAAAATAACTAAAACAGTACGTTCGTACTGTTCTAACCTGTTTCCTAAGTTCCTCAAAGTTTAACATGTACACTTTTTTTTCGTGTGTGTCTACCATTACTCAAAATGAACATCCAATTCTAAAACAGTTTTGTGCTATTGAAATTTAAATGTACATAAAGTTTATCTATTTCAGCGGGCCATTTTTTAAAGCAAAAATGTATTTTACTTATAATATTTGAGTCTCGGCGTAAGGTGAAGGTCGGAATTCCGTTTATTTCATTCATAAAATTAAGAATCAAAATTAAAGAAATTTTGTTACAATAGCAATAAAAAATACCAGATCCTTCGAGTGACTGTTTGAGACTCACTGCAAGAGTTCGTGTTGGTCACAGCTTTGGGCTCCTTAAATAGTCAAGTCCCTTTGAGGCCGCTTTGGTTTGTAGCCCCAAATATATACAGCTATGATCATATACATTTTTTTCATTGAGAGAGACTTATCACTGAAAGAGAGACTTATCACTGAAAGAGAGACTTATCATCGAGAGAGAGAATTATTATTGATGAAGAGACATCATTGAGAGTGATACTGATCATTGGAAGAGAGAATTATCATTGAAAGAGAGACTTATCATTGAGAGAGAAACATATCATTGAAAGAGAGACTTATCATTGAGTGATAGACTTATCATTGATAGATAGAGACTTAATATTCTGAGAGAGTCTTATCATCGAGACAGCCCATTATCATTATACATTTTTTTATAATTCCAAATGATAGTGCACCACTAACATCTATTTAATATACATTTGGTAAATTTTTGAGTGCCTGATAAATCATTTTAGAAAATGATTAGTTCTATCAAAATAAACACACCTTTGAGAGACTGGACTCGTTCATGTACCATTCGAATATTAAATAACGTGTAGCTCCCGTAATATTTATGGTCATATTCATACTGAATATTAAGGGTTCAAATTATTTAATTAAACATTCTATATCCTATTCAACCCAATCTACTTGACCCACTCGCATTCGACGACTAAGTGCGCAATCTACTTGACCCAATCGCATTCGACGACGACTAACTGCGCAACCTATTTGATCCACTATCATTCGACGACGAAGTGCGCAATCTACTTGACCCACTCGCATTCGACTAAGCGAGCAATGTACCTGCGGTTAAAGTGATCACTTCAAATAGCGCTCCTCCCTATATATTACCACAGTTCATTTTAACTATTTTAATATATGTAATTTTAAAATATTCGGGGGAGGGGGTGCTTCTCTTTTTATGCATTTCATGGCTTTAAAAATTTATGGGATCGCATTCTATACGTGGAACATATCACATGCAAGAATATGCTCGATTTAAACCCATTAAGTTTTCGTCAATTTTTTCAATTTTAAAGGGTGAAAATTAAATGACAAAGTTTGGATTGGTCTCTCCGTTTATGTTACTCAATTTTCAGCTTTTTGGGTGTAAATGATTTTGATCTGAACCTTTATTAAGTCATGACTTAAAAGATATCTCGTGGTCCCGGCATCTGACAGGACCTTTCATCAAATGACAATTTTAAGCACTTGATGTCCCTCGACCAGTTGATCTTTCCTAAACTTAATACCTAACTACATGATTTAGATGTGGAATTCCTTTAAAAGATAAAGGGTAATGTGTGAGAAGCTGTGCTTAAAGGATAATGTGTGAGAAGCTGTGCTTAAAGGATAATGTGTGAGAAGCTGTGCTTAAAGGATAATGTGTGAGAAGCTGTGCTTAAAGGGTAATGTGTGAGAAGCTGTGCTTAAAGGGTAATGTGTGAGAAGCTGTGCTTAAAGGATAATGTGTGAGAAGCTGTGCTTAAAGGGTAATGTGTGAGAAGCTGTGCTTAAAGGGTAATGTGTGAGAAGCTGTGCTTAAAGGGTAATGTGTGAGAAGCTGTGCTTAAAGGGTAATGTGTGAGAAGCTGTGCTTAAAGGGTAATGTGTGAGAAGCTGTGCTTAAAGGGTAATGTGTGAGAAGCTGTGCTTAAAGGGTAATGTGTGAGAAGCTGTGCTTAAAGGGTAATGTGTGAGAAGCTGTGCTTAAAGGGTAATGTGTGAGAAGCTGTGCTTAAAGGGTAATGTGTGAGAAGCTGTGCTTAAAGGGTAATGTGTGAGAAGCTGTGCTTAAAGGGTAATGTGTGAGAAGCTGTGCTTAAAGGGTAATGTGTGAGAAGCTGTGCTTAAAGGGTAATGTGTGAGAAGCTGTGCTGTTGCCGTGTGAAGGGAAACGAACGGGAGAACCCTTGAGGCGGTCGTCCCAATATTAATAAACTAAAGAACAAAACCCGCTTTGTTAATACACATTTTAAATGTTAACAATCCACGTTTAGTGATGAATTCGCCCTCAGCAAAATTACAGCTTTTTAAATGTTACTTTGATTTATTTATCGAAATGATTTTTTTTATGGGCGGACTGGGCACGTGTGTCTGAAAGACAAATTACCAAAATCATAATGAAATGTGCAGTACGGTAGAACATTACCATTCATGTTTTCTAAGAAAGACGTAATGAAAAACTGAAATTTATGAGCTTAGTTCATAAAAAAGTGTTGCACAGGGACATGTCACTTAGCACATTGACATGTAGCCTGGTAGACGTTTCCAAAAATACATGTGGTATCTGAGCAGAAGCGTTTAGTTAGAAATTTACGGGCGGGCAAAGGCCGAACTCTGTAAGGTCGATGTCCAGCACCACTTGCTCGAGTGGTGTTACACGGGATCTTGCCTCTTCGTGGCGTGCCCGACTAGGGAAGGGGGGGGGGGGGAGTTTTCCTTCTGAAGCTAAAAAATCCCAGGCAAAACGCATGACTTGCTACGCAACGGAAGTTGAGCGCTAACATGATTACTGTTTTACTGTTGCCATTGATGGGTATGAGACAATGGGTGGCCGCCCAAACCCTGGCCCGTTTGGGGGAGTGCCGGGGGTGGGGGTATTATGAGTGCAAACTCGACGACCCACCGACACCATCTCCAAAGTAATGTTATTAGTTAGAAATTTAAAACAAAAAAGGGCGATACGTTCGGCGGGCTTCCTCAGTTTAGTTCAGTCAGAAAACAATGACAACAGCTTCTATTTTATGTTAAAAACGACAGGTTCAAATCTATGAGCGTAATCAACAATATGCTGGACCCAACAAAATGACATATGTCATCGCCGTTGAAACATATCAAGCACAGAACTACATGACATTAACTACACCAACTTGACACTAACTACACCAACATGACATTAAATAAACGTAAATGACACAAAATATATTGCAAATTTTACCATTATTGAGATTCTCATTTTGAATAACTTTGAATAATTGGAATAGAAAGGAGTAAAAGACGATGAATTCAAATCTTACAATCTCAGGTGTGTAAGAGATTTATAATATATTAATGAATACAAAATAGATCCAAGTTGGTGTTAAATATTGGAAGGTTAGCTCTGAAGTGAATTGTACAATATGCTTTCCCTTCCGTTTGAGATGATGCACCAAATCTATTTTTATAAAATCTAGGACGAGAGAGCGCAAAATTTAAGAAAATTTTATATTTTTACAATTAAACTCCTTATATTAACTTCGCTTCTATTCGTGGGTGGCTCCCTTCCCTTGATGTTAAAATCTTTGGACGGCTATTGACCCTCTTCCCGTTCAGCTATCGATTAAGTTACTAAGGTACAACGTGCCTCATTTTCTGTCCCGGTTTTCTTTTTTTTTTTCATTTTTATTTTACTTTAGCAATTTAAATAACGCACATGTTGTTAATAATTGTGAAGCGCTTAGAGCTTTAAGGTAAGCGCTATATACAAATGCCTAAATAAATAAATAAAATGACCAATAAGTACTTCTACATGGATAGATGTATATTGACTAAACTTGGTACACATACACTTTATTATCCATATTCAAATACCGAAGGGTACTGAACTCATAATATCTATTACTCTGGGGCCGGGGGGCCCATTTCATTTTTTCCTATAATTAAACTATATAAATATCAATAGGCTAAGACAACACTATAGGATCTATGTGAATTGGTGGATATAGGCCTAGCGTGGTAGCAAGATACTTTATTGTCCGCATTTAAATAGCGGTTGATTTTAAACTAAGAATATCCAATTTAGAATGTTCCAGGAAGCTCGATAACTTTAAATGGCTATATCTATGGCATTATTAAATAGATTTTAATGGGGAAAATTTTAAATTTTAACTCCATTATTTTATCTTAATGATTTTTATGGGGCCTCCCATCGCAGGCAAAACTGATTCGGTACAATATGGAATGGGCACCCGCTGGGACTCCTCTTTCATTTTAAATGTAATATTGTTATAGCAGTGGATTTAGTTGTAGAATTTTTCGTAATCTAAGAATAATTACTTAGAAAATTAATTTATCACACGTTTCGACGAGGATATTAAATATAATCTAGAATTTTCCAGAAAGTTCTATGTTGTTCTATGAGGATATATAATGGTATCTTAAAGCTTATTGATATGTCAGTTTAGTTCATTTCATGTCTATACTTTCCTGGGGATTTTCCCTAACCATGCTCTTTATAATCCTATTGGGAACGAAATCCCACTGGGAACGAGTAAACTTGAACCCACCGGGAACTCGATCACATCGACTAACGGGATAACATAGGGATCCTATCGGCAAAACGGGGTCCCATCGGAAAAGAGGATCACACCAGGAAACGGAATCGCGCAGAGAACGGGATTCCACCGGTAACAGGATTCCAACGGGAAATGGAATCCACCGTGATCGGAAACCAAACAGGAAAGGGATCCCACCGAGGAAAAAGGAACCCAGAGGGATCGTGAACCCATAGGGATCGGGAAAGCAACTGGGATCGGAATACCGACGGGATCGGAAACCAACCAGTATCTTGATCCACCGGTATCGGAGTCTCACCTGGATCGTGATCCATCACGCCAATCCTTTCAGCATCAGTTGTTTTGTGTAGCCTAAGTCCTGCTGCCAATGTTTTCCAATTTTTTAAAGGCAACAAAGGTGCTCTTCCGATGCCTCATCATGTTGTAATTTTTGGGCCCAGTTTCCACCACTCATTAAACTCAGTAACGAATTGGGATGTTGTTTCTGTAATATTACAACAAAAAATCTGCAGCAAAGCAGTAAAATGTCTGACTGACGAGTGCACAAACCACCCACGACCGCAGTATTTTCTCGCCATTAGGGATTATCCTGTAGAAACATTGTTTTGTAGCTGGCGCACACCTCCTGGTGCCTGTCACTGCGCTAAATGGTCCGTCCTTGTCACTGCGCTAAATGGTCCGTCCTTGTCACTACGCTAAATGGTCCGTCCTTGTCACTACGCTAAATGGTCCGTCCTTGTCACTGCGCTAAATGGTCCGTCCTTGTCACTACGCTAAATGGTCCGTCCTTGTCACTGCGCTAAATGGTCCGTCCTTGTCACTACGCTAAATGGTCCGTCCTTGTCACTACGCTAAATGGTCCGTCCTTGTCACTACGCTAAATGGTCCGTCCTTGTCACTACGCTAAATGGTCCGTCCTTGTCACTACGCTAAATGGTCCATCCTTGTTCTGAAACGAGGTACACCGTATTTTAATAATTTCAGACCGAAAATGTTCTGGAAATGGTACATTCCAGAGAGGAGCATCTGATAAAATGTGCGAGTTTTTGTCATTACCTTTCAAATGTACAGTATAATGGTTTGAATCAACAATATCAACACCCATGTCCGTTTCCAAACCATCCACGTCTTTTCGACGTCAATCTCTTCCATTTTCTACAGTATTTGCTGTATCGAAGCAATCAGTATCAATGGGTAGCTGAGGAACGTCTTTTGGCAAATCTTGGTCATCATTTGTTTTCCGGACATATCGAAGAATGGATCCTGGTAATGATTTTAGTCAGTCACATCTTTTCTTTTTTCGCTGTTCGCTGCTGGCCACCACTAGGCCGTTCAGATGTGTACACACCGTGTGGCAAGATAGAATAATCTTGAATCAGAAGTCGAAACATGACAATCGTTCTCAAATGTCTATAGGGCGGTGCTAGTGACTAATTTTGGAAAATATTAATTTTTGAGTATTTGTGGGCTTCGATATATTTATTATTTAAAAAAAAAAATAATTTATTTTAATTAAATTTAAATTAATTATTAAAAGTTATGCGAAAATTTTGTAAAATACTGTTATGTGAACACTATGAATGAGTGAAAAGTAATTAAAAATTGTTTTAACATTTTATCAATTCGATTCTTGTACTTAGAATCGCCCGACCACATCGTATTTGGTACCAATGGAAAGTTTTTTTCCCTCAGAATTTAGATAAACATAGCTTCTTGTCATTTACGGAATTTACGGAAAACTCCAATCTGAAGCATCATCTTTTAACTTTTAATAAAGTGCGCATTTTGATTGGTTACATGTTTGGAAAATTGGCGTGTGATCGGTTGTAATTTTATGAAATTCAGTTCGACCGAGCAGTGTGTGCTCTTTAAATATATCATTTTTAAAATTGGTGTCACCCCCCACTCCTGTGTGGTGTCACCCTGTGTGGTGTCACCCAGTGCGGTCCGCTTGCCCGCATCACTCTAGCTACGACAGTGGCGCTACTACCCATTCAGGGGCCTTGCCGGCTTCACCACACCCTTCCATTCGAAACAATCCATGGCTTTCCGCCTCTATGCGCAAAATCACATCTGGTGTAGGTTCTTCTCTACATCATCGTTCCATCTTAGTCTTGGTCGGCGGGGGAGCCGTCTGCTCCTTGGTTTCTGTCAGTAGATCAATTTAGCTGCTCTACAATCCGGCATCTTCTCAATCAGTCTGCCTCTGTTCGTTGTTGCAACCATGGGTGAATCTTTGTACGGTGGATAAATCTCTTGGTTTGTACTGATGTTCCAACCATCATTGTCTATCAACGGAACATATATTTTTCTCTGAGTATTTTCTCCTCGCGCATGCATTGAGGAGGCTCTCTGCTTTTCTGGTAAGGGACCAAGCCCCACGTGCGAAAGTTAAAACTCGTCTTATCATAGTGTTGTATAATGCTTCTTTGTAAGAGGTTTTTGCTGCTTCCCAGTAGCTTTTGTAGGCTGAAATAGGAGCGTTTGCCTGTTGTTATCATTTTTTTCACCTCCGACATCATTTCATTGTTCTCAGTTTACAGTCCCCCATAGATATTTGAAAGTAGTCACTCTCTCAAATGTATGATTGTTTATCTTGATGTTGTTGTCAGTTCGCGTCTTTCGTGACATTTCTGTAATTTATGTCTTTGCTTCATTTCATACCTCAAGACCAGCTTTGACTGGCGCATCTTCAAGTTCCCTAAATGAATTAACCACAGCATAGCTGTTTCTGCCCAGTAGCGCTATATATCACCCACGCATGCCAGGTACCGTAATGGTTGAAGATATAAAGTTCCTGATGGGTGTGGCTCTTTAATATCTCTCTCTATGTAGTTTGTTATGGTTCCACTAGTGCTCACATGTATGCTTCTCATAAATTTTTTGTAACGACATGTTAAACAGGATACATGATAGTGAATCTACTTGTCTGAGCCCCTGATTATTTGTGAACTCACTCGAGTACTCTCCCTGTACTTTGATTCTACTTTTTGAGTTAGCCATCTTAGCCTATTATGTATGAGGCGAGTAAGTTTTTTTTAGGGACTCCAAGTTCATGTACAGTAGCATACAAGTATTTCCTGTATACGCATTTCTAAGCTGTTTAGTAGTCCACCTATAATTGGTATATGTTGATGTTGTATTCGTAGCATTTCTCCAAGTGACAGCTAATAGTAAAATATACTCTGTAGTTGATCAGTTCTGACGGAATCCACATTGACAGTCCCCTAGGATCTGTTCTAACGGAATCCACATTGAAAGTCCTCTAGGATCTGTTCTGACGGAATCCATTTTGATAGTCCACTAGGATCAGTTCTGACGGAATCCATATTGATAGTCCCCTAGGATCTGTTCTGACTGAATCCAAATTGATATCTCCTAGGATCTGTTCTGACGGAATCCACATCGATAGGCCCCTAGGATCTGTTCTGCCGGAATCCACATTGATAGTCCCCTAGGATCTATTCTGACGAATTCCACATTGATAGTCCCCTATGATCTATTCTGACGGAATCCACATTGAAAATCCCCAAGGATCTGTTCCTAAGTAATCTACAATGACAGTCCCCTAGGATCTGTTGGATAATGAGATGCTAATTTTTGAGTAGCAGTAAGTTATTTGTGCATTTTAGAAATTCTGTGGGAATAAGAAAACAATCCTACAAACATTATGCCTACAATGCCAACCTTCTGTTTTAGTGTGTATGTATTTTTCTTAACGGTTCAGCTACATTTCATACTTGTCAATAAATAAGCCTTACATTAACTCTGTTTCTATCAAATATCTACTTTCAGGTACATTTCTTAGCTACAATACTCTCTGTGAAAAGCCGTAATTGCACCCTAAAGGAGACTCTTCAAACTCTTCAATTTGATAGCACTGACGCGTTGAAATCCGGGTACTTGGACGTGCTGGGCAAGCGTCACAATGATCCGAAACCACCATTCGATGAAACATTGCAAGATCGCCTTTTTGTTAACCAGAGCTGTGGTCAGCCTGCTGTTGACGTTACCAGAGCAATCATCAAAGGACAGGACGCCCTTGGCAAACATTAATTGGTACTGTCATCCAATAATGACAGTGCTCCCGGGGTTATTAATTCCCTTGTCACCCAGAGTTATCGTACTTTATTGAGAACACCTTACGCAACTAAATTTTAAGACCAGTCATGCCATAATATTATTGTTAATTTTTGTTAAGTTTTTTTTTCAATGTATATTAAAGATATTTGTCATGTTGGAAATTCTATATTAACTACACTACAATAAAATAACCACAAAAAAAAAAAAATCTATTCTTATTTACATTTATCAATTGATCATTATTTAGCTGATATTTAATTTAAAGGACACTTTTTTAAGGCCTGTGTAGGGATATTCTAGGCTTAGCATGCTCATTTTAACGCGAATAACAAGCCTGACACGTTAACAGGGCTTAAGGCAGAACTCTTTGTCAAGAAAAATATTATTTCAAAAAACGAACGGCTCCAAACGACATGGCATGGCCGCCATTGCATGAAGGATAGGGATCAAGTCGATTTATGTATTTTGAGAAATTGGTGGTTTGGAATCAATAAAGTTTGAATAAAATCTAAGTTCACAAGACTGTATAGTTTCAAATTATTTCATTTATTAGTAAATTGAGTTCTAACAGGGACTGAACTCAAAGACAACAGTGTTACAAAGGTTCAATCCCACACACAACATATTATATGTGTTGCCAAAAAAGTGTACATGCATTTATTATTTTTAAAATCCAATTTGTTTTTTAATGTTGGTTGCTAATATGCACTATTTATTCAATAAAATAATATCATTTGATTCAGAATTGATATAGATCACATGGTACCTAATATTAAATCACAGTTAATTGATTTTGATGTAACTCCAAAAGAATTATTATTTTTCTAGAGTGTACAGTTTTAACAAAAATATAAACACATCTCAAACGAGTAGAAGAACAAACACAAATGTTGAGGTCTAAGTTAAAATTGTTTATTATTTCCATCAGTGGTATTCATTTGTACAAGACATAATAATATGAACAATTAAAGCAATCTGTTCAAGATTTTTCTTACATACCGGTATAGGAATTGTAAAGATGTATTGATAAAAAGAAAATTTTATAGTAGTGCAATTTTAGAATTTTTAACATTTATTTTTAAAATACTAAATAAAACAAGGCAAGTCTTTCATAAGAGAAATACTATAACTACCACCACATAATATAAATGGAGAATAAAATATCTATCACATTCTGAAACCAATTAAACCAATTTGGGTACAAATAAACAATGTGATGTAATGATTTCCTGAAAAGTGTCAAAGTACCGCTATATATTTAACATCAATTCCTAAATTTTTCTATTTTATAATAAATATAATATAAAGCAAATTAAAGAGGCTGCATGCAAAAGTTCTTTTAAGAAACCACTGAAGCTTAAACAGCATGCTGAGTTGGCGTCATTATTATTAACATTATTGATGTGACAAAAGTAGGAGCATAGTCATTAATGTTTGCCACTGCCTGATTAATTCTACTGTGTAGTCAAGATGACTTGCATCTTCTTAACTATGGTACTCAAGATCTGCATAGTATCATTACGATGACTTTGCATTAATTAAGTTAGATAACGAAATACCCTTTAATTAATACATAATCCCCATTGGTCTACTAAAATTGATTGAAAATCTTGTGAACCATATTTTATTTGTAACTGACAAAGACATTAAAGAAATAATGCTAGTGACACTTTAATAGTGATTGTCCTCCAACAACTCTGCATATAATACAAGTTATACCCCAAAGTCTGTGCCCAACACAAGGTAATGCACAACGTAGGCTGTTCTTGGACTTAAAGTGACAGCCATGGTGACTCAGGTGGCCCACTTGTTCTCAGTGACATTAGTTCTTCTACCGCCCATCATCGGTGTACTAAAGGAAAGTGCCAAGTGTTTCAACCATATTCTCTATGTTGTAGTTGTAAAGACTGTAGCAGCAAATGATTTTTAATTAACTTTAAAATAATTTTCATAATTAATTTGTATAATGATTGGGTTTTTTTTCTTGCTGGTATAGAATAGAGGGGCGGCAGTTGTTGTTGTTGTTTTTTTAACATATTTTTTTAAAGACAGCTTGCATCAACTTGTTGAAGGGATATAGATCTGAAATAAACTGACTCATTCCAAATAGTGGTGGTCTTGAGTTCAATCCCTGCCAAAGTCAAAATCCCAAGCACCCTTGGTGGATGAGACTCGTTAGCCTTGGAAGACAACTTATCTAAGAGAAGGCTAACTCTGAATTCAAAACCAGGGGTCAAAATAATCAATAAATTGATCGTGGGCCCTTAAATATGAAAAAAAAAAATATATATGCCTATTTCTAAAATTATTATTACCGCAGTTTGAATTTCATACACTTCCTAATCGGAATTACACATTTTATTGTTAAATCCTTTTTTTTTTGTTTGCCCTTGCTCTTTACTTCATTTACTGAAATCATATGTATGGGTTTATATTATACATGAATAAATTGTCTTATGTATGGTGTTCAATTATCTCTGCTGCTTCCTTGTTAAACATGAATTGTTTCTTCTAGATAAATTCAGCTGCTTTTCAAATGCATTTTTTCACGCACAGGTGCTGTCTATGCACAAGTTAGCAGCAATCAAGTATCAACACTTATGCCATGTCACTATTAAAAACATGATAAGACTATAGGAACAATTTTATGATGATAAATGGTCTCAACTTTTGAGGCAGCCAGTTTGAAACAAGGTTTTGCAGCAGACTTTTTTTTGGCCAAGCTCCTATCAAGACAATATTATTTTGTTCGCTAGGGGAAGGGGGTCAAGAAATTGTGATGAGGGTGTCTAAACTTTTGTGACAAGTTTGTGATTAACAGGAAAGGGGGTGGGGGGTGTTAAAAAATCTCCAAGAAAAGTGTAACTTCACTCATGAAGTGCACCTTATAAAATAAATGAGGCTAGCAAGTTTTAAAAACACATGATTCTCTTTCCCCAGTTGAAGTTTGAATTAATTTATATGAGTATCAAAAACAAGAATTGATCTTAAAAAAAATGAAATTAAAACTTAACTTTGAAAAGCTATTTAATCAGAACTCTGTCCATAAAAACAACACGTAAAGAAATAAAACATGAGAAATGTTCAAAGCAAGAAGTTAATTCTCTTATTGTTCTCATTTCCTGAGATTGAATGTACCATCAAGTGTCGACAAATCTGCTGTTTAAATAAATATGCAAATATATTAAAAGTGGCAAAGTAAACTACAGAATATGTTATTGATGGTTAATTGAAATTCATTGACCTCTCAATATCTAAAGATCATTTTTCATCTTGTCGGATGGAATCAGCTAACTCATGAAAGCTCTCACAGTTCCCTTGATCAGTCTTCTGCAGATTGGGCAGTCTTTCAATGGAAGGGAACATTCCACACAGGTAACAAGATGACCACAAGGAAGAAAGACAATCTGTACTTCTTTGTCTAAACAGATTTTACAGAGAGTCTGCTGGCGTAGCTCCTGGTTCTGTCCCTTTAGTTCATTGATAGTTACTGATGAATTAAAAGATATTTTTCTTTTAAATCAACCAGTAAAACTTATAATAAATAACTACAATAAATAATGTTCAACAACATTTTTTTTCAATTTAATATCAATTGAAAGAAGTCTAAACCAATTTTAAAAATTGTATTTGGTAAAGAATCTATTTAAATCTCATATTTAGTTTTACTGGCCTATTATTTATTTTGTTACAATTGCCAAATGAGTTTCTGTATTTTAATTAAAGACATATTATAATGTCATTGCAACTTTTAATTTTAGCAATGACAAGAGCAAAGCAAAAAAATCAGGTTAATTCCCAAGATATGTGTTTTTTTCCCAACAGAGATTTAAAATGGCTACAACCTACAACTAATTATTTAAAAAAATACAAGACAATACGTTCAGCAAACAAAATTTTTTACCAGGCAACTCATTATTTTCAATGGCATGCTGGACAGATGACCTGTAACATTTTGGCTCTAAAAGTTCCAGCAACTGGTCAGCTGAAACAATGTTGCTTTTTGCTATAGAGAGAATGAAACATTATTACAAAAGGTTAAAAATGAAACACAAGCACAGAAAGTTGTAAAGGTGGCCTTCCTTAGGGAAGCCAATGTGTTCAGTTTCCAGTACACAAAGGCAAGTCCTCAAATGTCTTCTTGAACAAGGCTTAGTCCCAATGTGTTTTGTCTCATCTATATCTATAATTCGACAGCAAAGGTCAAATACCAACAGGTTCAAACACCACCCAGACTATTTATAGATACACCAGAGTGTGGTTCAGTAATGAGTTCACTAGCGCGCAAAATATAATTCCCGATAACTACGCTACATATAATACATATTTTTGTAATAACACAATTGCGTTTGGTGCGTAATATTTTCTTTTCGGAAAATGAAATCGTCTCAATTAACTTTAGTAGATGGGACGTTCACGCATTGATACCGCCAATCTTTGGCGGGCTATAACTATGCTAAATGATATATATCTATTTTTAATAACGCAATAGTGTTTGGTGCGTAATATTTTCTTTACGGAAATGAAATCATCTCAATTTAAGTATTGGGTAAAAAATATTTCGGTTTAAAAGTTGTTGGGACATGAGAATATTAATATAGTTCATGAGTGTGAAATAAAAAAGTGTGCAGTGACGTATCATGAAAAGGGGAGGGGGGGAAGGGGTGTAGCAAAATTGGCATTCTTAAATGTGCGTAACTTGAGTTCACGTTTTTGTCAAGTAACTTTATTAGATGGGAAGCTCACGCATTGCTACCGCCAATGTTTGGCGGGCTACAACTAGTTACATGTGATTGTGCTAAAATGTTTGAGTGCTCGAACTAGGGTAGTCTCAGCATATGATCTGGAGCAGAAGGAGACAATGATTTCATTTGCTCTATCTAAAAAGTCTTCATTTGACTGGCATTGGCATCATTTCAATGGAACAAAGCGAACTCCAACAATTTATTGATTTTCTGAACTCATTCAATACATCTATTAAATTTACTTGACAAATCTCTGAGAATTTTGTTAACTTTCTGGACTCTACCCTTATCTTAAAAAAAACACTATTCACCTCTGCCTAATACAAACCAACTGACAGCCATAATTATTTAATGTATTCATCCTCTCACTTCAAATTGCTCAAAGACTCAATACCCTTTTCCCAACTTCTAAGACTACGTCGCCTTTGCCAAAAAGTGCACTATTTTGTATTGCAGGTTTTTCTCTATTCTGGGTTTATTTCTTTTTGCTTCAACATTGAACACATTTCTCCGGTGTTTCTCTAATAGCATTTAAGGGTGGTCTGTAGTGCTGCTTTACTAATGATATATTACATAAGGTGGATGTCTTTTCAGAAATCAAAGTCACTTATTTCTATTTTGCCCCAATCGCGCCCCCTTTATTTTTATGAACAATTACACATCTTGGCTGATAAGATCACAAGGAAAACTTAAGTTAAAAATCATGCTCTTAAGGAAAGTTACAAAGAGAAATAAAACCACCTTCATTTATTTTGAGACTTCATGCATGATAAAGGAAATATGTAAAGCAAGGTTCGGGAATACCTGAAAAAATGATCCAACGAAACTATTAACTTGTCAGCAGGAAGCTTTCTTAAGCAAACGATACAAAGAGCTACAAATTTATCAAAAGTAACAACTTAGTTGAAATGTAGTCTCCAAGACGACCTCAAGAGGAATGCAACAGACCCTTAATAGGTAAGAGAGTTAATATTCGTAAAGGGGGAAGGAAAAGAGGAAAAAGGAAGTACACAAGATTTGGTTGTAAAATGTAGAGCACTGAGAAAAGATTTAATAAGTGGAAAGTGAACATGGCATTCATGCCATTTGGTGTCAAGGTCTCATGGGTATGGATTAGTTTGTTCTCTAAGTTCACCCTGGCAGGTGTGTTTGGGACATGAAACCAATTGGGATAATGGACAACTGTACTTGAGCCCTTTTGGTTGCTTCTATTGAAGTGAATTCAGATAGGACATTGCAGTACCACCTCCCCCCCCCCCCCCCCCCCCACCATGGACATATACTGCAAGATAAAGCTTTTCAATTAACAACACCACACATTATACTGTAACATATATTAAATTACTCAGACCTCATTTTAAAACTATTTCACTTAGTCTGTTGATGACAACAATAGTTTAACATACAATAAATGCCACTTACTCTCAGCTCTCACTCTCTCTGCCATTTCCATGACATCTTTCTGGCTGTAGCCAAGGTCAACGAGACTTCTCACAGCAGGGTCTCTGCTCAGCTCTGAATCTAGAAATATATATCATCTTCAAATCAATGGCAACTATTTAGTTTGATTATTTCTTTCTTTCAGCACGCAAGGACACTTCTGAACAATTAGATTAATGAGTATTGAATAATTTTACTAGTTTAATAAATTTATAATACATTTTTTTAATTAAAAGTATTTTGTCTTGCCCTTTTCTAAAAATGGTGCAACCATTGTCATTTCATGTTTAAGCCTGTCATTTCAATCAAATTTATCATATATCTTTTCTATTGCACCTTGAAATTGTATTTTCTTATTTTGTAAGTGCAGGATTTTTTTCAAAGAAACTTTCTGTCCAATCACAAGGAAACAAGGTAAATATGTCTGTTAACAAGACAATTCAGAATTACTCCCTGTTTCCAAATAATCTATAAATTAGTGAAATACAAATCTCACATACAATGCAAGTATAAAATATACAAAAATCACTGATTTATTGACTATATATATACACACAAAGTATAACTTCTTTAACATTATTTTAAAAAATAAGATAAATAAAATTTAGATTTAGTTACAACAAACTTTTGAATATTAACAGCATATTACCTGAAAAGCATGCAGATGCTCCTGCTCTCTCTGTCACCATCTTTAAACTAATCTGAAAGCAAAAGACAAAGTTGCTCTGTACCATTCCAAAGAATTTAAATATTTGAGCATATTTGTATTTCTTGAGATTTAAATTTTCATGAACTAAAAAAAATATTAAAAAATTGTGCACATTTAAACATCAATATGCACCAGATTTATATTCTCTATTTAGTTCTTGCAGCTGAATGATCACTGAGATGTGCTAGGCTGAACCTGCTGAATCTAATGTAAATACATGATCTAAAACTTGGGTGAAACAGGAGAAAATATGGACTGAACACTTAATATAATACATGACTTTTCAACACAAACAGACCAAAAAGAAATTGTCCAACCTTTTCTATGTATCTATTTAACTCCTGCACAGCATTGATGAAAGCTTGTCCCATTAGCTGGCGCATAAAAGGACACTTTGGGAACCACCTGGCATGTTCAACGAGGACATTGTCATCATCATCCCAATTCCTGAGTCCTCCCCCACAATAGAAACACCTGCCACAGTCACCATAGCCTAGAAATCGAATGGACAATTCTTTTGATAATCAAATTGTTAATCTTAAATATAATACAGTTCAAAAAAATGCATTATGATCTTGTGTTTAAAAACTGTACCAGATAATATCTATTTTAATACAAGGAAACTTTAGGTAGAATCATGCACAACAATACAAGCTACACTAAAATTACCTGCATAATAGAACCCAGCATTAACAAGGTCCTCCTTTGTGATGAAGTGACCTTCTGGCCAGCGAGAAAAAGAATCAAGTCGTTTTTGTCTCATAGCAAATTCAGGTTTTTTGGGTCTTTCAGTAATTATTGCCAGTTCAGCATATGTTGGATTTTGTTTATTTTGGGTGTTCAATGCATTTATCGATGTTGTCTCCTCCCCTACATGTCCTGTATGGTTTGTTGATGGAGCATTCTGTGGCATAGATTCATTACCTGCAGTATGAGGTGTATGTGTTTGTTCTGTTGAGCCAGTAGAGCTCTGGACTGCAGAAATGTTGGTTACAATTTGGTTTGAAAGATGTTCTCTTGACGGCGTTATTGGGAAATTGATGTCAGAATCAGAGGGCTGGATGTTGTTCAGAGTTTGTGGGGAATGTGTATTGGATGGATCTGACATTAGATGGTCAAAGTCAGATGGAGAGGCGACTGTATTATTTGCTAAAGATGGGGTTGGTCTTAAAAAGGTGGAGTCTGATGTCAGTGGTGCCGCGATGGTTACAGAAGTTGTTGGTCTTAAAACGTTGTAGCCTGATGTCAATGGTGTTGCAGTGGTTACAGTAGATGTCGGTCTTAAAGAATTGGAGCTAGATGCTGATGGTACAGAGAGGTTAGGCTCATTTGTTTGTGACCCTGGTGATGAGGGCTGTGTGGGTTTATCACAGTGTGCAGAAAAGCTGGAGAGGCAAAGTGAGCCATCATCATTCCTGAGTCTACTAGCTATGGGACATGATGGGGACAGAGCCAGGTGAACATTCTCAACATTGTCAGATATCTGCCAGTCTTTTTTTGTGAGACCACAATTGTAGCACATGACACTGTCATCCCCATTTCTTCCTGAACCAATATAAACAAAGCCATTGGCTGCCAGCTGAAGAGAAGACTTGGTGCAGTTGGCTGGATAGTTGATGAATGTTTGAATTCTAAACCTCTCTTCTAGAAGCCATGGCCATGGTATATCTCCTATTGCAGTAGGTAATGGTCCAGAAGATGTTTGCATGGACTCAGATTATTTTTGTAGTCAACAAGTTGATAAAACCTATCTGTAAATAATGAAAAAGCTGTGTCACTTTAAGTTTTATCCATCTTTTAAATGACCTGTTTTTAAATAGTACAAAACACATTTATTCAAATAGCGTTAAACTAATGTTATTTCAAAATCACAAAAGGTCCATTATCCCATGCAACAGAAAACAAAAATGTAGGCCTGTACTCATTCTAGGCATATTATAGTTAGACTACATCCCTATATTATAATATATTCTTATAAAAGTACACTTCACTCAAAAATCTAATAGCGATAGCGAAGCTATTAGTATTATTTGCACTAAAAATTTCAGCTTAAAATTGAGTTGACTTTTTATGGATTATTGAATTGATTTTTGCTAATTTGTTGAACTAAAATACTAAAATGTCACTTGTCATGTCAATTTTATTCAAGTACCGGTAATGATAATTTAGTATTTGCATTCAGATTGATCTTTAGAGAAAACTTAAGCCTATCTTACTTAACCTATGTATTTATTAATATGCAATATTATTTTTTTTTTAAATTAATAAAATAATATTCATATTTTAAGACTAAGTTGGCAATAAGACTAAGGCCAAAAACACTTATAAAAAGTCAGTTTAAAAATGAAAATAAAATTATTTAAATCATTTGTCGTAAGTTGAAGGTTATAAATATAAAGTAAAATAATAGCTTAAAAGTAGTACTAGGATATAATTATAATTTGGCATTTTATTTTTATTGTTATTTCAATTATTTGCCCTATTCAAAAATTCTTATTCATTCAGTTAGGCCTCTATTTTTATAATTTATAAATATGTGCCTGATCCTAGCATTTATAGCATTTATTATTAGAATTAGTGCAGCTACTAATATTATAATATAATATATAAATTGAATATAATATATAAAAAGTAGTATTAATAAATTAATAATTCATAACAAGTAGTAGTAGTAGTAGGGGACTATGCCCACATCAGATTATACTATACTATAGTCAATACTATTAATACTTTTTTAAAACTATGCAATATAATATATTATATTATATTATATATATATATATATTTATACATATACATATAGATGCCCTATAGCAGTGGTTCTCAACCTTTCTAATGCCACGAACCCTTAATACATTTCCTCATGTTGTGGCGACCCCCAACCACAAAATTATTTTCGTTAATACTTTACAACTGTGGAGTATATGTGAATGTGTTTTCAGATGGTCTTAGGCGACCCCTGTGAAAGTGTCGTGCAACCCCTCAAGGGGTCGAGGCCCACAGGTTGAGGACCGCTGCCCCATTAGACTATTATAAGCTACCTCAACTTAATAAATTGCAGAATTCAGAATATAGTTTATATTATAGCAATATAGCCTTTTCTATAATAATATTTATTAATGTTTTATGAATCATAAACCTAGATTCATATTTAAATTTAAATTTGTGTTCCACGTAGCGGAGCAATTCTAAATTCTATTCTTATTCATTCTATTTGAATGCCTAATTAATGACTAATGACATAATGAATAATGAGTATCAGTGGGCAAATGGCCTAATTAATAATTAGAAATTATTACTAACTTCACTAAGCCTACATTTCTACAACTTGGCCAACATTTAATTAATATTCGTTAATATTATTTCTAATTTCTACACCCTTCTTGGGCGATTTTGTTATAGTTATAATCATCGGAATTATTTCACTTTTATTCAGTTGGTCCGCTAATCAAGGCTTGTGAACTGTAATGTGTTGTTTATTGTTACTTTCATTTAAGATTTAATGGACCATCTGGTGTGAATTAAATAACGCCACATTTAGTTTATTTTATAAAATCATAGAATACTAAATATACAAGAATTATGATGAATAAAACTTTAACTCAAAATTTTAATTATTTAAATAAATAAGTATAACCGTTTCGTTTTTTCTCTTAATTTTCTATTAAATTTTAAAGACAAAGAAACTAGGCATCGCAAGTCATACTTTAAATTATAACGATTAATGAGCCAAAAATAACCAAAGCCAATAATGATAATGCGTACTTGTCGTAACTTGTAATATTCATGCGATAATCTGACATCTGATAATGATACGAATTGAAAATTGTATATCAAGTTGACTAGTTTGTTTTATAAAATCATAGAATAATAAGTATATATTAAAATATAGATTGTAGCTTACTTAACTTACTAATACTACTAAATTCGTCTTAATTTAAGTTAAAAATAAGGGCTTACCACTTACCACTAAGACTTATCATGAAATATTTTTATTATTTGTACGTTCTTTTATGACAAGCTATTAAAAAACATGATGAATTTCTTTTTGGTCGGAAAAAACAGTCGCAGTTTATAATTCTTTATTCCAAAGTCCAGGGCAGGGTTTCTTTCAGGCGTATCTCCGGGAGGGGGGGGGGG